>CM017555.1:74941664-75356167 GCA_007844125.1 Sinonovacula constricta
CCATATAGCTGTACATACATGTTAACAAGAGCAATATCAGGAGGAATGATTTATGAACGATGGTCAAAGCACAGAAGCAAATAATAGTGATTTATTTGTGAGAAAATTCCACTGAATAACAGAGGAGGACTAATCTGCACAAAGACATGCTATAAAAATACAAAGGGCAATAACTTCAGAAAGAACAATACTATTTAAGTTGTTTTGCCACGAGGCACCACTACACATCAATATCATTTCATCCATGCATTGTCATTTAATTCATCCTACCAAGATTGACATTCATTGGACTTTGGTACTTCGTTTCTATGTAGGAACAGGATGCTACAGTCATACACTTATTTCTAGCGTTTTGTTTTCCATTCAAATATTACATTTCTATTACAATCAGGAATTTTGGCTCATTTCTGAAAAAGATTCAATACTTATCTCCTCCCCCCAAAACAATGCAGACATTTTTCTTATAGGTGGAAGCCGACAGTTGGACCAAAAATCTTTTCATTAAACAACCAATTATATCATTGTTAGCTGAGCAGATCCGCAAAAATTCTTTTTACTGATGTCTTACACGTGCAAGAAAAGAGAACCATAATGCCACAATCATAATTACAAAATTGTATTTCCTATCTGAGCCATGCTGCACAGTTAGCTATTTTAAAACTAGAAGACCACGTGACCAATTATGTTTTAGCTCATCCACGTCATCTTCTCTCATGTTGATGACAATTTTAGCAAGAATTCCAATCATTCTTATCTATAGATTTGAAAAGAATATAAAAATTTTAAGAGCTGATTAACGTGTTTTACTTACTGCCCTGCCTGTGAATACCCTTTGTCATGTGCTTTTTCAAATTTTAATATATGTTGCAGTACTCATATGACATTATCATACTTTCTTACGCTAACATGGAGAAATTCTGATAATAACAAAGGAGTTATTCAAACTAAAAATCTCTTAGACAAAGAGCAATTGGCATATCATACTATAACCGTTTAGTGAATAAAGAACTAACAGTTCACATAATAAGGATCATCTTTTTTGTTGCCACAGATATTTTCCTATAATATGCATGATATCTGAGATATAGTTTTAATGTTAATAATTACAGTAGTTAGCCATTAGTGTCCAAATATTCCACAACACTAGGACTTAACAATGCTAATAATGTATAAATGTATAAACATAGAATATATAACCAATGGGATATGTCAATGAAGTCTCCTTTCAAATATTGTAATAAGAAAGAAGTCACCCCACATATAAACAATCAACCGAACAAATGTTCAGTGGTATATCAGTACTCTGCTATGGATTAAAAGGACATAGAACACATCTTTTTCAGTATGAATTAGAAATTCTATGTCAGGAAGCTTCTAAAATATATGTTTACAAATGCCAGTTTACCTATATTGAACTTTACCCTGGCTCTCATTATTTTAAATAAAGGTGAGTAAATGTCTTCGAAAGATATCGCATGAGTCAGATAAGGTCCATAAAAATTCATTTAATTGATAAACAATGACAGTGAAAATTGCTTAATGATGACCTGAAGAAATGGTCTAAGGGTAAGACATATTTCTGGTCCTATATTTTAATTAAGTAATAATTTATATGAAAAAAATCTTTGATTTTTATTAAAAAGGCATCCAAAATAAAGGTAGGAAGTTGTTTTTTGCTTCATGTTAATAAAACATATTTCTTTTTATCTGTTTAAATTGTGTTGGGAAACACTGAACATCTTTTTGCTGCAAGCCAAATGGGTGCCCATTCAGATCGACAGGGCCATTACACAAAATCATTCTACCATGTAATGGGAACAAAAATAAAACAGTTCCAGGTAATAAACAGTACCTCACTATTTGGTTTGGTAAATAAATTCTGTGAGTGCCAGGTAAATACAGTGTATGTAAGATGCTGATTTAAGGGTGATGCTACATGAAGTACGACCCATCCTGGCACCAAGTTCACCTTGTGTTGGTACAACCCTGAATATCAAGCATAAGCACATGATTGTTGTAAATGGTATCAACTCCCTAGTTATGCTTACTTATTGGGTCACCAAGAATGGCGACCCTTATTGGCGCCGACCTTGAGAGGGGTGCCTCTTATGGAAAGCATTTTTTTATGGGGATAACAGTGAAGAAGTCAGTATCACGATACCCAAGACTGAAAACAAACATTGTAGCCATAAGTTTTGTTTAACAACTTCCCTACTTCACCTGTGAAATTGTCAGTTTCTACTTCGACCCTCTTATAAGACGAGGCGAAAAAAATTAACAGGAGCGTCGACCGTCATGCTGTCTCAACAAAAGGTTAATTGGCAAACAGTGACTGTATTTTTTACACGTTGCAGGATGTATCTAGTCTCAGTTGCATGCTGTCCTATAGCTCAATGGCGGCAATGAAATTAATTTCTTTGATCTATGTCACCAAGTCTGGTATGACAGTACACGATATATCGAGGAACAGTGCACTGTCCTTGTCTACATGCCACCAATCAATAATTTCATGGAGAAATGTAATCGGCAAGCTGCTTATAAAAACACAATCGATCACTCCCTCACTGTCAAACTGCTCCGATCGATATCACCTTGACAACAGCTTATATCAGAGTCAGTCAGTCACTTGACCTGTGTAATGAGGCAAGTCTACAC
Source organism: Sinonovacula constricta (assembly GCA_007844125.1). Classification (NCBI taxonomy): domain Eukaryota; kingdom Metazoa; phylum Mollusca; class Bivalvia; order Cardiida; family Solecurtidae; genus Sinonovacula; species Sinonovacula constricta. The sequence goes on from CM017555.1 coordinate 74,944,320, forward strand.
AGAAACGCCAAGTAAATTACAGCTTGGTGTATTTAGCAGACTGAAGTTGAAAGTTTGTTTCAGTGTTTACCGGCGGATAATAAGCTGTGTTTCATGCAGAACAAAGGGAAATGTATGTGAGACAGTTAATCGTTGACCGACAGAATTCAAAGTTCAAAAAAAGGTAAGTTATCGGCGGTCGATAATGACGGCATGTCAGGTCATTGCATAACTGCTAACGAGTTTATGTGATATGTTTTCGCCCTAAAACAACGTGAAAAGTTCTTGGCCAGGTCGCTTGACCCCGCCTATAAGACGAGCCCAGACTTTGAACATGAAATTTAAAGGAAAAATCCCGTCTTATAAGTGAGAAAGTACGGTATGTGGCAGTTTCTACTTATTGTAGTACATTACACATAGTGTCAGGACACAGGGACTTGTGTGGCAGTTTCTACTTATTGTAGTACACTACACATAGTGTCAGGACACAGGGACTTGTGTGGCAGTTTCTACTTATTGTAGTACACTACACATAGTGTCAGGACACAGGGACTTGTGTGGCAGTTTCTACTTATGTAGTACACTACACATTGTGTCAGGACACTGGACTTGTGTGGCAGTTTCTACTTATTGTAGTACACTACACATTGTGTCAGGACACAGGGACTTATGTGGCAGTTTCTACTTACTGTAGTACACTACACATAGTGTCAGGACACTGGGGATTTGTGTGGCAGTTTCCACTTATTGTAGTACACTACACATAGTGTTAGGACACAGGGACTTGTGTGGCAGTTTCTACTTTATTGTAGTACATTACACATAGTGTCAGGACACTGGGACTTGTGTGGCAGTTGCTACGTATTGTAGTACACTACACATAGTGTCAGGACACAGGGACTTGTGTGGCAGTTTCTACTTATTGTAGTACATTACACATAGTGTCAGGACACTGGGACTTGTGTGGCAGTTTCTACTTATTGTAGTACACTACACATAGTGTCAGGATGTTGGGACTTGTGTGGCAGTTTCTACTTATTGTAGTACATTACACATAGTGTCAGGACACTGGGACTTGTGTGGCAGTTTCTACTTATTGTAGTACATTACACATAGTGTCAGGACACTGGGACTTGTGTGGCAGTTTCTACTTATTGTAGTACATTACACATAGTGTCAGGACACTGGGACTTGTGTGGCCAGTTTCCACTTATTGTAGTACATTACACATAGTGTCAGGACACAGGGACTTGTGTGGCAGTTTCTACTTAGTGTAGTACATTACACATAGTGTCAGGACACTGGGACTTGTGTGGCAGTTTCTACTTATTGTAGTACATTACACATAGTGTCAGGACACTGGGACTTGTGTGGGCAGTTTCTACTTATTGTAGTACATTACACATAGTGTCAGGACACTGGGACTTGTGTGGCAGTTTCTACTTAGTGTAGTACATTACACATAGTGTCAGGACACTGGGACTTGTGTGGCAGTTTCTACTTATTGTAGTACATTACACATAGTGTCAGGACACTGGGACTTGTGTGGCAGTTTCTACTTATTGTAGTACATTACACATAGTGTCAGGACACAGGGACTTGTGTGGCAGTTTCTACTTAGTGTAGTACATTACACATAGTGTCAGGACACAGGGACTTGTGTGGCAGTTTCTACTTATTGTAGTACATTACACATAGTGTCAGGACACAGGGACTTGTGTGGCAGTTTCTACTTATTGTAGTACACTACACATAGTGTCAGGACACAGGGACTTGTGTGGCAGTTTCTACTTATTGTAGTACATTACACATAGTGTCAGGACACAGGGACTTGTGTGGCAGTTTCTACTTATTTTAGTACACTAAACATGGTGTCAGGACACAGAGACTTATGTGGCAGTTTCTACTTATTGTAGTACACTACACATGGTGTCAGGACACAGGGACTTGTGTGGCAGTTTCTACTTATTTTAGTACACTACACATGGTGTCAGGACACAGGGACTTATGTGGCAGTTTCTACTTATTTTAGTACACTACACATGGTGTCAGGACACAGGGACTTGTGTGGCAGTTTCTACTTATTGTAGTACACTACACATGGTGTCAGGACACAGGGACTTATGTGGCAGTTTCTACTTACTGTAGTACATTACACATAGTGTCAGGACACAGGGACTTGTGTGGCAGTTTCTATTATTGTAGCACATTACACATAGTGTCAGGACACAGGGCCTTGTGGCAGTTTCTACTTATTGTAGTACATTACACATTGTGTCAGGATGTTGGGACTTGTGTGGCAGTTTCTAATTATTGTAGCACACTACACATAGTGTCAGGACACTGGGACTTGTGTGGCAGTTTCTACTTATTGTAGTACATTACACATAGTGTCAGGACACAGGGACTTGTGAGGCAGTTTCTACTTATTGTAGTACATTACACATAGTTGTCAGGACACAGGGACTTGTGTGGCAGTTTCTACTTATTGTAGTACACTACACATAGTGTTAGGACACTGGGACTTGTGTGCAGTTTCTACTTATTGTAGTACACTACACATAGTGTCAGGACACATGACTTGTGTGGCAGTTTCTACTTATTGTAGTACACTACACATAGTGTCAGGACACTGGGACTTGTGTGGCAGTTTCTACTTATTGTAGCACACTACACATAGTGTCAGGATGTTGGGACTTGTGTGGCAGTTTCTACTTATTGTAGTAACTACACATATGTCAGGACACTGGGACTTGTGTGGCAGTTTCTACTTATATGTAGCACACTACACATAGTGTCAGGATGTTGGGACTTGTGTGGCAGTTTCTACTTATTGTAGTACACTACACATAATGTCAGGACACTGGGACTTGTGTGGCAGTTTCTACTCATTGTAGTACACTACCACATAGTGTTAGGATGTTGGGACTTGTGTGGCAGTTCTACTTATTGTAGTACATTACACATAGTGTCAGGACACTGGGACTTGTGTGGCAGTTTCTACTATTGTAGTACACTACAAATAGTGTCAGGACACAGGGACTTGTGTGGCAGTTTTCTACTTATTGTAGTACACTACACATAGTGTCAGGATGCTGGGACTTGTGTGGCAGTTTCTACTTATTGTAGTACACTACACATAGTGTCAGGACACTGGGACTTGTGTGGCAGTTTCTACTTATTGTAGTACACTACACATAGTGTCAGGACACTGGGACTTGTGTGGCAGTTTCTACTTATTGTAGTACACTACACATAGTGTCAGGACACTGGGACTTGTGTGGCAGTTTCTACTTATTGTAGTACATTACACATAGTGTCAGGACACTGGGACTTGTGTGGCAGTTTCTACTTATTGTAGTACATTACACATAGTGTCAGGACACTGGGACTTGTGTGGCAGTTTCTACTTATTGTAATACACTACACATTGTGTCAGGATGTTGGGACTTGTGTGGCAGTTTCTACTTAATGTAGCACATTACACATAGTGTCAGGACACTGGGACTTGTGTGGCAGTTTCTACTTATTGTAGTACACTACACATGGTGTCAGGACACTGGGACTTGTGTGGCAGTTTCTACTTATTGTAGTACATTACACATAGTGTCAGGACACTGGGACTTGTGTGGCAGTTTCTACTTATTGTAGTACATTACACATAGTGTCAGGACACAGGGACTTGTGTGGCAGTTTCTACTTATTGTAGTACACTACAAATAGTGTCAGGACACAGGGACTTGTGTGGCAGTTTCCACTTATTGTAGTACATTACACATGGTGTCAGGACACTGGGACTTGTGTGGCAGTTTCTACTTATTGTAGTACATTACACATAGTGTCAGGACACTGGGACTTGTGTGGCAGTTTCTACTTATTGTAGTACCTTACACATAGTGTTAGGACACTGGGACTTGTGTGGCAGTTTCCACTTATTGTAGTACACTACACATAGTGTCAGGACACTGGGACTTGTGTGGCAGTTTCTACTTATTGTAGTACACTACACATTGTGTCAGGACACAGGGACTTGTGTGGCAGTTTCTACTTACTGTAGTACAATACAATAGTGTCAGGATGTTGGGACTTGTGTGGCAGTTTCTACTTATTGTAGTACATTACACATAGTGTCAGGATGTTGGGACTTGTGTGGCAGTTTCTACTTATTGTAGTACATTACACATAGTGTCAGGACACAGGGACTTGTGTGGCAGTTTCTACTTATTGTAGTACACTACACATAGTGTCAGGACACAGGGACTTGTGTGGCAGTTTCTACTTAGTGTAGTACATTACACATAGTGTCAGGACACTGGGACTTGTGTGGCAGTTTCTACTTATTGTAGTACACTACACATAGTGTCAGGACACAGGGACTTGTGTGGCAGTTTCTACTTATTGTAGTACATTACACATAGTGTCAGGACACAGGGACTTGTGTGGCAGTTTCTACTTATTGTAGCACATTACACATAGTGTCAGGACACAGGGACTTGTGTGGCAGTTTCTACTTATTGTAGTACATTGCACATAGTGTCAGGACACAGGGACTTGTGTGGCAGTTTCTACTTATTGTAGTACACTACACATAGTGTTAGGACACTGGGACTTGTGTGGCAGTTTCTACTTATTGTAGTACACTACACAGTGTCAGGACACAGGGACTTGTGTGGCAGTTTCTACTTATTGTAGTACATTACACATAGTGTCAGGATGTTGGGACTTGTGTGGCAGTTTCTACTTATTGTAGTACACTACACAGTGTCAGGACACAGGGACTTGTGTGGCAGTTTCTACTTATTGTAGTACATTACACATAGTGTCAGGACACTGGGACTTGTGTGGCAGTTTCTACTTATTGTAGTACACTACACATAGTGTCAGGACACTGGGACTTGTGTGGCAGTTTCTACTTATTGTAGTACATTACACATAGTGTCAGGACACAGGGACTTGTGTGGCAGTTTCTACTTATTGTAGTACATTACACATAGTGTCAGGACACTGGGACTTGTGTGGCAGTTTCTACTTATTGTAGTACACTACACATAGTGTTAGGATGTTGGGACTTGTGTGGCAGTTTCTACTTATTGTAGTACATTACACATAGTGTCAGGACACAGGGACTTGTGTGGCAGTTTCTACTTATTGTAGTACACTACACATAGTGTCAGGACACTGGGACTTGTGTGGCAGTTTCTACTTATTGTAGTACACTACACAGTGTCAGGACACAGGGACTTGTGTGGCAGTTTCTACTTATTGTAGTACATTACACATAGTGTCAGGACACAGGGACTTGTGTGGCAGTTTCTACTTATTGTAGTACATTACACATAGTGTCAGGACACTGGGACTTGTGTGGCAGTTTCTACTTATTGTAGTACACTACACATAGTGTTAGGATGTTGGGGACTTGTGTGGCAGTTTCTACTTATTGTAGTACATTACACATAGTGTCAGGACACTGGGACTTGTGTGGCAGTTTCTACTTATTGTAGTACATTACACATAGTGTCAGGACACAGGGACTTGTGTGGCAGTTTCTACTTATTGTAGTACATTACACATAGTGTCAGGACACTGGGACTTGTGTGGCAGTTTCTACTTATTGTAGTACACTACACATAGTGTTAGGATGTTGGGACTTGTGTGGCAGTTTCTACTTATAGTAGCACACTACATTATACTTATGTTTCATTGGAAAGTCAAACATTCAGTTTCTGTGGGAAGTTAAACATAAAAAATAATCTCTACTTAAAAGAATATGTTATGATGAAGAATAGAAATTGAACAAAAAAGTCCCATGTAATGGCGTGAAATGGAATGTTAATGTTTGCATTAGTATGTGATTTAGCTAGGATAGTAATGTTCAACAAGAATTTTAATTTTAAGAAATGTTCAACGATTATGATTATTGATATGTTTAGTATTGTTTCCTGCATCCTTGCTGCTATTATCATCAGTCTGGTCACAGCATTCACCACAGAGGCAGTTCCCAACCAGCCACTATTTAAACAGGAGACCAAATGTCTGGCATTGTCCACATTCAACTTAAAATCTTCACGCCTGAATGTGTTTAAATCTCCCATAGGGCTTGGATAAATTTTTTACACTGCAGAAGTGATAATGGTTCGGAAATCTATATCCAACATCAGGAGTGGATGCATATTTTTTTTTATTCCTTATTATCTGTACAACTGCATCATAAAAAGACCAGTTTAATCATCACCTCATGTAAAATTAAATTTAAAGTCTTATAATGGTTAGTTTCCACGGCAGCTGCTATTAGTGTTATTATATCAGTCCACCAAAGGGTTGCAAAGTTTACAAAGTGTTTTTTTTAACATGAATATTGCAATCATATACTTTTTATGTTAAAATTTGCTCAAGAATAAAAGCGTGCAATAAAAATTTAAATGTATTATTTAAAAAAGTAATAAAAAGACAAAATTTATCTTCCATTTTCCCCATAAAAATCATTGATCCAAGTTACCATAACCTAGTTATTTACAGTCCCTGCTTTTCACATCATTGCTTTTTGTTGAAAATTATATACATCTATACACATAATTTATAATCAAATGGGATTTTATATTATAATATTGTCACTGATAGAATAAAAGTTTGAAAAAAATATTCATCTTATAAATAAAACATCAAACAATTTTTAGGTACAGTTATGTCACAGGTAGAATATGCTGTGAGGGTTATCAATTAGATTTCAAAACATCAAGTGCTGGACTCTTTGTATGGACAATTAAGGAGTCCCAAAATGTGTAACAATAAATGCTGATAAAGTCAGTTATACTTTTGATCCCAAGAATTATTTAAAACAAATTCATTATTTTATTTAATTATCTCCAAAAGTCACTCTTGCCACCTGTTTCATCTGTTGCGAAAATGACTTACTTTCCCATTGAGAGATCAATGAAAAAAGACCGTAATACAGCATCTATATAAGAAAGACCTTCAGTTAATGGATATGCCTGAATCATATTTGTAAACAATGCTGTGGTTTGAAAGTGGTTTAATTACTTTTGCAGGTTAAATGGCATTGTACGATAAGATTGAAATGTTACCTTTAGAGAGGAACAACTTCAAACAACATATGATCAATTGCCAAAATTGTTGGGTTTATTGTCCCACCAACAATATTTCAGTTTTTTTCATGACAGTTATGCCAGAATAAGCTCTTTCTGTATGGGATAGTCTTTTTTAGTACTGCTTTACATTTGCATATAGCAATATGTTAGTATAAAATCATTGACAATAATCACAATTTATATGTTGTTGTTCCTATTGCTAAATGTCTGTCAACGTTTTCCAGTAAACAGAGCAATACTAACTACTTCATTACATGTTTTTTTTCTACTTGTGATGCATTTGTTATGGGGCTTAAATGAGTCAATGGCCAACATCTTTTTTGTTTTGTTGCCTCCTACAGAATGTATTTTTTCATGGGGAGGATAGAGTAGCAGGCAACAACAGAAAATCACAGTTGTTCTGTCAGAACTTTTTCTGAGAAAAGAACCACATATTCCAATCTTAACAGTGTAACTTGCAACAAGTAAAATTAGACTCAAATTATGAAAAGGTAACAGACATGAATAGGAATTCACAGATGTTTAGCGAAGCCTTGTTTAACACAAGAAACCGAATAAGCTCATGTTAAGAATACTGCTTGTAATTACAGATGTAGCAGACAACATGGAAGAAAATATAGTCTGGAACTTATCAGAGTTATTTTTCTTTTTGATTACATATGTAATGAATTGACAGTTTAAAAAAAGTGTTTAGTTCCCAGAGTAGTCATCATCTTGTTTAAAGGGCATTCTCTCTGTGGTACCTTGGATGTTTTACATCTGTTCTATTTCTTGTTGACAGACTATAATGGCTCTCTTTACAGGTTTAATAATTTGCCTTATTCATATTGAAATCAAGATACTAAATTTGTGGTGTGTCGTCTTTAATCGATTACAAATAAATATCACCACAGTTGTTTCTTTTTCAATGCTTTATTTGGCTAAAAATGAATATGGCATGACATGGTAAAAAAACGGACACAACTGGTGCAAAAGGTGACCTACTGTTTAGCCTCACATGACCTAGTTAAGAACTCACCCAAATGTCATGCAGGCAAACATTCTGGCCAAATATGGTGAAGTCAGGGCCATAAATGCTGCCTCTAGCATTTCACAAGGTTTTTTTTTTTTTAACCTAGTGACCTAGTTTTTGACCACATATGACCCAGGTAAGAACTCATCCAAGATTTCTTGGAGATGAACATTCTGACCAAATAGGTGAAGATTAGATAAAAACTGTAGCCTCTAGTGTGTTCATAAGCAAATTGTTGAAGCCGCAAGACGGACGACAGACGAAGGGACTTCAGAAAAGCTTACCTTGAACACGTGCTCAGGTGAGCTAAAAATTGACAAAAGCCTCCTAATACCATCACTAAATTGGACATTGCGCTTTCTGGATGGTCAAACATAAGCATGATGGCAGGAATTAAATGACTTTATGGCATAATTATATGGTCCAACTGTATCATCTTTATTTACAACAACAACACAGTTTCAGGTACGGTTGGTGGTGTAATAATAGCCAGATAAATGTCCCCTCTGTGCTCATGACATCTGCCAAGGTGGGAACTCATTTATTTAAATTGAGTATAAATATTAGACTGTCAACTTCTCTGTTACAAGCAGAACTTAGACTTATACATTATAGAATAATCATCTCTTGATACATTTTATTTTAAATAAAACATTACCTTTGAGCTGCAACTTTTATTTAACTATTAAACTATGAAACTGTTTATTAAATTACTTTAAAACAAAAATGTAAAAGAAACAAAAAAAAAGTCCAGACATTCTTTTTTTCTTCAGGATTTGATTACACAATGTAAATATTCACAAAGACAAAGATGCAGGTTTTTTTTTATTCAAGCCGTAAAACATTGTGCTAGTAATAACAGAATCCTACTATATCCCAGGGGCAATTGAATTACCAATTAAGCACATTATGATTTGAAATGCGGTGTGACATTTTTATAGCCTGAAGGGAAAGTTAAGCGGTTGATGGGAGAAAATGAAGAGACAGTAAGAATTAGTGTCTTACAGCTGTGTTGAAAGAATGCTTTGAGACAATTAAAGTTAATAAAGGCACTATATAGTGATGTAGCAAGATCTAGTAGCATAAGCACATCATTGATGTACTGGATGCCATTACAGTTTCAAATGTACGCCTACAATAATGATAAATGTCAATTCCCCCATTAATTGTTATCACAATAACTTAAGGAAATGAGGCCAGGTACAATTCTCTAGCGCAATACATCCAGTTAGCAAGTTCTCAAATCCTAATGAATATTCCTGTATTTTATTCAGAAGAACCTCAGTCTGAGAAGACAACCCTCAATAAGAGCAAAACCAAACCCAACAGTTTTCAAGGTATGCATGGTTCTTAGGTTAGGTTCATCTTCTAACAATCTTTAACTTACCAGGATATAGTTTTAATTTGAGGCAGATATTGTGTTGCTCTAACTGCAATAACTTGTAATTAATGCCTGTCATGAGTCATTTTATGTGGACATCAGCTATGGAACTTATATTATTGTTCATGCTTAAACAAGGAAGCTATATACCATTTAGACAGCAGAAACACAAAGGTATAAGTCCCAGTGTATACTTGCACCCAGAGCCTTAAGAAGCAAGATCTCTACCAGTCATGTTGACAGGGTTAGTGCTAAGGTTAAAAACAAGAACAAAAGATCTTCAGAGGACTTAATAAACCCTGTGTTCTTTTGTCTTACCAGTGATTGTGAGGAGGTGAGGCCCCAGGACCAGCATCCACAGGAGAATGTTGATCATCCTTTAGGTGCCGCAGTACGCCAGGGCTCGTGGACCACCGCATAAGGTCAGCTGGTCAGGGCATCTGTAATGGAGAGATGTAACAAGAATGTAACGGTTGCTAACTTTATTTATAACTTAAAGTAACTGCTACTTTTGCCTTTGGCTAACATCTCTGGACAAACAAAACTTCACATATTTCATGTGACACAGCAGCAAAAAGTGCAGACCCTGACCTGACAGCTCCCAGAAGCCTACGCCTGATTCAGATGTGCTTGATACTAGTAGCTGTTTCAGCTAATGCCATAGAAAATGTCAAGTTGTAAAAAAGGTCCTGCTAATTGTCTGTCATGAAAATACCAATAACATTTTTAAAAGAACTTAACCAAGGATTGAACCTGGGGCTTGAGACATTTACACTTAGATAATGGTACAAGGATAATATCAGAAGATCATGAAATGGAGCTGAATGATCAAGTTGCAATAGAGATATATTGATAGAGCCATAGTTGTAGACACTTGTCAAAATGACAAAATATACCAGTGGCAACTTATAAGACAACTACCGGTATGATAAAAACTTAAAAACACAAAAAATCTTATCAGAAAATAATTCCAATTAAAATATCTCCAACTTTAAGACTTGAACAAAAGTACAAAGAAGACAGCTAACTGCTGGTGTTGTTTTTATGATCTCAAGATTTCTCCTCCAAATCAGACATCAATCCAGACAAATGTCTGTCTGTTACGACTTTTAATCGATACAAACAATACAACTAGTGAATACAAATAACACAATTTGAAACATCTTAATCACAAGCCAGACACTAAAATACATTCTCTCCATCCAACAGAGACACCACTTCAACTCTGAGAAAAATTATAAATCTATTATGACAAGGCAAATAAATTTTATCTTCTAATGACAAAACAAATAAAACTAATTATCTATTGTATTTTACCATCAACCTTGGTTTTACTTTTTAGATTAAATATTCATGTTAAATAAATGACAATTTTATCTATTGTAAGACGTCCTGGAGTCTTGATAAAAAATGTACTGTCACTAGGTATTATTTACCAAACTTTAGATACCTGACACTCCAAAAGAACAGTAACATACATTTTGCAAAATGGACAAAACACATTAATTTGCTAGATACATTAAATATTTGGACAATATTGCCCAATTTATTACCAAGTCTAGTGCTATGTAACACCTTCCATATCCTTCTGACTTAGCACATTCTCTAATATAATATCTAAAATATTAATGTGTACACAAATTATCTGAATCCTACTGAAATAATTTTATCTTTAGCATACAATTATGCAGCATAATGTTTGATGTACATCCTTATTGGTAAATTAAACTATTTGGCATATTATTACTGCCTTTCCCATTATAGTTTAGACAAAAAGCTGACAAACAATTAAAACAGTTTCTGAATTGATGGTTTATGGAAATTCGAAACTTGACCAATAAAATATGCCATTTCTGAAACAAACTGCTTCCTACCAAAATTAAGCTCAATGGTAATATGTCACTAAGCACTGACAGAACATAGCAACTGCTCATCTCCCACAGTGACATTATCTGTATGTTAGGAAAACCATCAGAAGGGAGAGAAGAATCAATAGTAAAATAATGAATCCATCTTCAAACTAAAACTAGAAAGAATATATTCATAAAGAAGAAAACCTGCTTTAAAATGGATCATATTGACAAATGTTATGGCTGTTTTTCTAAAATAAATATACTAAACTTTTTTAGCCCAAATTGATCAAGAATAGTAAAATCACACAAATAAAGATCAGCTCCTGCTTGGATCTACTTAAATGTCATCTATAAAAATATGCATTGAAGAATAAATGGAGAAATCACCCTAATCACCACCACTCACTAACTTATCAACATTTATTAAAAACAACTATTTAGAAATGAAAAATAACAGAGTTACTTATAACTTAAAATAGTGTTTCTTGCTGCAGTGGCATTCTTCATACCAACATGACATTTGCTAGTGTACAGAGACCTTTTTTTTCGCATGTGGTGAAGAAACCTTCTCAGAATCATAATTTACATAAGTCTTTTTTTTATCTTTTTGCAAACAAAATAATAAAATTATTTTGTCTAATGGAAATAATAAAAAAAATAGTTTACTGTCAGTTATTTTGGCATTTGAAACAAGAAGTTGGCTAACTCTTCCAACATAGTTAGAGACTTGGTGTGAAGCTAAAATACAACTTCACAACATTCTTGGAAGCAAATTAGAAATTAAACCCTTTGTTTGTTTATTTATTGGGTTTATCGTCCCACCAACAATATTTCAGTTATCTGGAGACGGTGTCCACTTGGAGCAGATATTGTGCTGCCTTCACTGTGTATAGCATGCCCTAAACACCTGGCATGATACCACACCCAGTCACATTATCTTGACACTGGGCCAACCAGTCGTGGAACTACCCTTATCTTTGCTTGAGCATTAGCAAGGGAGCTACATGTATACCACTACCATTTTAAACTCTTTGTCTACTTATTGCAAGTTGCAAAGGCTTAGGCAAATGGTGTAGTGGAAGCTGATGGACCAGGATCTACACTTTTACCGCTTTGATTTTAATAATATATCTTTTGACCTTTCTGCATCTGATTCTTGGAAAGTACTTGAGAACTTGTCATTAAAACATTATAAGTAGCATGAAAAAAGGCTAAAATAATCCGTTTGAAGCAATTACCTAATGACAAGACAATGGCACTATATTAACCTTCCTCTCAGACACAGGAGGAAAAAAGCTCATCTTACTTTTACCCTGTTTCCATTCCATTAAAAGCATACATATTTATATCCCTGTTAAGACACTTATCTTAACACCAAAATTAATTAAAAAGACTTGACCCTTATCATGCTATATTTGTTAATAACTGGTTTGAAACTACTTGTTCTCAAATTCATGATTCATAAAAAAATATTCAAGGATTTACTGTAATCAGCAGAATGCATAGATCCTGATCTGGGTCTACACTACTTGTATAGGCCTATAAGCAATGTGTTCTCAGCAGGTTAAGATTAAAACATGGGAAAACAAAGAAGAGAGGGAAGATCCAAAGTTACATAATGGACCAGAAGGATCCTTACACTTAATCTAGAAGAGATTATAAAGGAGAGAACCTGCTTTGAAATGTACTTCAGGAATGGATGAGGAAAAAGGATGGTGTATACATTCTTAACAATTTCCTTCCTTCAATTAATTTTGTTGTTAGACAAATGTCTAAAGGAAATTGTATGCTTTTGAAGGTAAGGTAGCATTCAACAAGGCGAGGGCAATACAATCTGCTAATTTCTCTAACTTTTGTAGGTACCATATTGTTTAAAATAACAATTAAACTACCATAAACCAAAATGTAAAGTATATTTATTGAAATAAAAAAATAAAAATAAAAAAAATATCAGACTAGAATATGACTTTTTGATATTTATTTTCAAATTCAAGACACCAGCTAAAGTACAAATCAGGAGTCACATATGTCTGTATGTTCCATCATCCCAAAATGTCCAAATGAGACATCAGTCAATACAAATATCTGTCTGTACTAGTAACTACAATAATACAATTTGAATAAAAACATATTCACAATCCAGAAAGAATCTACATATCCAAGTTGTTAGTTGGGGGTAGACTTACTATAAAAAAACAGAATTGTGAAACAGTAAAAATGCTAAAGAGTAAGTGTACATTCCAACAAAATGATAATGCACTATATAATCTTATAAATAAACAATTTGTTTATTTGTTTATTTATTTATCTCAGTCAGCTTTAAACTGTTTTCCACTCTGTGAATTATTTATGAGGTGTATTATAAATGACACTTATGTCTTTTGGGTGCCATCCTCAACATATCTTCAAGACATAAATATACATTTACTCTAGATAAACAACATTGTAGACACATATTAAAAGACAGGTTAAGGTTATTTTACACAAACTAAAATTCCACAAACTAAAATTCCTACTAAGATTAAACTCAATCTTATGTTTCATTGATAATGAATATTAATACACGAACCATACAATTATCTTGTTTAGACAACAGCAGGCATACTGTAATTTATGGTATATGGAAGATATTTATGAATCAATAACTTCCTGAAAGATAATTTTGACAACTGGCATTTATTAAAATATCTCACTGAGAAAACAACAGATTGCTATTAAAATATTTTTTGTGGCAATAAGTCTCTATTCTCTCCCTTTAGTAGCCAGGACATGGAAAACATACATCTGACAATTAAACTTTTACTGATCCAAGGACAAACAATACTAGAAGGAATAGCATCAATAAAGAAATGGGAGCATTTCTGTACTAAAGCCAGCAAGGCGATTAGTAAAGATAAAGCCATGTTGTATAAACTGAAACATTTAAACATTGTGAATCTACAGTTAGATTTGAAATATTACCTTTGATTCAAAAACAATATATGAAAATGCTGTTATACACATGATTGTGTTGTCTTTATTTTGGAAGAAACAAAAAGGAATTATGGCATGACTTTTCAGCTATTTTTAGAGGTTAAGCTTAAAATTTCAACATATCTCTAAACAATGCATGCAGTTATAAACCTGATAAGAATAAAACAGTCCTTAAATAATTGGTTTAATACTGAAAAAACAACAACAAATATTTGCCTAATGGGTTCAGGGACTTGCTAACAGGCAATTTAACTGTCTAATAATTTAAATAACAGTCAAAGCAAAAATATTAACTGTTAAGGAAAACTATTTAAATCCAATTAAAAAAAAATAACTATCACATGAAAAGTAGCTGTTATTAAACTTTACATAAGAACACAACAACAAACAATGCTAACAGGCACTTAAGGAATGAACAAAACATACCAACTCTAAATTGACAACATTTTGGACAATATTGAGTTCAAATTACCCAAATCTATTAAGACAAAATTCCCAATGTATCCAGCTCAAGTGAAATTTTACAGTCTGTAATTTCTGAAAAATGAAGGAGGAAACAAATATTCTTCACCATTAGGTGGTGAAACTTTGCCACAGAAATACCATAATCGTTGTATCTTTTACATACAACACAGTATGATCTATGGTAAATAGAAGATGATACATATCATTTTCTGATGTATAACAGTTCAAGCAGGAAGTTGAGAACTACTAAAACAAAGATTTCAACAATTACTTGATGCCTAGTTGACATACAACTTCAAAAATTGGCGAATTAAATTTATAAAACACAACTCGTTCTCTTTGGAAGTAATATGGACAATACTCATCTAGCACCTAAAAGTTAACACTAAAGAAGACGTTTGTAAAGGAGAAGGCCATCACTGGAACATATAAACTGAAAAGTAAAGAACATTTTTTTAATTGTATTTATTAAATTTGAGTGTGAAACTAGAATGGTACTGCATGTAGTCACTTGATGCTGGGCCATCCAGTCATGGAACTGCTATAATATTTTCTTGAGCATAAGCATGGGAGCTTTAGCATAACCATGTTTGATCACTCTAGTCTTTCGCACAGTGTGTTTGAACCAGGATCCTACTGTGCAATGAGCCCAAGTCTCTACTTATTTCTCTACCAGATCTGGTCTCTCCAATTTAAAAATTTTTAAGGCAAATAATGTCTCTCTCTGGCAGACATATATTTAGTCTATAATTCAAGTTTTAAGTTTTTTGGCAAGGGTGTTTGGGGCACTGTCTAGGAGGATGAAAACTGAAGAAAGTCACAAAGACAGACCATAATTTCTTTTCCCACAATTTTCTTCTGCACATTCTTAACCCTTTACATGCTAGAAATTAACTCCATTAAAACTAAACACTCCCTTCCTGCATGTAAGGGTTAAAGAACCCACTATGATAGGTACAGAAAATATTTAAATTAAGCATGTTAAAACTAGATTTTCAGTTGAAAATAATACTGAAATATAAAATGTAAGAATCAATAAATAAAGCCTTAGATCAGTCAAAATTAACACCCAGTTACTTATTTCATCCCCACTAGCTACATGTCCCTGTTCTGGCTAAATCCTGACTGCTGTAAATATGATAGAGAGCTGCAAAAGACAGTGAGGCCCGCATGGATATCGCAAATATCACACTAACAAACCTGCATTTCATGTATATCTGCATTACATAACATAACCACTTGCATATCTAGCTTAAACAAATTACAACAGTAAAGTTAACATTTGGAACATGCCTGGACACATTCCCACATGTGTCCTTTGACATACATATTTGTTGTTGTACTTTATGCCAGGCATGAAGGCTGGCTGCAGGTAATCAAAGTCATGCAGGTTTATTCCTTTATGCCCATGAAATTCTGCTTTCTCATAACCACTACAGATATATCTAGCAACAGACCAGGTGAGAGAGTGAGATTAAAAATGAAAGTATTTGCAATCCATTTCTCTTAGGGTTCTCTGTTCTAGAAGAATTATATAAATATTATGAGGGTGAATTAAGTGAATCCGCATGGACTGAAAGTGCCTTTAGTCAATTTATTCCTCAAGGTATGAGAGAATTTGTTTTTCATTATGTCAAATGAAATTTGTGACGATATAAATAGGCCTTGTGATGTATTTTTTCTGGTTTTATCAGGAAAGAGATCAGAGAGATTTAATGGAAATATTTTCAACACATTTATAACTTGGTGGAAAATGTTTTGATATAAGGCACATCTAGGTTACTTTAAGTATAAAAAAACAACTGTCATGGTTGTTATAAATAAAATTAACAATAATTAACGCGTGAAAAAGCAACATGGTTATGATTTTTCCAATCTGTATGTATAAGGTCAAGGCAAAAAGTAAACATCAAGATCAGCACTTCAAACTGGAGGATTTTAAATAACTCTTGGCACTATTTGCCAATGACTCTCTAGAAATTCCATCAAATAATGAGTAAGTCTAAACTCATTTTTAAAAACCAGACAGGTTTTCTCATTTTCAAGTACATACATTTGATAAGACTTTTGTTATCACTTAAAATGTGACATAAAATGCAATCATAAAGTAATACAGAACACTGACACAAGCATTTTGTCATTTAACATTTATTTAGAGAAGTGAAAATCATTTGTACTTCATGTGTTATAACAGCAAAATAGTAATAACCAATTTTCAAAACAGAACCAATGACTGAATACCTCAAACATGCAAAGGTTATTACTTTATGCACTAGATGTTTCTTCACATCTGTTGTAGCCTATATCTCTATTTGTTGTAGCCTATATCTCTATTTGCAGGTATTGATAAATAACAACAAAATAAGGATTTAGAGTTCTCTGTGTGACAGGCAATGTTCAGTATGGTGAGAACCAGTCCCTGAGCATGGTCTATATACAGACCATCATAGGGTTGTTATTCACACTTAAAGCTTTAGCTCAGCCTCAACAATGAATGTTCAAGAACCCACATAAAACCCTTTTCATGCAGAAATAATAAATCTGGTAGATATTTTGTTACCATGACAACAGCACCATTCTTTCTGCATCATTTACTAAACCAAAATTTGCTCCCAGTGCAAAAGTAGCACCAAACATGACTATTATATTGGTACATTTGTTAAAGAGTCTATACTTAATTGCTTGCAAGCTAAGACATACAAACAAGACCCATTTAAATAATAAGCCGATAACATAGATCCTAATCAGACAGCTCCTAGTGTGACTTGGGTGGTCTGGATCTGCACTATGTTCCAAAGCCTGATAAAATTATGCATAGTTAGTAAAGAGCAAAAAAGATGTTATTAAATTTATGTAAATCAGTAACCATTTTTTTTCTTAGTCCTTGCTGGTAAGTAAAATTTTTATCCGAAGAGGCGTCATTTGTTAAAAAGCCATGCCTATTTTCAGTTCTATGTGATAGTATATATGCAAAGGCCTTTGGGCAGACCACTTGAGACTTGGCAGCATGTAATACATACCCAGCTTAGTAAGCCTCATCTGGGCAGAGGACAACTATAGGCTGGATCCTTGCTAACTATCAGGTTATAAGCTAGAGCAGGTGTCATAGACAATATATAGAGTTGGAAAATTAACACAACTTGTAAATATGTGTAGGCAAAATATTTACAAAATTCACAATTTGTTTTTGACTTTTATGGATATTTTTTTTCTTTTTTAAAATTGGCATAAATGTTTTTTATGTGTAGAAATAAGAAAAGTCCAAACATTTTGTCATATCCCTCTTACGGAAAGTGTTTTGCTATTTTTAATTATTTGAAAACAAATGATAGCAATAGGTAAATAAAACAAAACATTTTGCTTGATTGGTCTGACAAAAAACTATCCCGAATATGTAATAAACAGTTTGCAAAGCAACCATGCATTGAAAACACTGACTTTCTGATTGATTCTGCTTTGTATGCTTGATTGTCCGAAATGTTCCAATAGTATGTTAGTTGGTCCTGTCAATTATTAAATACTGTAACCACATGGTTTTGATATTTAGAATTTTAATATATCAGGTAATTAATTTGATATCAAATAACCACAAATTATCTTTAAGAATTAATTTAATAGTAATAATAAAAGATGCTTGTTTCTTTTTAAATCTGGTAGGTGATATTATTACAAATGCAATATATTTATATAGTACAATTTTAAAATAAACCTAACAATAGACAAAATAACAACATACTTAGTATAAAAGTGAAAAAAAACCCACATGCTAAAAATCCCCCAAAATATTCCTGTCTAATAAATATTATATATCGTGCACTGGTAATTGCATTTTATGCCACCATTGGTATGAAATTAGAAAGTAGCTGATATGGCAGAGTCTAGTCCCTGTTGGGGATATATCACCTCCAAACCTATCAACCACCGGGTGCCACTTCACCAGTGGGCTGTCTCTCTATCATAATGGTCTCTGATTGTAAAATAAATCCCCCAAGCTTCCATTGTTCAAATAGACACATCATTTTCTGAATAACTGATTTCCTCGAAATTAATTAGTCACCTCAATGGTTCGAAATTTCATTAAGAAAAACCTACCTCCCATGACAATGAGTAACCAAATATATCATGTCGAATTATCTGTCTTATAAATCTGGTAAGTGCAGCATAGTTGTCTACTTAAAGAAGGTCTCAATTAGAAAATAACACTAAATTGGGCACTCTTGCAAGGATAAATGCACTTGCATTTAGTTTCAAGAAGCAGATGTTTAGTCTCGTTGTGGACAAGATGGTAACCAATAATGGTAATAACCCTACCTATGCTATATTTATGAGAAATACACAACCTTAGTTATTTGATAAAAGCTGCAAGAAAACATAACAATATGTCTTGTGAGAGACAAACTTGCAAATAGTCTAGATCCTAATCAGAGTTAACTGGTTCTAATTGGGTTCTACACGTTTTGCCTAATCCTGATGAATTCCTGCTCAGCAGGCTACAGGTTAGGAGCCATCATTTTGAACAAAACTTAAGGCAGCGCTTACGTGGCTGAAATACTGACTTCTTTAAGACACTGTATCTAAATGATGCAATAAATAGAGTCTCCTGTTATTTTAGGGTGCCATGCGATTAAAAGAAACTAAACACCAAGCAGTGAGTGAGAGTAATTCCTTCTTTTTTTTTTTAAAGTTTTAGGGGTTTGTTTACACTCTATTAGTGTCAAATACTGGAAAAGCCTCTCATTAATTAAGCCTAAGAAGAAGTGAAATGAAATTCTATATTTTTAAACTAAAATATATTTTCATTTATAATAGTAAGCCTATTTCTACAAATGTTGCTTTATTCAGCTTATTACTTTGAATACGGTATTATTTTTCATATATAAATAAAAAAAACATTTGATGAATTTATCTTACACATATCACCCTGCACATTAGTACCACTTTAAGCTATTTATCTTACCTACATGTACCTGAGCTGTTTTCTGCATACAACCGTTAATTCCCTGATCTATATATTGTAAACCATATTCTGAAAGACTAAACCCATAATATCTATGTGTACCATGTGTTGTTATCTATACAGGTAAATAGTTAAAGTCAAATATGACCCTAATAATCTTCCATATGAAGCTTGGAGTCCTTACTGAAGACATGCATGAACAACTTTATTTGACTTGTATTTGGTTATGTCATTAATGTGGCCAGCATCTAAACATTCATAACATGTTATTTACCTTTATTGGTACATAGTTCATCATCTGTCTACAAATGAAGAACATCATGAAGTTAAACAATGGTCAGAGTACTGCAGGAGATGGATATTTGCTCATATCACAATTGGCAAGCCACCCACAGAATGTATATAATATGAAAGATCAATCATGTGTTAACCAACCTAGCATTCCAGACTAGACATGATATTTCACAATTATTTTCTGATGCCATATTGTGACAGTATTTTATCATTTGTGGCACAGACAATACTATCTAAACACATTACACAGTAATTGTATCATATTGTTTGTTTGCATGTCGAAAATTTGCACTGTCAACAACTTGCAACCGTTTGTCTGGAATGTTTAATTGAAAACGTTCATTAGTATGATTGGTGTTTAGAAGGCAGGAACCTGCTGATTCTGTTAGGGTCTCTGCCAAGTTGCTGCACTTGTGCTGGTGTATTTTTTTTAATTTTTTAAATAATCAGCCCAGTGAATGACAGCAAATGACATTTAAAGCTAACAGCATCGTTATCCGAAAAAGCCACCCTGGAAAGGACAATGAAATTATAGGGTGTTTTTTTTCCTGTCAACATGTTATTAATTCAAATCAGGGAGAAAAGAAATGGTTTATCTAAAGAATTATTTTCATGGCACCAAATACTACCTCCCAAGAATACCATATGAATTTTATACAGTAGTATACTGGAAGCTAGGCAAAGCTGTGGTTATACCTCAATATTATGGTGGATTAAGGCCTAAAGTACAAAAAGGCTGTCAATATTTGGCCAGAGGGTCAACAATTGGGACGTCAAGATGAAAAAAATACAGTTTTATGCTAAGTTTTGAGGTAATGACTCAAAACAAAATGTAACCCTTACTACTCAGCATCCTTCTGGTGGTTATGTAACATCAAGGTGAAGTCCCTTACTACTCAGTTTTCTTCTGGTGGTTATGTAACATCAAGGTGAAGTCCCTTACTACTCAGCATCCTTCTGGTGGTTATGTAACATCAAGTTGAAGTCCCTTACTACTCAGCATTCTTCTGGTGGTTATGTAACATCAAGGTGAAGTCCCTTACTACTCAGCATTCTTCTGGTGGTTATGTAACATCAAGGTGAAGTCCCTTACTACTCAGCATCCTTCTAGGGGTTATGTAACATCAAGGTGAAGTCCCTTACTACTCAGCATTCTTCTAGGGGTTATGTAACATCAAGGTGAAGTCCCTTACTACTCAGCATCCTTCTAGGGGTTATGTTACATCAAGGTGAAGTCCCTTACTACTCAGCATTCTTCTGGTGGTTATGTAACATCAAGGTGAAGTCCCTTACTACTCAGCATCCTTCTAGGGGTTATGTAACATCAAGATGAAGTCCCTTACTACTCAGCATTCTTCTGGTGGTTATGTAACATCAAGGTGAAGTCCCTTACTACTCAGCATTCTTCTGGTGGTTATGTAACATCAAGATGAAGTCCCTTACTACTCAGCATCCTTCTAGGGGTTATGTAACATCAAGGTCAAGTCCCTTACTACTCAGCATTCTTCTGGTGGTTATGTAACATCAAGGTGAAGTCCCTTACTACTCAGCATCCTTCCAGGGGTTATGTAACATCAAGGTGAAGTCCCTTACTACTCAGCATTCTTCTGGTGTTTATGTAACATCAAGATGAAGTCCCTTACTACTCAGCATCATTCTAGGGGTTATGTAACATCAAGGTGAAGTCCCTTACTACTCAGCATCCTTCTAGAGGTTATGTAACATCAAGATGAAGTCCCTTACTACTCAGCATCATTCTAGGGGTTATGTAACATCAAGGTGAAGTCCCTTACTACTCAGCATCCTTCTAGAGGTTATGTAACATCAAGGTAAAGTCTCTTACTACTCAGCATTCTTCTAGGGGTTATGTAACATCAAGGTGAAGTCCCTTACTACTCAGCATCCTTCTAGAGGTTATGTAACATCAAGGTGAAGTCCCTTACTACTCGGCATCCTTCTGGTGGTTATGTAACATCAAGGTGAAGTCCCTTACTACTCAGCATCCTTCTAGAGGTTATGTAACATCAAGGTGAAGTCCCTTACTACTCAGCATCCTTCTGGTGGTTATGTAACATCAAGGTGAAGTCTCTTACTACTCGGCATCCTTCTAGGGGTTATGTAACATCAAGGTGAAGTCCCTTACTACTCAGCATTCTTCTGGTGGTTATGTAACATCAAGGTGAAGTCCCTTACTACTCAGCATTCTTCTAGGGGTTATGTAACATCAAGGTGAAGTCCCTTACTACTCGGCATCCTTCTGGTGGTTATGTAACATCAAGGTGAAGTCCCTTACTACTCTGCATTCTTCTAGGGGTTATGTAACATCAAGGTGAAGTCCCTTACTACTCGGCATCCTTCCGATGGTTATGTAACATCAAGATGAAGTCCCTTACTACTCAGCATCATTCTAGGGGTTATGTAACATCAAGGTGAAGTCCCTTACTACTCAGCATCCTTCTAGAGGTTATGTAACATCAAGGTGAAGTCCCTTACTACTCAGCATCCTTCTAGAGGTTATGTAACATCAAGGTGAAGTCCCTTACTACTCAGCATCCTTCTAGAGGTTATGTAACATCAAGGTGAAGTCCCTTACTACTCGGCATCCTTCTGGTGGTTATGTAACATCAAGGTGAAGTCCCTTACTACTCAGCATTCTTCTAGGGGTTATGTAACATCAAGGTGAAGTCCCTTACTACTCGGCATCCTTCTGGTGGTTATGTAACATCAAGGTGAAGTCTCTTACTACTCAGCATTCTTCTGGTGGTTATGTAACATCAAGGTGAAGCCCCTTACTACTCAGCATCCTTCTGGTGGTTATGTAACATCAAGGTGAAGTCTCTTACTACTCAGCATTCTTCTAGGGGTTATGTAACATCAAGGTGAAGTCCCTTACTACTCGGCATCCTTCTGGTGGTTATGTAACATCAAGGTGAAGTCCCTTACTACTCGGCATCCTTCTGGTGGTTATGTAACATCAAGGTGAAGTCTTTTGTCGGAAGAACATTTTCATAGTGACTGGTGCTGCTGCTGCAAGTTGGGGCTGGTGATGTGGTGGATAGGTCTATGGTTGGGATGACTGGTGCTGCTGCTGCAAGTTGGGTCTAGTGATGTGGTGGATAGGTCTATGGTCAGGATGACTGGTGCTGCTGCTGCAAGTTGGGGCTAGTGATGTGGTGGATAGGTCTATGGTTGGGATGACAGGTGCTGCTGCTGCAAGTTGGGTCTAGTGATTTGGTGGATAGGTCTATGGTTGGGATGACTGGTGCTGCTGCTGCAAGTTGGGGCTAGTGATGTGGTGGATAGGTCTATGGTTGGGATGACAGGTGCTGCTGCTGCAAGTTGGGTCTAGTGATTTGGTGGATAGGTCTATGGTTTGGTTGACTGGTGCTGCTGCTGCAAGTTGGGTCTAGTGATGTGGTGGATAGGTCTATGGTTGGGATGACTGGTGCTGCTGCTGCAAGTTGGGGCTGGTGATGTGGTGGATAGGTCTATGGTTTGGATGACTGCTGCTGCTGCTGCAAGTTGGGGCTGGTGATGTGGTGGATAGGTCTATGGTTTGGATGACTGCTGCTGCTGCTGCAAGTTGGGGCTGGTGATGTGGTGGATAGGTCTATGGTTTGGATGACAGGTGCTGCTGCTGCAAGTTGGGGCTGGTAATGTGGTGGATAGGTCTATGGTTTGGATGACTGCTGCTGCTGCTGCAAGTTGGGGCTGGTAATGTGGTGGATAGGTCTATGGTTTGGATGACTGCTGCTGCTGCTGCAAGTTGGGGCTGGTAATGTGGTGGATAGGTCTATGGTTGGATGACTGCTGCTGCTGCTGCAAGTTGGGGCTGGTGATGTGGTGGATAGGTCTATGGTTGGGATGACTGGTGCTGCTGCTGCAAGTTGGGGCTAGTGATGTGGTGGATAGGTCTATGGTTGGGATGACAGGTGCTGCTGCTGCAAGTTGTGGCTAGTGATGTGGTGGATAGGTCTATGGTTGGGATGACAGGTGCTGCTGCTGCAAGTTGGGGCTGGTGATGTGGTGGATAGGTCTATGGTTGGGATGACTGGTGCTGCTGCTGCAAGTTGGGTCTAGTGATGTGGTGGATAGGTCTATGGTTGGGATGAATGTTGCTGCTGCTGCAAGTTGGGGCTGGTGATGTGGTGGATAGGTCAATGGTTGGGATGACTGGTGCTGCTGCTGCAAGTTGGGGCTGGTGATGTGGTGGATAGGTCTATGGTTGGGATGACAGGTGCTGCTGCTGCAAGTTGTGGCTAGTGATGTGGTGGATAGGTCTATGGTTGGGATGACTGCTGCTGCTGCTGCAAGTTGGGGCTAGTGATGTGGTGGATAGGTCTATGGTTGGGATGACTGGTGCTGCTGCTGCAAGTTGGGGCTAATGATGTGGTGGATAGGTCTATGGTTGGGATGACTGGTGCTGCTGCTGCAAGTTGGGGCTAATGATGTGGTGGATAGGTCTATGGTCAGGATGACTGGTGCTGCTGCTGCAAGTTGGGTCTGGTGATATGGTGGATAGGTCTATGGTCAGGATGACTGGTGCTGCTGCTGCAAGTTGGGTCTAGTGATGTGGTAGATAGGTCTATGGTCAGGATGACTGGTGCTGCTGCTGCAAGTTGCGGCTAGTGATGTGGTGGATAGGTCTATGGTTGGGATGACTGCTGCTGCTGCTGCTGCAAGCTGGGGCTAGTAATGTGGTGGATAGGTCTATGGTTTGGATGACTGCTGCTGCTGCTGCAAGTTGGGGCTAGTAATGTGGTGGATAGGTCTATGGTTTGGATGACTGCTGCTGCTGCAAGTTGTGGCTAGTGATGTGGTGGATAGGTCTATGGTTGGGATGACTGGTGCTGCTGCTGCAAGTTGGGGCTGGTGATGTGGTGGAAAGGTCTATGGTTGGGATGACTGGTGCTGCTGCTGCAAGTTGGGGCTAGTGATGTGGTGGATAGGTCTATGGTTGGGATGACTGGTGCTGCTGCTGCAAGTTGGGGCTGGAAATGTGGTGGAAAGGTCTATGGTTTGGATGACTGCTGCTGCTGCTGCAAGTTGGGGCTGGTGATGTGGTGGATAGGTCTATGGTTTGGATGACTGCTGCTGCTGCAAGTTGGGGCTAGTGATGTGGTGGATAGGTCTATGGTTGGGATGACTGGTGCTGCTGCTGCAAGTTGGGGCTGGTGATGTGGTGGATAGGTCTATGGTTTGGATGACTGCTGCTGCTGCAAGTTGTGGCTAGTGATGTGGTGGATAGGTCTATGGTTTGGATGACTGGTGCTGCTGCTGCAAGTTGTGGCTAGTGATGTGGTGGATAGGTCTATGGTAATGGGATGACTGGTGCTGCTGCTGCAAGTTGGGGCTGGTGATGTGGTGGATAGGTCTATGGTCAGGATGACTGGTGCTGCTGCTGCAAGTTGGGGCTGGTGATGTGGTGGATAGGTCTATGGTAATGGGATGACTGGTGCTGCTGCTGCAAGTTGGGGCTGGTGATGTGGTGGATAGGTCTATGGTCAGGATGACTGGTGCTGCTGCTGCAAGTTGTGGCTAGTGATGTGGTGGATAGGTCTATGGTTTGGATGACTGGTGCTGCTGCTGCAAGTTGGGGCTAGTGATGTGGTGGATAGGTCTATGGTAATGGGATGACTGGTGCTGCTGCTGCAAGTTGCGGCTAGTGATGTGGTGGATAGGTCTATGGTCAGGATGACTGGTGCTGCTGCTGCAAGTTGGGGCTGGTGATGTGGTGGATAGGTCTATGGTAATGGGATGACTGGTGCTGCTGCTGCAAGTTGCGGCTGGTGATGTGGTGGATAGGTCTATGGTAATGGGATGACTGGTGCTGCTGCTGCAAGTTGCGGCTAGTGATGTGGTGGATAGGTCTATGGTTGGGATGACTGGTGCTGCTGCTGCAAGTTAGGGCTGGAAATGTGGTGGAAAGGTCTATGGTTGGGATGACTGGTGCTGCTGCTGCAAGCTGTGGCTAGTGATGTGGTGGATAGGTCTATGGCCAGGATGACTGGTGAAGGGATAATTTTGTAATGCTTTGTCATTTCTGTTAACAAGTTGTCAATCTCTCTGTGAAGCCATGGCTTTGCTTTTGATATGATTATGAATCTGGGTCTGGCTTCAAATGGTGGTACCCACAAGGTGGGTGTTTTGACATCAGGTATTGGTGTTACCCTCTTGTTTGTGATGGTGAACGTTTCAGATTTCCATGGTAGTTGAAGCTGATGTAGTCTTCTTGTAAATTTTCTTACATTGTCCCTTCTAGAGTAAGCTTTATCACATATTGGATTGATGTGGATAACTTTATCTGCTTTGTATCGTGTAATGTAGAGTCTAGAGAAGTTAGCTTTCTATCCTCTTATGAAAACAGGTTAAGAGTTAATAACCAATTACAATTACTCCCACAATTATTGATCTAAGAAGGGTAGTGCATCTCAATATTTTTAGTCAATAGCAAGACCAAGGTGGGGTTATATGTGTTATCAAATTTTCTTGTACTTTGGTATTATACTCCTCACAAAATCCTTATGGTGCAGCATTTATTAATTCTAGATCTACACTGTTGTCTTAGTCTGATCAATCAATGCTTAGAAGGAAAAGGAGCTGATAACCTATAATAATGTATGAGTAATTTGCAAACAGTGCCATGCTCAGGTAATAAGATTTATTGGTGAAAACTTAGCAGCAAATAGTGTAAATACTCACAGCTCTCAATGGGAGATGACTGATCTGGTTTTACACTGTTTGCCTACATGACCTTTCAGATAGGCCAGATCCTGTAATGACTGATAGGTACAGAACCTCTCAGATAGGCCAGGTCCTGTAAAGACTGCTATGTGCAGGACCTTTCAGATAGGCCAGATCCTGTAAGGACTGCTAGGTACAGAACCTCTCAGATAGGCCAGGTCCTGTAATGACTGCTATGTGCAGGACCTTTCAGATAGGCCAGATCCTGTAATGACTGCTAGGTACAGAACCTTTCAGATAGGCCAGATCCTGTAATGACTGCTAGGTGCAGGACCTTTCAGATAGGCCAGATCCTGTAATGACTGCTAGGTGCAGGACCTTTCAGATAGGCCAGATCCTGTAATGACTGCTATGTGCAGGACCTTTCAGATAGGCCAGATCCTGTAATGACTGCTAGGTGCAGGACCTTTCAGATAGGCCAGATCCTGTAAGAACTGCTAGGTGCAGAACCTTTCAGATAGGCCAGATCCTGTAAAGACTGCTAGGTGCAGAACCTTTCAGATAGGCCAGATCCTGTAAGGACTGCTAGGTGCAGAACCTTTCAGATAGGCCAGATCCTGTAAGGACTGCTATGTGCAGGACCTTTCAGATAGGCCAGATCCTGTAAGGACTGCTAGGTGCAGGACCTTTTAGATAGGCCAGGTCCTGTAATGACTGCTAGGTACAGAACCTTTCAGATAGGCCAGATCCTGTAATGACTGCTATGTGCAGGACCTTTCAGATAGGCCAGATCCTGTAAGGACTGCTAGGTGCAGAACCTTTCAGATAGGCCAGATCCTGTAAGGACTGCTAGGTGCAGAACCTTTCAGATAGGCCAGATCCTGTAAGGACTGCTAGGTGCAGAACCTTTCAGATAGGCCAGATCCTGTAAGGACTGCTAGGTACAGAACCTTTCAGATAGGCCAGATCCTGTAATGACTGCTATGTGCAGGACCTTTCAGATAGGCCAGGTCCTGTAATGACTGCTAGGTACAGAACCTTTCAGATAGGCCAGATCCTGTAAGGACTGCTATGTGCAGGACCTTTCAGATAGGCCAGATCCTGTAAGGACTGCTAGGTGCAGAACCTTTCAGATAGGCCAGATCCTGTAAGGACTGCTATGTGCAGGACCTTTCAGATAGGCCAGATCCTGTAAGGACTGCTAGGTGCAGAACCTTTCAGATAGGCCAGATCCTGTAAGGACTGCTATGTGCAGGACCTTTCAGATAGGCCAGATCCTGTAAGGACTGCTATGTGCAGGACCTTTCAGATAGGCCAGATCCTGTAAGGACTGCTAGGTACAGAACCTTTCAGATAGGCCAGATCCTGTAATGACTGCTATGTGCAGGACCTTTCAGATAGGCCAGATCCTGTAAGGACTGCTATGTGCAGGACCTTTCAGATAGGCCAGAACCTGTAATGACTGCTAGGTACAGAACCTTTCAGATAGGCCAGATCCTGTAAGGACTGCTATGTGCAGGACCTTTCAGATAGGCCAGATCCTGTAAGGACTGCTAGGTGCAGAACCTTTCAGATAGGCCAGATCCTGTAAGGACTGCTAGGTACAGGACCTTTCAGATAGGCCAGATCCTGTAAGGACTGCTAGGTGCAGAACCTTTCAGATAGGCCAGATCCTGTAAGGACTGCTATGTGCAGGACCTTTCAGATAGGCCAGATCCTGTAAGGACTGCTAGGTGCAGAACCTTTCAGATAGGCCAGATCCTGTAAGGACTGCTAGGTACAGAACCTTTCAGATAGGCCAGATCCTGTAATGACTGCTATGTGCAGGACCTTTCAGACAGGCCAGATCCTGTAAGGACTGCTAGGTGCAGAACCTTTCAGATAGGCCAGATCCTGTAAGAACTGCTAGGTGCAGAACCTTTCAGATAGGCCAGATCCTGTAAAGACTGCTAGGTGCAGAACCTTTCAGATAGGCCAGATCCTGTAAGGACTGCTAGGTGCAGAACCTTTCAGATAGGCCAGATCCTGTAAGGACTGCTAGGTGCAGAACCTTTCAGATAGGCCAGATCCTGTAAAGACTACTAGGTACAGAACCTTTCAGATAGGCCAGGTCCTGTAAAGACTGCTATGTGCAGGACCTTTCAGATAGGCCAGATCCTGTAAGGACTGCTAGGTACAGAACCTTTCAGATAGGCCAGGTCCTGTAAAGACTGCTATGTGCAGGACCTTTCAGATAGGCCAGATCCTGTAAGGACTGCTAGGTGCAGAACCTTTCAGATAGGCCAGATCCTGTAAGGACTGCTATGTGCAGGACCTTTCAGATAGGCCAGATCCTGTAAGGACTGCTAGGTGCAGAACCTTTCAGATAGGCTAGATCCTGTAATGACTGCTAGGTACAGAACCTTTCAGATAGGCCAGATCCTGTAATGACTGCTAGGTACAGAACCTTTCAGATAGGCCAGATCCTGTAATGACTGCTAGGTACAGAACCTTTCAGATAGGCCAGATCCTGTAATGACTGCTAGGTACAGAACCTTTCAGATAGGCCAGATCCTGTAATGACTGCTAGGTACAGAACCTTTCAGATAGGCCAGATCCTGTAATGACTGCTAGGTACAGAACCTTTCAGATAGGCCAGATCCTGTAATGACTGCTAGGTACAGAACCTTTCAGATAGGCCAGATCCTGTAATGACTGCTAGGTACAGAACCTTTCAGATAGGCCAGATCCTGTAATGACTGCTAGGTACAGAACCTTTCAGATAGGCCAGATCCTGTAATGACTTCTAGGTACAGAACCTTTCAATTATGCCAGATCCTGTAATGACTGCTAGGTACAGAACCTTTCAGATAAGCCAGGTCCTGTAATGACTTCTAGGTACAGCACCTTTCAGATAGGCCAGATCCTGTAATGACTTCTAGGTACAGAACCTTTCAATTAGGCCAGATCCTGTAATGACTTCTAGGTACAGAACCTTTCAGATAGGCCAGATCCTGTAATGACTGCTAGGTACAGAACCTTTCAGATAGGCCAGATCCTGTAATGACTGCTAGGTACAGAACCACTCAGATAGGCCAGATCCTGTAATGACTGCTAGGTACAGAACCTTTCAGATAGGCCAGATCCTGTAATGACTGCTAGGTACAGAACCTTTCAGATAGGCCAGATCCTGTAATGACTGCTAGGTACAGAACCTTTCAGATAGGCCCGATCCTGTAATGACTGCTAGGTACAGAACCTTTCAGATAGGCCAGATCCTGTAATGACTTCTAGGTACAGAACCTTTCAATTATGCCAGATCCTGTAATGACTGCTAGGTACAGAACCTTTCAGATAAGCCAGGTCCTGTAATGACTTCTAGGTACAGCACCTTTCAGATAGGCCAGATCCTGTAATGACTTCTAGGTACAGAACCTTTCAATTAGGCCAGATCCTGTAATGACTTATAGGTACAGAACCTTTCAGATAGGCCAGATCCTGTAATGACTGATAGGTACAGAACCTTTCAGATAGGCCAGATTCTGTAATGACTGCTAGGTACAGAACCACTCAGATAGGCCAGATCCTGTAATGACTGATAGGTACAGAACCTTTCAATTATGCCAGATCCTGTAATGACTGATAGGTACAGAACCTTTCAGATAGGCCAGATCCTGTAATGACTGATAGGTACAGAACCTTTCAGATAGGCCAGATCCTGTAATGACTGCTAGGTACAGAACCTCTCAGATAGGCCAGAACCTGTAATGACTGATAGGTACAGAACCTCTCAGATAGGCCAGAACCTGTAATGACTGCTAGGTACAGAACCTTTCAGATAGGCCAAATCCTGTAATGATTGCTAGGTACAGAACCTTTCAGATAGGCCAGAACCTGTAATGACTAATAGGTACAGAACCTCTCAGATAGGCCAGATCCTGTAAGGACTGCTTGGTACAGAACCTTTCAGATAGGCCAGATCCTGTTATGATTGCTAGGTACAGAACCTTTCAGATAGGCCAGATCCTGTAAGGACTGCTAGGTACAGAACCTTTCAGATAGGCCAGAACCTGTAATGACTGATAGGTACAGAACCTCTCAGATAGGCCAGATCCTATAAGGACTGCAAGGTACAGAACCTTTCAGATAGGCCAGATCCTGTTATGATTGCTAGGTACAGAACCTTTCAGAGAGGTCAGATTCTGTAATGACTGCTAGGTACAGAGCCTTTCAGATAGGCCAGATCCTGTAAGGACTGCTAGGTACAGAACCTTTCAGATAGGCCAGAACCTGTAATGACTGCTAGGTACAGAACCTTTCAGATAAGCCAGATCCTGTAAGGACTGCTAGGTACAGAACCTTTCAGATAGGCCAGATCCTGTAAGGACTGCTAGGTACAGAACCTCTCAGATAGGCCAGATCCTGTAAGGACTGCAAGGTACAGAACCTTTCAGATAGGCCAGATCCTGTTATGATTGCTAGGTACAGAACCTTTCAGAGAGGTCAGTTTCTGTAATGACTGCTAGGTACAGAGCCTTTCAGATAGGCCAGATCCTGTAAGGACTGCTAGGTACAGAACCTTTCAGATAGGCCAGAACCTGTAATGTCTGCTAGGTACAGAACCTTTCAGATAGGCCAGATCCTGTAATGACTGCTAGGTACAGAACCTTATAGATAGGCCAGAACCTGTAATGACTGTTAGGTGCAGGACCTTTCAGATAGGCCAGATCCTGTACAGAATGCTAGGTACAGAGCCTTTCAGATAGGCCAGATCCTGTAATGACTGATAGGTACAGAACCTTTCAGATAGGCCAGATCCTGTAATGACTGCTAGGTAGAGAACCTTATAGATAGGCCAGAACCTGTAATGACTGTTAGGTGCAGGACCTTTCAGATAGGCCAGATCCTGTACAGAATGCTAGGTACAGAGCCTTTCAGATAGGCCGTGCTTTGTAATGACTGCTAGGTGCAGAACCTTTCAGATAGGCCAGGTCCTGTATGGACAGAAACTTTAGGATACCAATCATTTGAATCGAGCACCCACTTGCTTTCAGTTCAAACTCAGATTTGGTATGCCTATCCATAATCTCGCTTACATGTCATTACTATGACAAATATGTTAAGCAAGGTGATGTACTTTTATGTAAAAGACCTCTGTTGATTTATAGGACTTCATCCAAAATGTTAAAGTAAACAAAATTATACAGTCTACATGGTAATACAGTCTACATGACCATGTAAAGCAAACAGTATTTATATATTTACTACAGTATTTATATATTTACTAACACTAATATGTCTACTTCTGGTTCAGAATATTTTGTTCAATAGTTTGTTTAATACAGGAAGAAGAAACTGTCTTTGGATTTATGAAAAATGGTAGATGGACATTAACAAACATACAAACCAATAAAGGCAAAAAATATGATTTTGGGAGGAAAATAGAAAAAAAATTATTACAATTAATATCTATTATGAAGTTGTCACTCATTTGAACTGGTATATTTCAATGAGAACCATGCAATATAAGGTTTAGAGAAATAAAGATTCATTACTTCATGGGAATGCTAAATTGTGTCTGAAATCTTCAGGTCAGTCATCTATTATCATTGATGAAGGACTTAGATTCTCACTTAATGACAGCTGCAAGTGACAACCACTAGTTCCCTGGTCCACAGTAAAACATGGCTCAGTCATCCATTGCATCTGCAGCAGACACCCTTTGGGGACCAGTCAACAATGGAATGGTTTGTCTTCACTAGCATGAAAATAGTCACAAACTTGGACAAGACAGAAAGATATTGTTACACTTGACACATATGGAAGCACACCCAAAATGTCATGATTCTTGTCTTAGATGTCTGTAGGATGTCAGATCACCGCAGACATACTCCTATTCCTTTGACTTCCCTTATAAATGTCTGTAAGAACTACTTTGTAATCTCTTCCAGTGAACAAAAGGATGTTTTCTGCAAGTATCATTTCACCAGATATATCCAAAGTATGAGTGTATCAATGGTGGATTAACCCTACAGTTCCAATTGACTCCACACACTAGTAATGCCAATTATTACTACAGTAACCAATGATGTCTAAAAAAAGTGACAATAGTATAAGATTGATACTGCTTGAATCCATTTAAGGAAATTGCAGATAATATAATTTGTGATGACTCATTGCTCTAAATAACCACCTGAGGTAATGGTCTAGTGGTAAAACATATATTCAGAGGGCAACCATATTTTATCGAACACATTTTTTTCCAGCTATATTTTTATTGCACTATAAGAACAATGGTATTCCTAAGCGGAGAGATGACCTTGAATCTTGTTTTGTTCAGATTCAGCCATATTTTGACAGCAGTGTCATAGGATACTGTCATATTAAAGGCAACTAACTTGGTTGTGATATATATATTGCATTTTTTGCAAATATTATGATAAAAAATAACTTTAAAGACAATGATGATTGTACATTCGTAGATTTAAAAACTGAATATCTTATAAATACTTTAACTTATATAGGCAAGTTCCTACTAGAAAACTGATCAGCCTCTGTGTTTTGAAATTTGCCAGCACTTAAATGACCAAAAAAGATTGAAATTATCTTACTGCTGAATTCAACCAAAGGAAAACTTTCTTAAAAATAAAAAGTTAAATAAAACAAGAATAAAGAAACAAATGCTGGTGCACAGTAATATAAAACAACTAAGTATTGGCTTCAATTGCACCTAAAATAATATTTTCCCCTAAAGGCATGTCTAGCAAACAGAACAGATTTAAGTGCACCCAATCTTGAAGTTTGCAATATTCCCTTTGCCACTGGCCAGTTCTCTGCTACAGATAATAAAACAGGGTTAGAAAACAGTGAAAAGTGAGACAGACAAAAAAACTTAAAAAAAATATTTTAATTACTCACATTAATTTTAAAGAAATATAACAAGACATGTTGCAAGACATGGCAGAAAATTGCACAGATCCTGATATAATGGCACCAACTGCATCTGGATCATCTGGACTTACAATATCTGCCTAAGTTTGATCCATTTGTGGTTAGTGGGCAAACAATTGTTCCAATGTTTGTCACAAGCGTGACAGCATACATTTTACAAAACTCTCCAGCCATTGTCACATTCGTGAACATAGCATAATTTCACAAAACTCTGGATATAACAGCCTAGAATGATATTTGTCTTTTCATTATTTTTATAATTGGTTCAAAATTATTTCACAAATTCTGACTTAAAACTAATAATTAATTAAATAATCAATACAATATTCCCAGTTTATCAGCAGTCTTGGTGGAACAATTCCCATAAAAACATGTTTTGGCTAAAAATACACGAAGATTTATTTATCAA
Source organism: Sinonovacula constricta (assembly GCA_007844125.1). NCBI lineage: Eukaryota > Metazoa > Mollusca > Bivalvia > Cardiida > Solecurtidae > Sinonovacula > Sinonovacula constricta. The sequence goes on from CM017555.1 coordinate 74,978,363, forward strand.
ATCTGTGATGTTGATATTCATGACAAATCAGATATCATTTCAGAAAAAAGCTCTATTTGAGCTGTCTGAGCAGGACTGGCATATTGATTTCATTTGAGACTCTAGTAATTATATAGATCTTGTACTCATTGACTGAAGTTGCCAGTAATAAAGAATAAGTAGGGGTTATAACCAATGAAGTAGATAAATAACAAATGGGCCATGATGGTTCTTAATCATTCACCTGGGCTTTTAGTAGGCTCCTATCTGGCATTAAGCAATTACGAGTTATTCACTTTAGAAAACTTTGGTGAACATTGGACCATTAGTGGGGCCACAGGGCTGACAACATTTTCTAGAATTTTACCTAATGACCTACTGAATTTAAGTGACCCACTTCTAAACATATCTTAGATTTCATACTGGCAAACATTCTGGCCAATGTGGGTGAAGATTGGGCCATCAATGTGGCCTCTAAGCATTTTCACAAGGTTTTCCTAAAATCTGACCTAGTGACCTAGTTTTTTGACCCCATGTATTCTTGTTACAAACTCACCCAGGATTTTTTGCAAACATTCTGGCCATGTTTAGTGAAAATTCGGGCCATAAGGGTGGTCTCTAGTGTGTTCACAAGTGTTTTCTAAGATTTGACAGAGTGTCCTTTTTTTGACCCCAAATCACCCATTGATGAGTTTAGTTCAGTCAGTTAGGATTTCATGCAGACAAACATTCTGATAAAGTTTAGTGAAGATTGGGCTATAAATGTGGCCTCTAGTGTGTGCATGAGTTTTTTCTAAGATTTGACCTAAAAAGCATATATCAAGTTATCTTTAATTGATTTAACTCCTAAAATTACATTAAATATACTTTATCCTTACCTTTGTGTGTCAACTGTAATTTTTCCTCCAAATGATACTGGAGCTCATGAAAAACTAACTCACTGTGACACTTAAAATGTATAGGTAAGCTAGCTGACCTAGATCTGCACTATTTGCTCCTTATATTTTCTACCAATTTGTCTTATTATAATTGCTTGAATCTGTAAATGTATAAGTATAAAATTATGTATGGCTATTAATAAATGTAACATGTGAAAAGTTAACCTTTTCCATTTCTACAGTCATTTAGACTAACCATTCATTGTTGTTTGTCTTACTACAGTATCTCCTATTGACATGGTGTTGTTTTATTGTTCAGTCCATTTATCAGTCTATGGAATGTTACAGAGAATGCAATCTGTAGTTAGAGAGGGATGGTAAGGTTGATGTGAACAATTACATTTAAATGTTAGAAAACTATTTATAAAATAATGGTGATTTTATTTCATTGAACTGAGAATAACACCTCCCAGATGTGGTGTGGGCAATTTGATTTCCATTTGAAGTAAAGTACACATTTCAGGAATTGTGTTTTTTTATTTTTTTATTTTAGCAATTTTTAAAAAGTCTGGTGATTCATGCATCTATGATATAACACCAATGACTAAAAAGAATTAACATTTTGTGTATATATAAAAATGTTAATTGAACATACACAAGTACAGTGTACCACTGATAGTGTCATATTATAAGATAATTTGTGTTTTAAACAGTACATGAATACAATAATGGACATGTTGGTTATATCTGATGAAGAAAACCCTAAACATTAGGTCTAGGAGTTGATAAGATAAAAATGCACAAGAATATACAGTCAAACCTGTATTAAAAGACCACCCTCAGGACAGGGCAAAAGTGGTCTCTTAAGACAGGTGGTCTCTTAATGCAGCATGGTTACTTTTTGTGAAAACCACGCATAAAAATTTACAATTTGTGTTGTATAAGCATAAAGTAGAGAAAGCAATAACATCAATATATTTTATTAGTGTAACAGAACAGTAAGGCATGTAAAGGTCAACTGATGTTAGGTAATTTCCCAGTTTGACAGGGCCGATTGCAGTGATGAGCAAAGAAGGGCAAAAGTGTCAATTAATGGGGTCCTACCGATATACGGAGTTATCCCTGATTTCACTACGTATTTACCTCCCTTGAACGACGTGGCGCTTCTTTGGGTAGTTCCGGTTTCGGTTATATACAGTAAACTATATTGAGAGTACGCCGATTTTATGTTGAAAATAGCTGTGGATTAGGAAAAAGCGTGGACACGTGTAAGGTTTTTATGGCCTGAAATATATGTATTGGAATTTCATGTAACCCGGATGTAAACACAATGAATTCATTATGTCGAGACAAAGAAAAAGGGGGATGTGCCTTCCTGTTAGCTTTAAAATTCCTATTTATACGCACATGTATCGGCGGATATGTGAAATTACTCGTGTCAGATCCAATTATAATATAATTGCAAATATCAACAGATCAAAAGACAAAAGCTAATGCTTGGAAATAGCGGAAGTTATCAATCAAATATGAAGTTTAAGAGCATTATTTTTTCAAACTACAGGTAAATCGCAACTTTCAATCAAAGACGGCGACTTAAAGTTACTCATTATATATTTTTTAAATAGAGCAGTGTTATTTACGTTATAAACATAAGAAAACTTGATGAGGATAATTATATCTTAATTGAATCATTTGAAATGTGTTAATTTTGATATTATTAATCTTACTTGTTCTTCAGATTTTAGTCATTTTCTTTCTTTTCTGAAATATTTCTTTTCTTACAGTGTTAAAAATTACACGATTGTGTAAAGCACTTTCTGTGCTGCAAGTATGTGAAAATATACTTTTAGAGTATATCCAAAATGACATGTTTATTGTGTTGTGTATACATCCACCCCCAATATCTTTTTTAACACTGACCGGTAATCCACACCAGATGTATCACCAGGCATAAGGGGCAGATAAGACCCCCACCAAGTGTAGGGGATGACTGGAGAAATGCCTCTAGGGGATGACTGGTTAATTGGCTGTAGGGCTCAATGGTTAATGAAAATAGGATAAAAGAGCAAAAAATACACACACCAAAATAGGTTGCATATGTTGCCAACTCCCTACATGCCACACATTTAATTTCAATCATGACTAGTATAAAAATGCATTACTATAGTCGAATTGCTCCAATTACCACTTCACTTCCAGCACATTTACATTAAAAGCTTACACAAATTATCTGCAGCCCATCAATGAAGAAAAAAACAACAACAAAAATAGCGAAATTAATCGCAACACTCCAGCATTACGGACGATCTGTCGAGATTAAGTACCAACTTATTTTACTCCACCCATACAGTTTCTTGAGAAACTGTTCCGACTTTAAGAGTTTCGCATTCATAATTTCCTTCTTAGCTTTGGCTGTACTGCTGTTCTGCATCAGTTTCCTACGTTGAATATAGAGCGAACATTGAAATTCCTTCAAGAACACAGGGATAAATCTCAATATTTTATCTGATCGTCGTTTTTCTCAACAAACCGGAACTACCCAATACCAAAGGGAAATCACTCTAAACTGACTTCGCAAGGGAGATAACTGTGGATATCGGTAGGACCCCATTGCTTATTGTGTGGTTGTAACTAATGTGCAAGTGGATTAACGCTGTCACCTATTAGGGGACAATTAAAGCATGTTTGACATGTTTATGTGCGGTCGCTGGTCGTAGATCAAAGGTGGGCGCTTATTACATTACAATTACGTAACAAATATAATCGGGCGGCTTTGAAGTGGTCGCATAGAGCAGGTGGTCGCCGGTAAGGGGTGGTCGCATGGTCAGGTTTGACTGTAGTAAATGATCTCAAATGTTTTCATTATGTTGTTAGATGGATCAACAGGGAAGAATGCAATTATTGTCAATATAATTAGGTAATTCATGACAAGAACAGTATTGAGTTTTTGTTTTAGTACCCTACTGTGTTTGATCTTTTGACACCCAGTTATTGCATTACATATAGGACTGCCTTACATATCTACAGAGCATATGTTGGTGAGATTAAAAAATCCTAAACTCAAATGTTTGATAAATCTATTTACGCTTTAGAGACTTATGATAGCATTAAAACAATTTAACAGGCCAAACATATTTACCTAAGTATACTATGCTAAGAAACAATATATATGCCATATATATTTATGTTTAAATAAAAGATCCATGAAAATGCCAAACACAAGGACTATACATATTTATGGGATTGGGATGGGATTTGCTGGCAGTTTTGCCAATACTGTTCAGCGACATTTCTATCATATAGCACAGGGGCACTTATGAGGTGCCCAGGGACTGAACCCAGCCGGTCCATTGTACTGACACTGACAAGTCAGGCATAATGCCGTCCGGTCCCCTTTGCCCCAGGCGTTAGGAGGGAAGCCACATATTTATGAAAGCAGTTAAAATAGCCTCCACCCTAAGAATCAATTCTAATACTTTCTCACAGCAAACAACAAACTATGCATCAGCCTAATTATTTTTACATTATTATTAAATACACACCTTTTTCTAAAAATATATCTACCCAAGCCATAAAATAAATGTAATATTGTTTTTGCTTTTGTATTACATCACAGCAACCAATTATGATAAGTGACGTCCAGCTATACTGGTAAAGGAACAATATATTATATCTGGGTAGAACCACCAGTGCACCACAGGTCAGCTGAAGACCTTCCCACATTAAGTCCTTTGCCCAGACCGGGACTCGAACCCATGTGTTGAAAGGTTAATCAATCAGTCTGCAAATCTACCACTACACCATATGTGCCCCATTGTCATATTTAAAGCTGAGAATAGTAATTGGTAGCTCTAAGCAGTTCTTTGTTTATCATTAACTTACACATAATAGCCCAATTTTAAAACACAAAAATGTGACAGTCAGCATTTTTTTAGTTCTTGAGCAGAGAAACTATTGTTATGACAATGCACCTGGGACTTTCAGGAAAGAATAGAAAATGTTTATGATAGATGAAGTTGACTGGTTTCTTGTACTGTACATCAATCAGCCTGAACCAAGCGATAGTTTACCATCAACTATGTGTATGTATGGATATACATTTCCTACAAATAAATAATTCAATAGCATAACAATCTGCCATCACAACACAATGTAAAATAACATTGTCACTGTTTCCAAATTGAACTTTAATTACTTTTACAAAGGAACTTACATGATGTAAACACATTTTCTCTGGTAAGGACTAATGTTTTCTCTAGGCAAGTCTTGAGGGCATCTAAAACGTGAATCTATTAATTAAATCTTTATTCCCATAAAAACTACTTAGTTTGGTTGCACCAATAAATGTCCATGACTTATAATTGTTCTACTTTTGGGGTTTATCAAACAGTATTTCAGTTGGCTGGAGATGGAGTCCACTTAAAGCAGATTTTGTGCTGCCTTCACTGTGTATAGCATGTCATGAACAAGCACTTAATATCCAGACACCGGGCAAACCAGTCATGGAACAATCCCTTATATTTGCTTGAGCATTAGCAAGGGAGCAATAGCACATTTCTAATGGCTCTGGTATGTTGCGGTCTGGAATCTAACCCAGGACTTTCCAAACCTAAAGGTGACGCTCTACTGATTGTGCTATCAAGTCCATGTCTAATGACATTTTGCAGTTTTATATTTAACTTACAAATTAGCAGGTTATATAGATATAAGCTTGGATAATAAAAAAACTAGAACTAGAATTTGAATATCCCATCCACTTCCTGTTCATCTCCTTCTTAAGGCATATATCTGAAATACTGATATATGTTGCAATATCTCCTTCTTATAGCATATATCTGAAATACTGAAATATGTGGCAATATCTCCTTCTTATAGCATATATCTGAAATACTGATATATGGGGCAATATCCCCTTCTTATGGTATATATCTGAAATACTGATATAAGTGGCAATATCTGCCTCTCATGGTATATATCTGAAATACTGATATATGGGGCAATATCTCCCTCTCATGGTATATATCTAAAATACTGATATATGTGGCAATATCTCCCTCTTACGGTATATATCTGAAATACTGATATATGGGGCAATATCTCCCTCTTATGGTATATATCTGAAATACTGATATATGGGGCAATATCTCCCTCTTACGGTATATATCTGAAATACTGATATATGTGGCAATATCCCCTTCTTACGGTATATATCTGAAATACTGATATATGTGGCAATATCTCCCTCTTATGGTATATATCTAAAATACTGATATATGTGGCAATATCTCCCTCTTATGGTATATATCTAAAATACTGATATATGTGGCAATATCTCCCTCTTATGGTATATATCTAAAATAATGATATATGGGGCAATATCCTCTTCTTACGGTATATATCTAAAATACTGATATATGTGGCAATATCTCCCTCTTACGGTATATATCTGAAATACTGATATATGGGGCAATATCTCCCTCTTATGGTATATATCTGAAATACTGATATATGGGGCAATATCTCCCTCTTACGGTATATATCTGAAATACTGATATATGTGGCAATATCCCCTTCTTACGGTATATATCTGAAATACTGATATATGTGGCAATATCTCCCTCTTATGGTATATATCTAAAATACTGATATATGTGGCAATATCTCCTTCTTATAGCATATATCTGAAATACTGATATATGGGGCAATATCTCCCTCTTACGGTATATATCTGAAATACTGATATATGGGGCAATATCTCCCTCTTATGGTATATATCTGAAATACTGATATATGGGGCAATATCTCCCTCTTACGGTATATATCTGAAATACTGATATATGTGGCAATATCCCCTTCTTACGGTATATATCTGAAATACTGATATATGTGGCAATATCTCCCTCTCATGGGATATATCTGAAATACTGATATAAGTGGCAATATCTCCCTCTCATGGTATATATCTGAAATACTGATATATGTGGCAATATCCCCTTCTTACGGTATATATCTGAAATACTGATATATGTGGCAATATCCCCTTCTTACGGTATATATCTGAAATACTGATATAAGTGGCAATATCTGCCTCTCATGGTATATATCTGAAATACTGATATATGTGGCAATATCTCCCTCTTATGGTATATATCTAAAATACTGATATATGTGGCAATATCTCCCTCTTATGGTATATATCTAAAATACTGATATATGTGGCAATATCTCCCTCTTATGGTATATATCTAAAATACTGATATATGTGGCAATATCCCCTTCTTACGGTATATATCTGAAATACTGATATATGTGGCAATATCTCCTTCTTACGGTATATATCTGAAATACTGATATGTGGCAATATCTCCTTCTTACAGTATATAACTGAAATACTGATATATGTGGCAATATATCCTTCTTACGGTATATATCTGAAATACTGATATGTGGCAATATCTCCTTCTTACGGTATATATCTGAAATACTGATATATGTGGCAATATCCCCTTCTTACGGTATATATCTGAAATACTGATATATGGGGCAATATCTCCTACAATGGATGAAGAGGTCTAGACAAAAGTTTGTTTATAGACACAGACAGACTGATGAATAGACAGACAGAAAGATGGACAGATAACTTGATTCCAGTATATAAGTCCCCAAAACTTTCTAATGTCATTGAATAAATATATCTAAATCGAATAGGTTCCAAACTTAACCAGTACAACAATTAAACAGGTCAGTTAATATTGTATTCATCATGTGGTAGTAATGCATAATAGTGGGAGATTTGAATATTATAAACAATTTAGAATTAAAATATAATAAATAACAAAGTGTCTTAAATGACACATTTCAACACAAATTTAGATATTCACAAAATTACTAAACAGCATAAAAAATGCTTAAGAAGAATATTTTATTTGCTTACCTGTAACATGATTAATACTCCTGCTCTACGACACCTATTACAAGTTAGTCAAACACTTCACAACCTTTAATCAATATAGAGAGGTATCCCCCACTTTACAAATTCCAATGAGGTGTTTTCACATTCCTGAGTTTCCCTGTCCATTTATTACAGTGGTCGCTAGTAATTGGGTATACCCATTTAGTCTAAATATAGCACCCATACCAGTTTCTGAAAGAAATGGTACTGTAGGTATTTTTCTGGACATGTGCCACCCTCACTAGGGGCAGGTAGATGAAGAATTCATGTCATGGTGTGCAATGATATAAATATATCATAAGGCAGGGCACATTGTATGATCTCATTCCCAGCTTTGCATGATTTGAAATTGCTTTTGCAAATAGTGTAGATTCAGATATTCCAGTACAACTTTGGAGCTGTCTGATCAGCATCTACACTGTTTCCTGCTGAATGTTTGCCAACATGTGTTGTAATCTATGGATGAAAATGTTAATAGATATCCAAGACCTTAACATGGTTCATTAACAAATGAAGCCGGCTTAAAGTTGAATGACTATACTATGGTAATATAATGTTTGAGCTTAGAGTTGAATGACTATACTATGGTAATATAATGTTTGAGCTTAGAGTTGAATGACTATACTATGGTAATATAATGTTTCAGCTTAGAGTTGATGTATACCGGTACTATGGTAATATAATGTTTGAGCTTAGAGTTGAATGACTATACTATGGTAATATAATGTTTCAGCTTAGAGTTGATGTATACTATGGTAATATAATGTTTCAGCTTAGAGTTGAATTATGACTATACTATGGTAATATAATGTTTCAGCTTAGAGTTGATGTATAGTATGGTAATATAATGTTTCAGCTTAGAGTTGAATGACTATACTATGGTAATATAATGTTTGAGTTTAGGGTTTAATGATTATACTATGGTAATATAATGTTTCAGCTTAGAGTTTAATGATTATACTATGGTAATATAATGTTTCAGCTTAGTGTTGAATGACTATACTATGGTAATATAATGTTTCAGCTTAGAGTTGAATGACTATACTATGGTAATATAAAGTTTCAGCTTGACAATACTATGGTAATATAATGTTTCATCTTTCTAAATTAACTCCACATATATACTAGGCTGGAAGATTTGAAGTATAAATAAATATACAAGTCTTATAATTATACTGTACTGATTGCATTGAATCAATTGTTATTCTCTCCCTATGTCAAAAATCTATTCCTTCGGGTGCAAAAGAAACTGTGATACATACCAAATAATATACCAGCTTTTGTTTGAAATCTGTCCAGACAAAGGGAACAGTCACAGTTTAGTATGAACTGTGACTTATAAAGCTGCTGAATGATTACCTATATTGACATTGAATGATTACCTATATTGACATCAAAAGTGCCACGAGCCCTCAGTTTGTAAATTCTTCAATTCTAAGTAATTTTCTGACACTGACAAGCAATAATGCCAAGGTATTCTGATGTAGACTCATAAGCAAATAGTGCAGATCCTGATCAGACAGCTTCCTGCAGGGACCACCTGATCTGCATCAACATTTTTTTGCCACAGCTGTATAAATATGTGCTAAGTAAAAAAAGGTTAAAACACCATTTACATGTTTCCACAATTGAAGATTTTTTATGCAGTTTTAATTCGTTATCGAAAGAAAACAAATGTGTCATTCTTAATAATTTTTAATGTTTAATGAATTTTATTGTGACTATTGTATGATATTTTTTATTGTTATTTAATTTAAATAAAGTAAAAGGCATGGTTATATATCTTGTACTAATTTGTAAGAGGTATGTGTATTGAAGTGGCCACCAAGATTTGATCATCACTATTATTGCCACAGAAACCGAATTTTCATTTCTGGGCAACAGGCAAAAATATTGCCTGTCTTTAGGCGTCAATATACTGCCAATATGATAATGTAAACACTGGCCATATAATCGGCTGTCAAAGATGGAAAGAGAAGGATTTGGTCGATGGCAATTTTTCTGGATGAAAGCGTGATGAAGAGACCTTTGGTCAAGAGAGGTCAATTTGACATCTAATTGAATGGCTGCAGCAACAAGCACTTGGCACCCACTTAATGGTCAATCCACATAAAGTAGCAATAGCAGGCTATCCAGCAATGATGTAATTAAAGGTAGGACGCAGCTGACTATAGAGCTAATTATTTCTGCACAAAGCAGTAAGCCATAACATGTTGGCATTCAAGCATGTGGTAATGTAATAGATCCACTCCGAGAGACCATGTTGCTGACAATGATGCCTCCCTTTTCATTCTTCCTACAGAGAAGTTATTTGCTCTGACAAGTGGAAGTCTAGCAATTTCACCGGATATATTACTTCATGCCTTGGACAGGTTTTCTATTACTTCACACAGCATATTAGCTGATGACAATGTTCTATTGTACAAAGGGCAAGGCCACCAAGATCATTTACAATACTTGCAGCTTCTATATTAACCAAAGGCTGTTATTAATTATTGGTATTATTATAAAGTGAGAATTCACTGCTGAACTGTGATAAACATGCTTTGTCACATATTTCTAATATAGCAAGTGTGATTGTATAATTTTTAAAGTCACAGTGACAATTGAATCTGCTATTCATAACGTTTGCATGTACCAATGGCCCTTTGAGCATTATCTAGCTCATGTTATTTATATGTATGATTAGTATACTGATTGTATACTGTATTTTGTCTCTAACTGTACGTAACATGTGATTGTATACTGTATTTGTCTTCTAACTGTATATTAAACGTGACTGTATGCTGTATTTTGTCCTCTTACTGTATATTAATTGTGACAGTATGCTGTATTTTGTCCTCTGAACTGTATATTAAATGTGATTGAATGCTGTATTTTGTCCTCTGAACTGTATGTTACATGTGACTGTATGCTGTATTTTGTCCTCTGAACTGTATATTAAATGTGATTGAATGCTGTATTTTGTCCTCTGAACTGTATGTTACATGTGACTGTATGCTGTATTTTGTCCTCTGAACTGTATGTTACATGTGACTGTATGCTGTATTTTGTCCTCTGAACTGTATATTAAATGTGATTAAATGCTGTATTTTGTCCTCTGAACTGTATGTTACATGTGACTGTATGCTGTATTTTGTCCTCTGAACTGTATATTAAATGTGATTGAATGCTGTATTTTGTCCTCTGAACTGTATGTTACATGTGACTGTATGCTGTATTTTGTCCTCTGAACTGTATATTAAATGTGATTGAATGCTGTATTTTGTCCTCTGAACTGTATATTAAATGTGATTGTATATATGCTGTATTTTGTCCTCTGAACTGTATCTTAAATGTGATTGTATGCTGTATTTTGTCCTCTGAACTGTATATTAAATGTGATTGAATGCTGTATTTTGTCCTCTGAACTGTATATTAAATGTGATTGAATGCTGTATTTTGTCCTCTGAACTGTATATTAAATGTGATTGAATGCTGTATTTTGTCCTCTGAACTGTATATTAAATGTGATTGAATGCTGTATTTTGTCCTCTGAACTGTATGTTACATGTGACTGTATGCTGTATTTTGTCCTCTGAACTGTATGTTACATGTGACTGTATGCTGTATTTTGTCCTCTGAACTGTATGTTACATGTGACTGTATGCTGTATTTTGTCCTCTGAACTGTATGTTACATGTGACTGTATGCTGTATTTTGTCCTCTGAACTGTATATTAAATGTGATTGAATGCTGTATTTTGTCCTCTGAACTGTATGTTACATGTGACTGTATGCTGTATTTTGTCCTCTGAACTGTATATTAAATGTGATTGAATGCTGTATTTTGTCCTCTGAACTGTATGTTACATGTGACTGTATGCTGTATTTTGTCCTCTGAACTGTATATTAAATGTGATTGAATGCTGTATTTTGTCCTCTGAACTGTATATTAAATGTGATTGAATGCTGTATTTTGTCCTCTGAACTGTATGTTACATGTGACTGTATGCTGTATTTTGTCCTCTGAACTGTATGTTACATGTGACTGTATGCTGTATTTTGTCCTCTGAACTGTATATTAAATGTGATTGAATGCTGTATTTTGTCCTCTGAACTGTATGTTACATGTGACTGTATGCTGTATTTTGTCCTCTGAACTGTATATTAAATGTGATTGTATATATGCTGTATTTTGTCCTCTGAACTGTATCTTAAATGTGATTGTATGCTGTATTTTGTCCTCTGAACTGTATATTAAATGTGATTGAATGCTGTATTTTGTCCTCTGAACTGTATGTTACATGTGACTGTATGCTGTATTTTGTCCTCTGAACTGTATGTTACATGTGACTGTATGCTGTATTTTGTCCTCTGAACTGTATGTTACATGTGACTGTATGCTGTATTTTGTCCTCTGAACTGTATATTAAATGTGATTGTATGCTGTCTTTTGTCCTCTGAACTGTATATTAAATGTGATTGAATGCTGTATTTTGTCCTCTGAACTGTATGTTACATGTGACTGTATGCTGTATTTTGTCCTATGAACTGTATATTAAATGTGATTGTATGCTGTATTTTGTCCTATGAAATGTATATTAAATGTGATTGTATGCTGTATTTTGTCCTATGAAATGTATATTAAATGTGATTGTATGCTGTATTTTGTCCTATGAAATGTATAATAAATGTGATTGTATGCTGTATTTTGTCCTCTGAATGTGCAATGATGCTCATAACTGTTAACTGGTAAACAGTTTTTACCCTGACATCAGTTATTTTTGTTAACACTTAACATAAGTGCAGTAACTACCGAATGTTTTTCGGTTCGAAATGTGGTAGTGGTGTTTTGAAAATCGAGCATTTGTTGCAATTTCTATGAAAGCAATAATAATTTGATTGTGTTAGGTAACAAAACATTTATTTCATTGGTGTTTGGTGTACAGTCAAAACTGCTGTCCCTCGGTAGTCTTGATTATTTACCAAACACCTTTGTAAATGTATAATATTGTCTGTGTTGCTTCTACAAAATGTTTAGGCCAAAACCTCAAATATTTTAATTAGCTTGCTCACATGTGCTTTACCTTCACATTATCTTTGATCTTAATTTTAGGCAGCTTATTTCATTTGTGTCAGGCTTAGGTAGATACTGTAGATCTAGATCAGCCACAACTGCTATTATGGACATTTTAATACAGTAAAAAAGCTATTTGCTGGAATATTACTTTGTATATTCATAGCAACATAATTCTTAAAATAAGAGATAGGGCCTTAACACTGTAGTAATAGTTTTCGACTATGTATTCATTCATTAATTAATACTATGCACAGTTTTGATTAACTATTATTTTTATCAATAACAGTTCAGACGGTATTTACTATAATGTAAAATAAACCATTTTTATTAAAAGCATGTAACTAGCTCTAAAAGGGGCAGGTAAATTAAAATTTTACTTCTGCACAAAAAGTACAAGGCAAATATACAATAAGAAACAGAACTTAAGTACCAATTTGTATGTTACAAATAAAAAATTTTGTATGTTACAAATAAAAAACAAACAAACATTGGCTGCTTTTGAAATAAAAGAAACATGTGCCTGTTACATCTATAGGGCACAGCGACACTGAGTTGTAAGTCTGTCAAAGTTACTAACCCTTAACTCTTAACCTGTTTAGTGCAATTTGATGCAGATTGCACAAATAGTACAGATCCAGGTTGGCCTGGTTAAGTCGGACATGGCTGATATGGATCTATACACTATTTCTCTTAACTTCATCAATCTGTGCCTAGGACAACCTTCATCTTTACAATACGCCCCTCGAGTCGAGACTGCACCCTAATGGACTTGACAGTGTTCAAACTTAAAGGTGGTATCTAACTGTTTTGAACATTCTTTTCCTGCAAATAACCAAATAAGTAATTATTACCTGAAAAGGTCTAGCAAAATGCTGCTCATTGATGCCCTAGATCTGTGAGAACAATGAAACATAAATTCCCACTCCTCAATGCAAACAGGTATTCCTTTTGGGGCCATGCTGCAGGGATGGCTATTTTTAAACAAAGATAACACCATGACAACTTACTTTTGATATCATATTACATGTATATCATCATCTGGGTAATCCTCTCTGACATCTCCATCTATTTTTAGCAGAGATCACCATCGTGGTTATTTTCGGTTTGGAACAAATGAACATTTAGTATGATTTTTTTCTCAATTTGTACTATCTAACTATATAAGTAGTGTTCACAATTGTCTTTACTTGGACAAAATTAAGTGTTTATGCTGAAATTATAGCCACATTTCAAAGCAGAGGTAAGATATTGATACATGTATCTGATACAGGCAAACTATTGGATACCACCTTTATGGACGATACACATGGAACTAAGTTTGATAGTCAGGGCAAACTATACATGGAAGTACAGTCTAGAATAGAAACTTCAAGAAATTGCTGCAGCTAAGCAGATCTGGATTATAAGTGTATCCAGTGCACTTGTGAACTATTTAAAATGTTATGATGTTGGCAAATGCAAATATGATTTTGTCTAGTGTACATCTTTTTTTTTCCAAAGCTGGTATTTATTTTTATACTACAACCTCGTTTGCCATAAATGAACAAACTTACATGAAATATTGAGAGATAGTGTTTTAAAATTGATTTTCTTTCAATGTCTGAAGACTTTCACATTGTTTAATATATAAGTGTGGTGAGATGTTTAAAAAAATATAGAAATAAAAATGATTGACATATGACAAGTAATCAGCTAGATTGCTTTAGAACATACTTGCTCATACTGCCGTATTTTGAACATACTTGCTCATGTTGCAGCATTTTTACAATCCTCAACTTGACATGTTCTCTTTGTAAGATGTTGATGAAGACTGGACTATATCACTCTAATCTCACTGCAGCAGCGTCTGTCAATAATGTGCCATTTTGGACAGACATTACAGAATCTTCTCGGTTCCTTACAGACACCAAGCTTATACAGTGAAGTTAGGCTGAGAGGAAAATGTCTTCTTCCTTGAAACAAACCTAGCGTGCTCCATAGAAACAAGGATCAAGACAGACCTTTCTTTCAAAGTTAATGGGAGTGCACATGGCCAGTGTATCCCACAAGAACAGTGAATCTTCAAGGGGGAATCTGGGAATAATAAGATCATTCATGGCCCAGAAAATAATATGAACTCATAAGTTCTTTCAATTCTGGCCTCTCTTTCTTTCAAAAAAATAAAACATGATATTCCAAGTGAAATGTCAATAGAAGGCAGCAGATACTTGTCCAACAAACATTATGGCAATATTATATCCATTAATATTGTATAAACATATTTAAAATTTATGCACTAAGGAAACTACTTTAAAGTTATTCTTTGTAGTAAAATAATGGTAGGAAAGATTAAAAATCTAATAGTATGAATAAGACTTTTGGAATATGGAAACTGTAATAATAGTGTACATATTGTATAAACATACATTTTTTATGTTTTGGGGGAAAAATCAAACGAACTATTCAAGTAAAACCACTTAAGGTATTCACAATATAATAACAATGAAGAAAGACACATATTCCATAATTAAGGCTTAAGAAACAAAAACATCCAATATCTGACCCCAAACAAGTTTTAAAAACAATAATATAATTGGTAACCTTGAGCAAACCCGACTCACCCCCCAATTTTATTGCATATTTGATTCTTGTAAGACAACGATTGAACATGGCATGAAAATAATGGAGAGCTAGATCTGCTGGAAGCTGTTTAATCAGGATCTTCACTGTTTTACTGCATAAGGTATTGGCTACATCTTAAGAAAGATCTGCATAAAGTTTCTAGAAAGTAACTCTCTAAGAAAGTGAGTTATTAACAATTTTGGGGAAATCACATTACTTTTATTAGTAATCTATTCAATTACACCATTTAAAATAGAAGCAAGACATGAGGGCTTAAATGAACTACTTGTTATAGAGTATATAGCAATTTAAAAAACACAAGTTGAATCACCTAATACCTTGAGAAAACACCAATTTCACTAACCCAACATGCATTCTAATTATATAGCATGAACTTTAAACAATAGCCAAATTGTAATTAAAGCATGTTTGCTGTTGTTAATTTGGCTGTCTAATGATTCAGATGGTTTTGGATTTAAAAGACAAGTAATTTCTAGAAAAATGTATTCATCTAAAAATCCTGCTCTGGACAACTTATTTTAATGTTAATTTCATCTCAATGGACTTTTTTTCAGTATCATAGTCATACTAAGAATCTACTGCAACAGTGTAGACCTTGGCCAGGGAGGCATATTCAAGATTAACAGTTACAAATGTCCAGGATTAGGGGAACAATTCTCGTTTACGAAATCACAAAAATGTTTGTACTAATTTGAGTTATTTCGTTATTTCACTTTATTATTTTAATAAAACCTCTAAATTTAAAGACATAATACACAATATATAATATTGCTGCATCAGATCAATGATAACCCTAACTAGCTTGCTACAGTTATTAAATTTCCATCCTTCAGTTAAAGGCTTCACATACAATTATGGTACAACCACTTTTGACAAAATAAGCATGAGATAAAGTCAATCTTGATTCACCACCTCCAAGCCGGGGACTGACTGATCTGGATCTACATGTGCTACTTACAGCTGATTAATTTGTCATTAGAAGCCTAAGAGGTAATCTTAAATTATTCAGAATTTTGCTACAAATATAGACCTAACCCTTCTACTAAATTAGTCACTAACTTGTATCTAATTATTAGTAACTGGCTTACAGCTACATCCATGTCTACCCAGAGGTAATCTACAGTGGGAACAGCTGATCTGGATCTATACTATTTCCCTATTTAGTGCTTAGCAGGCTAATTAGAGCTTATGATGTTGAGCCAGATATTGGCTTACCTTTTAAAGTTATGCTGTTTTTCAACTTTGAGAAATAATTTTCATTAAGTGAAAGTTCAGCATCAACTTCATGCTTATTGTTGCAAGAAGTAAGGGTATTTTCTCTAAGTAACTTTGTATCTTATAAAGAATTATACGAAACAATGTAGCATTTTCTAATTATAATTGTATGCTAAAAAGAAATCTAGCCACAATGTATAATGCTAGGATTTAAACATCACATTTGTATAGTAGTATGAAAGAAATTATATGAACAAGTTGTCAGAAAATAAGGAACATGACAATTAAAATATTTTTCTTTCATTTATAAACATTTCGGCAAAATTGATAAAGTGTAAGAGAAAGTAACGTACAGTATTCAATGTTAACAAATAGGTGTACATATACAGGATAGAGTAAGGTTTTCAGAACAAATTAAAGACTAAAATTGCAAAACAGCAGGAGTACTTCAGTAGTTTAAAATTAAAACAACAGTAAAACTACTAGTACAACCATAACTACAAATCAGACATTGAATCTTGACATGCTAACATATGCCAACATCTGACATGACACCAATGTATTCATGTCAGTATCGGGATCTATGTTTTTGTGCTTAAAATAATGTAAGAATGATAAATAAAGAAAAACTATCTTAAGGTAAAACCTGCATATAAAGTATAATGTTCCCACTATTTGTTTAATCATTGCCTGTGTGCTTGAAAGCAAAGTTGACTTAATTAGAAATAAAAAACCATGTATCACAAGTGAATTTACAAATTTCACAAAACACTCAGATTTAATGCTGGTATTTGTGAAAAGAAGAGCAGGGACCTATAACAAATGCAGAAGATTCTCAGAGTTGTCTTCATCTAATCTGCTGCACGCACAGGAACCCATCACTTACAAACAGCCCGCCACGCTTGATGTAATTACATGTAGAACAAAAACTGTTAATACATTTTGTTCTTTGTCCAGACACTTGCAGAAGACAAAACTTACAGTGAAGAATAGATGTTTAATTGAATGTAATGTTTCCTAAGGCATACAAACTTCACGGATGCAATAAAAGTTATTAATCTAGGGAAATTTGAGCTGATATTTCACAAAATTTTATGATGTTGAAGAATCAATTGTTTACGTAGCCATGCCTAACCGAGTAAAATGGTTTTCTTTAGCTTGAAGAGAAACAATCTCCACAAGAATTCATGTCCTAAATATTTTAAAATTTAGACATAGCAAATTGTAAATGTGTAAATCAATCCAGCTGACAAACTGAAGCAAGGCTAGAACAGTAGTTTATTTGTCAAAAAGTGACAGAAATTCATTTAAGATGGATTGGTTTTCCAGGAAAATGTGAAGCTATTGAAGTTAAATAGATTCTATAGAAGGCTGAACTAAGGGTGAAGCTTTTAGTAGGCAGTATCTACTGTACTTGATATCTTTAGTTCTCTATAAGTAACTGTATTCACCAAAACTTCAACCATATCATTCTGTGAATTCAAATTAAAGGGTGACTTATCTACCAATTAAGAGAGGAAACCTATTTATAAGCCCTCGGGGTGTCTCTAAAGATAAATCAATAAAAAAAAAATCATAATCTTAAAAAAAAAAAATCATAATCTTTAAAAAAAAAATCATAATTTTAAAAAAAAAAAATGAGTCTGAAACAATTTTAATTAATATATATATATATTGTATTCATAATATTATGATCATTATTAGGATGTCCTGCTGAAATGTGCGTAGAACAAGCAACCCACCACAGATCAGCCAGAAGACTTTCCCACATCCAAAGTTTATCATCCCAACCTGGAGAATACTGCAAGGGGCAAAGGAGTTAGTTGGAGAATAACCCACTGATGGCCACAAGGGATGGGGATGGGATTTACCGGCATTTTTGCCGATACTGTGCAGCGACATTTTTATCATTATGATAGCACAGGGGCACTTATAAGGTCACCAGGGACTAAACCCGGCCGGTCCATTATACTGACACTGACGAGTCAGGCGTAATGCTTTCCCCTTAGCCCCAAGCGCGAAGCCACTACTACCAACTTTCAAGTCTGGTTCGACTCAGACGGGGTTTAAACCCGTGACCTCCCGACCTGCAAGTCAACGCTCTACCACTTGAGCTATTATGGCTGGTGATGGCCTCACATGTCCATTCATGAATTTGATAAATTTGATAGAGACTTAAAGTGCATGGTATTTTAATCAATGTCTGGAGGTGGGTCTGTCTTCCATTGTAGCTGAACACAGACCTATGTATATGTACAAGGCATCAATAATGAATACAACACATGTCTATTTAATGTTTGGGAGAGTTTAATTACTTGATCAGTGATCAGCTTGTAGAAGTTTGAATTCCTCATGAATATTCATCTATAGAACTTTTACATAGGATAAATGCACAGTGTTTGAATGAAAAAGGTTTCAGAACATCACTGTACCCTTATCCTTACCCATTTTGTTACTATAAATCATACTTTTTCTTAATCATGTAATCATCTGCATGCAAAGGTGCCTAGTCATCTTGCTAATGCATGGTTCAACAGCAATATAAAGGTCCTGAACATGATGTTTACATTATGGTTAATATGAATTATTTAGAGAATACAAAAACAAGCTAGCAATGGGTAACATAACTGACATAATGTAACATTATATGGTCTGAGTGTGGCAAATTTGGACATCCAATTTGAAAATTTACAACAACAAAAATTGCCAATAAAGATAATAATACCCCAAATCAATAGGCATCAAATCTGTTACAAACGCAATGTTTGATGAATTGGTTGGTGAAAACACAGTTTGAAGATTTGGTTAGAGAGAGGTGTATGTGTCAATAGGTTGTTTGTTATTTGGGTTTTTCGGCACACCGACATTTATATAGGTCATACGGTGCCGAATACAGTTTCAATAGGCTGGTTTTATGACAAATAAAATACTGTGTGAGAACAACATCACATTTAAACATACATCAGAACTAACTGAAGTTAAGATACTACTTTATGTATATTTAGTCATATAACCAATTATCTTCAGGCTTAGACTACTGTAGTCCAAGTTGTAGAACAATATCTCACCCAGATGGAATCACTTCCAGCTATTAGGCATAGGTGGACAGAATCCCTTCCGAGATTTTTCCAAGCCGAGCAGTACTGTGAAGTTTTTAAGGTAAAAAGAATACCTCTGAATTTTCCAAAGTGAACAAAATCTCCCATAAAAACCCAATAATATGTTGTTCGAGAATTTGAACAAAGCCAGTTTTATTTTTATTGACTACAAATTAATGCAAAATATTCAAGAAGTCAAGAAAATACATATGAAATTAACATGAATTACTGATAGTTAAAATTCAATGACAAAAGTCATAATTCAGTTAAGAAACAAGATATGAAAGTCCAATGTTATTTTTTAATTATCTATGTACTAAAATGTACTGTAGATAACATCTAGAAAAAAGCTGATGCATATTTATCTACGCAATTAAAAGTATTCAAGAACCATAAAAATGGTATTGAAACTTGGTAAAACAATTGAACATCAAGACAAGAGGGCCATCAAGGCCCTATATTGCTCAAGTGAGTGTTACCGTAAAGTTTTATAGATAAGACGCGGTTTTTTGCCCTAAATTATGATAAAAAAAAGTGGGGGGTGCGTCTTATCCATGCTAAATAAAGTTTTCCCATTTTTTCCCCAGACCAAAATTGACCCTTAGACTAATCCGACCACAGAAACTATCGCCGATAGTATCGGCCATAGAAAACTGTATTGTGCTATTTTAAGGGAAAACTTACATTGTTTTAACCTAAAATTTGACATTTAACATAAAAAGAGACATTTCAATTCGTTTCTGTATTAAAAAAAAGCAATATAGCAATAAATTTTTGCATAAATATCACTTTATTCTAACAAAATCGGTGAAGTTTCATAATCCAGAATCGGTTATTTAGTCTAAGTGAAACGGGCATATTCATTGACGAAGCTGTTATCAGCGTCTAAGTAATATGTTATTATTCAATTGATTATTTTGATTTGAAATTTGTTTTATTTTGAATGTTAACTACGAATAATTTTTAAGTTGAAATTAAAAACCCACTTAACAACAACAATAAAAAGGGCATTGGCTATTTGTACAGATGAATTTTAACACCTCTTTTGATGTTAATAGAACATCTATCATCCTTAAGTTATTACACTGGTGTGAAAATGAACATTTAAAAGCCTTTAGTTGTTATTTTAATTGTCATTTGTGTGTTTGTCCCATGTGTCGAGAACTTAATTACAGGCCGAGAACTTAATTGTTTTTATGACATGCTGCCGCGTGAAACAGGATGTTCTCTCATCTCTCAATTGTGTAGAGCTGGGATAGCCACGAGAATATCCTGTCTGGCATGTAAACGATATACTGGAGTAGAGTGTCATAACGTAACACAATACACACGGTCTTACTAGGCAAACAGTCGCGACGTATTATTCAAGACACTTAAAGAATAATAAGCACTCGGCGCAAACACAGATTTACGGAACAATTGGAACATGTTTCCTTGAGTCAAATCAAGCCATGCGGCGATGCGGGAATTGCTTAATGGCGGCCAGATCGATAAGTGTATAGGGGATGCGTCTTGTCTTTGAGAATTTGCTTTTTTTCCTTGACTCTAGATCTCGAAGAGGGGGTGCGTCTTATCATTGTGTGCGTCTTATCAATAAAACTTTATGGTATTGTCATCAATGCATATTTGTTTTAATAAGCAAACAATGATGTTAATTGAGAAGAGGGAAGATGACAAGAATCAATAGGGCAATTACTTTCATATTTCACTGAGATTTAGTCTGAGAAGATGTTTCAACCTTTTAATGAATAGTCATATGTGGAGAATGGACAATCGTTTGGTAGCCCTGTTTTGTTTTTGTGTTGATAACTTTTCTCAATTCCCTTGAAAGAGGGCCATCGAAGGATGTATACCAAGTATCAAGGCTATGCAGTCACAAACCGGGTGGCCATGCTTTTTTGAAAGATCAAGATTCTTTGAACATTTCATTCTCCCTGCCTTCTGAAGCTGATAATGCAGTTGTGTTACATTGGAGCCAGAGGTGTAAAGAGTGCACATAATATACTCATCCAAGATTTCATGTTGACAAACAATCTGATCAAGTTTGGTAAAGATTGGATTATGAATGTGGTCTCTAGTGTGTTGACATGCTTTTTCTAAGTTTTGACCTAGTGACCACTATTCTGACCCCACTGACCCAATAATGAACTTGTCCAAGATTTCATGCAGACAAACATTCTGACCAAGTTGGGTGAAGATAGGGATATAAATGTGGTCTCTAGTGTGCTCACAAGCTTTGACTAAGATTTGACCTAGTGACCTATTTATTGACCCCACATGATCCAGTTATGAACTCATCCAAGATTTAATAAATGCAAACAATCTGATCAAGTTTGGTGAAGATTGGAATATAAATGTGGTCTCTAATGTATTCACAAGTTTTTCCTTAAATCTGACCTAGTGACCTACTTTTTGACCCCAGGTGACCCAATAATGAATGCATTCAAGATTTTGTGCAGACAAACATTCAGACCAAGTTCGATGAAGATTGTATTAAAACTGTGGCCTCTAGCGTGTTAACAAGCTAAAATGTTGACGCCGAACGAAGCGGTATCACAAAAGCTCCCCTTGAGCACATTTTGCTCAGGTGAGCTAAAAACACAATAATCATGCAATTATGAAACACCAAGTCCATGAACCTGTTGCAGTGACAAAATATTATATTTGTGTAAAGATGTGCAAGTAACTTCACACAGATATCGCTATATGGCATTGGCTGCAAAAGGTGTCTTAAATCCTCAAATTTCAAACTACCATCTGACATTCTGATTTAAGTTCAGCAAACCAAGAAAACACAGAAGACAGCAAAGTTCTAATCTTGAATAATACGTCATGCAACTATAAAGAAATAAGGCATAATCCATGGAAACTTCAAAGCAACCATTTTATTTTTATCTCTAACAACATCTCTTTCAGCAGGAGTCTTCAATGCCACCGTAAGTCTTCAAAAAGATCCAGTTAAAGCATGCATATATAACATTTAGGCACATTGTGTAGATCCAGAAAAGCCAGCTCTTACAAGGAGCTTCAGATCTGGATCTGTACTACTTGTTGCTAAGTTTGTTGCAAAATGTTTCCTTATCTTTGCATGTTTTTTCACCCACTAACATCTTAAATTTACTCTTTATTATGACATAGTCGCATGCCGTTGTAAATTTTTGTTTAAAATAATAAATAAAAAAAAAATGTTAAAGTTACATGTAAAAGAATAACTGAAACATATATTACCTGTGACCACAATTATGCAGTTAAATATTAAAAGATTGTGCAGCAATAAGGTTAAGTGCACCATAAGCAATGCATTTAAACTCCTTCTACTGTTATCAGTACAACAACCTATTATGCCGTATATATATGAAAGTCTATAAGGTCTTTATGCTGTATATGTCATTCACAAGAAACATAGCCATGCCATGAAACCAAGTTTTCAAGGATTTAATAATTAATTTTAGCTATAGACTCAAATCCAGTGGTCCCAAATCAAATTCCAAGCTAGGTCTTCATGAAGCTTGCAAATCCAAAGTTTCAACAAGATTGGTTTATCCAAAGTGAAGTTATTGACAGAAAACTGTTTTTCTATTTTTTGTAAAAGTGACCTTGACCTGACTGGCCCCTAATCCAATCCCAAGCTAAGTTTGCATATAAACTACCTATAATCAAAATTTCAGTAAAACACCTTCATTTTAACACAAATTAAGCAGAAATTGTTTTTCTATTTTTAGTTACAGTAACCTTAAACTGACTGAACCCAAATCCAATCCCAAGCTAGATCTTCATTGTGACATCATGTTACCCAACAGATAAACTGTTGCACTCATTTAGACTGTCACATAGTGCAAACGTGACCTATATTTCACTTTATTATACAGTTAGTTACTTCACGTAGTCACGAATGAATACATATGTAGTCATGTAGTTTACCGTAGGTATAAAAATGAGCGTTTGCATGGGAGACGAAGGAGTTGCAATCCAGTCGGTGTCTGGCTTGGCCAGGGCGTGGTTCAAGCCAGGAATAAAATGTTAAAGTTAAAGAAGACTTTGTTCCTGCTTTCATACCCGACATCTTCATCAATCCATAACTATGCTACATTCATGCATGCTTGCTATATATCCAAAGTTTCAGCGAGATTGATTTATTCAAACTGAAGTTATAATTCAGGAAACTTTTTTTCTATTTTTAGTAACAGTGACCTTGACCGACTGGCCCAAAATCCAATCCCAAGCTAAGTTTGCACATAAACCAAATACAAACAAAATTTCAGCAAAACACCTCCATTTTACCACAAATTATTAAGCTGAAATTGTTTATCTATAATTAGTAACAGTAACCTTGACCCAACTGGCCCCAAATCCAATTCTAAGCTAGGTCTTCATGCAAGCTTGCTATATCCAAAATTTCAGCAAGTTTGGTTAAACCAAACTGAAGTTATTGACCGGAAGCCCTCTGTTTTGACGCCACCAGTAGGGCTGCCTCCATACCCAAATCTGATAATCAGGATTTTTGTTGAAAACCTGGCTAATAAATACTTCAATAATTTGCTTAGTATGTGATACAACACTAGACACATATGCAGCATGACAAGTACCTGAACAAAACTGCGACCAAGTCGCTTGCAAAATTATTAATAAATAAATATGTGCATTATGAACTTCTTGCTGAAACCTGGAACTGCCTTATTTCCTAATTACCCCTAAATATACATGCATAGCTATTCTACGCAAGTTGCCACTGACTCAACAACAATTAGTGTATATCCTTCTCAAACAGATCTCAGATGATCTGGATATGCACTATTTGGCTATGCCACATAAACTTGTGCATAGCAGGTTAAAAGTTTCATTTTGTAATAGATGGTCAGAAGAAGTTTGAATGTGGCATCTTTTAATAAATGGTCTTAAAATGTCTGAAAGCTCAGGGCAACAAACCTCACAATTTGTCAAGGTGAAGGTCACATTTTGTGGACAGACTTAAACCAATTTGTATTCCTCACCTGTCACACAAATCATAGTTATAGCACTAATGCTGAAAGAAATAACAATGCAAGGACAATGTGTGCTAATCAAACAGTCTAGGGGCAATATGTCAAGTGGCAGCTAGAGACATTAGTGACACTTGAAATAAAGCAGCTTATTGTGAAATTAATTTTGGTTTGCAATATGCCCCGAAAACTGACACATAATCACCAAAGTATGTAATAGCAAGATTTATTAAATTTGGTATTCTATTCAAAGCATCCATGGTGCAAGTTGATTTTTTGATGTTGTTTTTCAACAAAAGGAAATAAGCATTGTTTGTCATATTTTCTAGGCAAAAACAAAAAGTATGAAAAATGGTGTCAATTATTTTCTAGGCAAAGACAAAAAATATGAAAAATGTTGTTTTTTATCAGCTCTTTGTTGAAAATGAACTTGGCAACATGAACTTTTACAATAAATTCTGAAACATAAATAAGGGAATTGTTTCAAATTTTGTGAATCAAGTGTTATGATTGATCATATTTTTCTGCACTAAACATCAGAATGTAGTCCTTTTGGTGTGATGCCAATACAATTACCACATAAAACCACCAGTATCAAATAGTTTACTGAGTCCAAGGCAAGCAAAGCCTCAGGAAAAGTTCCGTAAAAAACATATCTCTAAGTGGGTTTGTTTGATGTTGTCGAATACTTATGTTACGATTATTAATATTTTCTAAATTTAAATTGAAATTTCCTAGTTGTCTGTGTTGCGTCCCACTGACACAAATAGCCTATGTGATTTTAATCCCAGTTGATTTCATAGCATAATATGATATGATTACATCATGAAGGCGAACACTGGACCACTGAAGAGTAAAATAGAACTGACGTAAAGATGGATTTTTGTACAATTCTTCAATAAAAACACATTCTTAACATTTCAGTGATAGATAAAATAAGCACATGGTTTTCTTTGAGATTAGAGAAATGGAAGCCTACACCATGTTGCATAAAATACTAAAGTTATAATTACTGTGTCTCAAGTGCAGCTGCCAGCACCATCAATCACAAACAATTTGTTATATAAAACAATTTGTAATATAAAACAAGGTGGAATATAAAACAAGGTGGAGATAAGATGTCTTGCATAAAAATTTCCAGAATAAGTAAAGGGTGGAGAAATGGTTTAACTTTAGAGGAAGTGTAATGTTTGTTTTCAATGGTAGCTACAGAAAGGAGTTACACTACCTAACAAATGAAAGTTTGCATTTTTAACCCATATAAAACATTATATACAGAAGAGACAAGTTACAATCTCTGCTTGATTTTTTATATAACATATTAATATTTAATTTCTATGCATTTTTTGTATGTTGGGATAAAATGTTCCTGAAACAACAATATCAAATTTGAACAACTGTGTAGATTAATTTGCTGTATTATAATTGTTTCATCCTGATAAAGTGTGTACTTATTCAGACATTGGTGACACGAACAATGATATTTCTTGTTGTTTCAAAGTCTGTGCTTTCAATTTAAAAAATATAATTAAAATTACACTATATTTTCATTTAATTTGACAAGAGATGTCTTACATAGGAAAAAGATCAGTTTTCCAGTTCATCTTGCAATGCTAGATACATCTATTTTCAGTTAGCATTTTCTTTTCTATTTCCTCTTTCTCAATTTAAAACAGGAGATGGGAAACAGACACTTCCAAAATACATAAATAAATGCGAAGTAGAACTATGGCATATGTAAGTCTTGCACTAATTCATACAGTGTGAAATAATATCATGTGACGTAATTTGCTAAACACTAACAGATAATAACAGTTTATTAACAAGCACTGAGCCGACATATTTGCTGAAGCTGTATTATGATGGCACAATAAGATAGGTTTTGTATTTTGTAAAAATATTAAAGATTTATTATATAATCATTTAGATATATATACAATATATGGTCTCTGTTGAAATAAAATATGCAAACATATGATGTAACTTAATAAACTAGTTGCCACAAATTTTATTTATTAATATTAATTTGGCATGAGCCACTGTGTTTCCTTAGAAATCCATCAGTCATATATCTATTTTAAACTTTCACTCCAAGATAATAACTGAGCTCTTAATTTTTTACCTCCAAACCTAGTCAAAAGCCAATTCTTTTTTTTCTTCGCGGCCATTTTATTTTTAATTAACAAGAAGTCAAATATATCTTCATTTACTAAGATGTAGTTTTTTGGTCTTTTTGTTTTCATTAAAAAATGCACTTACTTTAAAACAAACCATGCCTTGGTACTGCACTATTTTGCTAAGGGAGTCTCTGTAATGCACTATAATATTAAACTAAAAGTGTAATCAATGACGTTTTTCACTCTAGACACGTGTTAATGTTAGAGAAAACCTGTGAAATTCATTTGGAAGATGTGATAGAAAGTGTGCTGTTGGCAATAGACCAACAGTGTAAGCTGAACAAGCTGTGAAAATTGCACCAGAGATTAACTAATTAGCAAGCTTCAGCAGGTAGGTGAGCAGTGTTGGTTTATCCTTATAACTGAAATCAGGCTGACACATTATGCATATAACTAGTTATAGGTTAAGAAGAAAAGGTTTAGTTTTAGAATATTTTATTAAATAAAACAGAATATGCACATGACCATTATTCAATTAACTGGAATCAACGGATTTTCAATCCCAGCATGCCCTATTGGTCTTCCCGATAACTCGGTTACTTCCCTTGATTTCAACGGGAGGCTACTCGCTGCTGACCCTCTGGGGAGTGATTTAAAAAAGATGGTGGAAAAGGATAAACGAAGTGTGTGTAAACAACAATAATTGGACCATTTCAAGCTAAAAGATTGGAAAAAGTACTTAGCAATCGCAGATTAAATGTTTCTGGACGATAATGTGAGCTAGTCGAGCGAATTGTCGGTGCTCACAGGCTAGCTATTAATGACCAATATGAATTGAAAAGGAGAGATCAACTCGAGAAGATGAAGAAGAACTCTGAACAGTTTATTCTTCCTTCTGAAAAAGGAGTTTTACCTTCTTGAACATTAATTAGCATCACTTTGCCCTTTCCACACTTCGCCTTTCCTTAATTGGTCACAGTTCGCCCTAATGAAAGGAGACGAGATTAATAGTTCACCCCGGTTAGGCAAAAGATGTTCAGACTTCGCCCTTCTTCTTAACGTTATTCATGAATGAGAACAAGACTAAAATTGTTCAATTCTGTTTATTTATTTTTTTAAACTTTAATTACAATCTACTTGAAAGACATATGAAATAATGCACAAATCATGCAAGAGACATATTGTTTCTTGCAATGGAGTTTTAATAATATGTTTAAAGTATTAAAAATCAAGAGAAATCACAATTCAATATCACATCTAGAGCATGATGTCAGAGTAAATTAAATTATTTAAAACAAAATCTGTTTG
This sequence comes from Sinonovacula constricta, assembly GCA_007844125.1. Classification (NCBI taxonomy): domain Eukaryota; kingdom Metazoa; phylum Mollusca; class Bivalvia; order Cardiida; family Solecurtidae; genus Sinonovacula; species Sinonovacula constricta. The sequence goes on from CM017555.1 coordinate 75,006,572, forward strand.
ACGACCATTGAAAACATTCACAAGGAGGTGCACACTTACATAGTTTTAAATGAATTACACATTAAATATTTAAATGTAGTAGAGCATGTTTACGTAGATGTTTAGTTAAATAACATTGTTAACGAACTTATAAATGATCTATACAGGAATGATTATCAACCAAGAATAGCGCATGTGCTACCATCACAATAATTACTGGAGGCAAATATCAATTAAAGATCACACTTTTGTTGCATTGTTGTGCAATTATGAAATAACTACATACTTCAAATTGTCATTAGTGTGAAAACCTTATTAAATATAATCAACAATTTGAGTATGCCAATATGGAGTAACAGTAACAACCTTGCAACAGTGGAGCTTCATTAAAATATAAAATTTATAAACTTCACATACGCTTTAATTCTTTTCTTTTTTTTATAAATAATAAAAGGGAAATCCCAAACATTTTAGTTATTTAATATAAATTTTATAACATTACCGTATTTGTAAAGATTTTATTTAATTATCTAGATTATCACTTTTTTATTTTATAAGAAGTTACATTGCATTTAAACCTAGGAATAGTTACTGTTTGTATATTTTTATTCAGGTTAAGATTTTGCTAGGAAGGATCAACAATGCTCATAATATAATTTCCAGTCTATGTAGATGAAAGAAACCTAAATACAATGTGAATGCCGTAGAAATAATTAGATATAAATTAACAAGAATACATTATTGACTTTTGATACATTTTAAATTTAAGGGGAAAGTGTAACTATAAACTTCTGTCAGAAGGCGACATGTTTTTTTGATCAAGGGCGAAGTGTTCACTTCTGGGCGAAGCATGGTTAATCAGGGCGAGAGTGAAGTTTGAAAAGGGTGAAGATCAGATTGGTCTGAAAACATTGAAATGTTCCCAGTTGTTTGTAAAAAGGATATATATAGTAGTATATTGTCTGTAACATGATCTCAAGGCGGCAGCTGAATTCTAGAGTTTTTATGAAAGTACATATATACATAAAATCAGCTTAAATCTTCTCATTACTGTCCGACATCGATGAGTCCAAATGCGCCGTAGTCTTTTGTTTTGAGGAAATCGATCCAATGAAACTGTTCTGTTTTTGACCACTCTCCCGCAATAAACACCTTTACATATGCAGCAATACTTCAGCAATTTCGATTGTTCCTTTTGTTCCTTTATTTAATAAACTTTGCATGTCACTCGATGTTTATGTTATACACGCTGATAAAATTTCTGCTTATGCCCCAACATTAAATCAACAAGAGTGCGCATTTACATTAGGACAGTAGGGCAGACAACTTAGTTATCGGAAAGGCCAATTAAAATTGCATACTTATAATGCTTTGTTAAGATTTCTTCACAAATTAAGGTAGATAGAGCCCTTAAAATTACATTAATTGCATCCCCATAAACTCTGCGGGTATTTTCATTTAGGGTAAGAAGAGGAGGAAGATATATCTTCATCTAATGGCACAGACTGCCATGCAATAAATTAAGGAACAGTGCACTCTATTAGAATCCTGCTTAGACTTTGATGAAAGTACATCGAATAAATTTGATTTTGTATTAAACATAATTTGGCAGCACAGTTCTCTTCACATGGGGCCGACTCTGCTTACAGTCTGGTACAATTATATTGAATTCTAATTATTATAAACACACTGTGAACACTACTGAGCAATAATTTATTTAGGAACAATTTTATGATTAAAAAAAGAAAAATGCACACAAAATTAAACACCCCTGGATTTCTTAGACACAAAAGTTTAAATAACTTGTTTAAATCATCTGAAAATCACAAAATTACAACTGAAAGTGATAAAGATCTTCAGTATACATCAAATGTGAAAACACCTATTGCTTCCTAGCTATGCAGATGAACAGTTCATAAATGTGTATGTTCTTTTAAAAAAAAAATTATTTCCCCAATAACAATTGAAACTTGATGGGTTATTGCTATTTATCAAACTGCTAATTGGACAAGGAATAACAGATATGTAAATCCACAACTACAGTTATAATACCAGTACCATATCAATAGTGTTTTACTAAAATATATATTCAAGAATCCTTAAGCTTGTGGTGCCTGTAAGTCAACAGTTTGTTCATTATTTATTTCCCATTGCTAACATTCTGTGCATTTCAACACTAATGAAAACATCCAAATCATTTTGCTTCTCACCAAGCTGTCTGTTATTATCCATACATTCAGTTGTCTTGTCTTATTACGAATGTATTGACAAGAATGTCACATTTACTACAAATAACACATTTCTGAGCTTTCAATGATAATCATAAGCATGATATCAAGAACAGAAGTTTGTTGTAACTTCAGCAAATTTTGAAACTGACATTCTCAAAAGCTGCAGTGATTTTACCCAGGCACTCACTTCTTATCTAATTCTTCCACCAAAGATAGCTTAGAATGGTCCCAGGAATTAGACTTTGTTTTTAACCAGGTTACGTGCCAACAGACTAAAAAGATCTGGTTTAGCAGATAGTGAAGATCCAGAATAGCAAGTCTGATAGTTGCAATCAAGAGAACCAATTCCAGAAAAGCAAGGTTTTTAAGAAATCGTAAGATGATAACTTAAAAGGATGTTTGAGTTATTAAAAGTTTTAGCATGATAAAAGTTTAAATGAATTGGAAGAAGAAACTTTACAGAAACCGAGAAGATTAACCAACTGATGACATTGAAAACATGTACAGTTTCTACTGTATATTAGGATGCAGAGTAACGAAACCATCCTAGCACTTCTGGCTACTTGTCAGAGACAAGCTATCTTCTTCTATGAGTTTCTTAGTGTTAGATTTTGGCAAGATATGCAGTGTATTTTAAATATGCAGCGAAACCTGGGTGCCAAATCTGAGATTTTATAAATACTTTTTTTTTCATTATGTTTGAGACTTGTTGCAAAACTGTCTATCACATACAAAAGTGAAAAAGTCAGCAATAAATACATATTCCCCATCAAAACTGTTTACAATAAATACAGCAAAATGTAAAAAAAAAGAAATGTGAAATGTCCAATTTACAGCTAGTACAAATGAACATGAAGCATTTAAAATCTAACAATTAACTGAACAATCTCAGCAATTAGCATTTCTATACTATACAAACCATTCTTGTGCAATATTTGTAATATTCAAGACTAATTCTTGCAAAGTTGCCTAGACATATGGCTTAAGACTCAGCAGCAAATAATACAGATCATGATCAGAGAGCTTCCAGTGGCTTACCTGGACTTACACCATTTGCCTGGGCAATTTGTGCTAACCAGGCTATAAGCTTATCACAAGGTCCTATATGTATTCATTATTTACTTTATAACATCAACTTACCCTGTTGTCTGACATAAACACATTTGTTAACAATTAAGGCAACTCCCATTTGGTCAAACAGATACATTCTAATTAGGGATGCGCTATCCTTCATCCATCAATGTCACAATGTCCCTTATATAAATATACATCCAATTTCCCATGGAATTCAATCCCCAATGGCATACATGTAATATAGATATGAAATAAATAACAAGATGATAACTGATTATATAGTTGCATGTTAAGGTATCATTTCTAGGCAAGCTCAGATAATTGTATTTTTCTTTCTTTGGTTTCTTCTGTAGTTTTTTGATGTACATAAAACAGATGGCTGAAGTAAATTGGGTTTCTCTATGCTGATTTTCACTTAATAAAAAATGTTACATCAATTTAAGGCTAGGATAGTCTGGCACTCAGTTGGTATTTGTCCATCCAGGAGAATGCCTTAAAGTTGACTTTTATTCAATGTTTCCTTTAGTGATATATATCTGACCAGGATCTGCACAATTTGTTACTAAGTCCCTATATGAATATGTCTTGTTATATGTAAGTGTACATGCTGTTAGTACCTAAGAATTTAGTACGAGTGAATGGTGACAGGCTGAAGTGGGATGACAAGGTTATGAAATTCTGACTGAAATTTGCACATGGGTAAAGGATGTGGAATTTCATTAGTTTCAGTGTAATATGGCTCCTAAATCAGTTATGTTCTAGTTCCTGCCTGGTATGTTTTCTGATTTTCATGTGTGTACATAAAAAAAATAAATGAACAATACTAATTCAAACTCTTACAAAAAACCTTTTGTTATTGTATTATTATTGTTTTGTTCATTTTCAAAATGATTGTTTTGTTTCCTGAGGCCAAGTTTCAAACTTCTATGAAACAATAGTATACAGAATCATTTTCATTGTTGATGTATAATTTTTACATCTAGCTTCCAGATACATGCTTCAGGCTTTATACATCATTAGGTTGCTTGAGCATGTCTACAGAAATTATTTTAGCAATCACAGTCATGCACAGTTAAATAGTAAGAATAGCTGACTCGAAATTATTTGTTCAAACAAGATGTTTCACTGTAAATCAGAGCTTCTAATACAAAATATGTAAGTTCATCAAGATCTGCACACATAGAAAGAAGCCTTCCCATAATCTTTTATTAGTGTTAAAAATCTATTTACCATACTACCTGCTGTTCTTTTTATTTTTACATGCATCCCAGCAACACAATGATAATAAAATTATAAGCATAACCTATATCTAAATGCACATTTAAATCACTAATTACATGTCATATAGCTCAGTACTGTTATGGATCTTGGCTATGACAAAAGGTCAGCACACAATCCCTCTGGATATGTCTCTGCCAATATTTCCTTAAACATCTTTCTATTGTTTGTATAAACTAGCAGAACATGTTTCTATTGTTTGTATAAACTAGCAGAAGCTTCCAAGTATAATATCATTTTCAAATATAAGTCTACAGTTTACTATTGCCTTTACTTTATTTTATTATTAACATTAAAAAAAAGCACAAAAGCTTCATCTTTATTCATTTCAGTAGTTTTAGTGGTGTGAAAATGATTATAAACACAAAGAAAGACATTATTGGGACCATGACCTGGAGCTAGAGTATGGCTAGTGACAAATATTTCCAGGTTGGATATTTTTCAGGTCTGTGAGCCAGCTGGCACATTTCTCAATAAACAGTTTCTGCCAGGAGCGTGATTGTAAACAACACCATCAAGGGACTCCAGTGTCAACACGGACCAACTTTAGCCATGTCACATGTCATGAAAACATGCCCACAAAACATCAGGGGTCTATTTCTAGTACCAGAATTATCACAAAATTTACTTGAAGTAATTAAATCACCTGGATGTAAGAAATATATTTTTTTTATTCCAGGGTACTGGAAAAGTACCAAAGTACACATCTTTCCATCTGGCTTATATGAACAAAATGTAACATGAGAGTACTGGGCAAGGTTACAACAATCCAACATTATTTACACTTACTGCTAAAAGTTTGACATAACATTGACTAGGACAAATATGGATACAGTGCATTTTGTGAGTGCTCAATATTGCAGCTATCTATCATGATAGCATCTAGCTAGCATCTAGAATAACAATTGTTTATTATGTTTATTTCAATGTCATAACAATCTCAGTAAATTTATAAGTAATAAAATCTCGAAGAAGGTATATTTATGTATCCTATTCATATCTGAGTCATACTAAACAGTTAGGGAAATAGTGAAGCTATATCTATTATTGGCAAAATAAATCTTCTAAAGTCATTCTGATTAAAACATTCCTCCTAGGCTTTCTTGAGGACTGATCCTTACAGTGGAAGACCAAAGACAAAGATCTAATTGCTGACAACAAAGCAAGGTTGCCATTGTCCAAGGGTTCCACTTTCAACTAGAAACTAATTGATTTAGCTAATTTGTACAATGATGGTTTTCATTAATAACCTATAGAAACCATATTGATACATGTATTTAGTTTATTGACCTTGAACTTTGATTTTTGTTATAAATATTTGCTCTATTGTTCTTTTACCATGAAAATAATTTACAGACACCAAGAAATTAGTCTGTTACAAAGTACAAGCACAATGAATTTGATAAAATCAAGCCATCTCTTTCTGATGAAAATTATTAATTTATAAAAACTTAAAGTGTTATTTGGCTAACTAAAATTGTTACATTAATTGACTAAGTTTTTGAAAGTTTTAATTTTTTTGAAAAAGCAACCTTTTGTTGAAAGTAGATATGTAGATATATGAATCTTTTTTGTTCACATTTGATTTCATTTGATTAAAGAAAACCCTCTAAGCAACAACTGCAACATGACAGCACAGTGACAATTAACATTAAAGTTTGTAGGAATAGCCATTGTACAGCCGAATCCCGGTCACTTGAACATCCACAGGGATGAGCTTCCAATATGAGTGAACCAGAATTTTAAGGGAAGAGAAATTCATTTGCAAGTCAGTTTGTCAACCATTTTCATTAATAAATTGCAATTTATATATTTATGTGTAAACAGCCAAGTTTCTGTATCTCTATATAATAATTCTTATGTGTATTGATATTTTCTTTAGACCAGTTTCATTTTAGTTTTTGTGATGGCAATTTGAATGCTTTAAACCAGAAATTTGCATCTTTGCTTTTTTGTGTGATTACATTGTCACTTATTGTTGATTTTGATAGCAAAAACAATAGAACATGCGTACATGTTTTAAAATTATATCAATCAACTAGGTTGAAAATATTGCAACCATGTTCACTTTTTCAAATTATGGAAGTTAAAAATGAGAAAGAAATTCATAATTTAATCTTTTATAAATCCATCCCATATTCGAAAATTGCCAAGGTCAGACAAAATTTCCCTACAAAACTGACAATAACATGAAAAAATCGATACTGATACGTTACTGTGACGTATGTTATGTTAATTTCACTGAATATTTTGAGCTGTTGGAATACTGGGTTAATTTGCGAGAGCTGACAGAACTAGTTCAATCATGAGTTGGTTACCAGACAGAACATGCATGTTTTTGTATTTATATATAATACAATTTTTTTTTGTACATGAATCAAAAACAATAAAAAAAAAGAAAAAAAGTCAGCAACATTTGAATCAGTTCACCATATCAGTTAGTCATATTTTATGACAATCAATTTTCTTTTATTTCTCCATTAAATCTGAAACCATTTTAATAAATTAACATTATTTAACACAACATTTTATCAATTAAAGCTGCTAATAAATGCACAATGACACCAACATATTAATTGTCGCACATGCTGGAGGTATGAAAAAAACAATCACTAGTAATTTGACAAAATAGACTATCGGTCATTAAAGCAGAGATTGCAGTTCGACCCATAAGGTTTTAAAATACAGGTTAGTGGGCTGTAGGGATTGGCAACCAGTTCAACTGTTTGAACTACAGGCTGTACTAGCTAGCCCATGATAATTTATATTACAAGGAAGGCAAATGCAGGGAATGACAGTTTTATTCAACCAATCCAATAATTCCACCAATCAGGTGTTCGAGCAACCTAGCTTTGACTGTCATTTATTCTGCAGTTAAAAGTAAGTCATATGATTGTAAATTAAATCGTTTCAGTGGTTCAACTGGATGACCATGTCACATGAAAAAAAAAAGCACAAGAGATTGCAACTTTATGAACAATTCAAAACAAGCCTATTTCAATCAAAAAGAAACATTAGGTAAGGATACCATTGTTTTTAAACTATCAAAGATAGGTAATTGGACCATAAGAGAGGCCTCTGGGGTGATTATGACTTTATCTAGCATTTGATCTAGTGACTATTTTTTACCCCACATGACCCAGTTTCAAATTCATCAAAGATTTCATGCAGACAAACATTCAGGTCAAGTTTGGTGAAGATTGGGCCATAAACACGACCTCTTGCCTGCTGACAAGATTTGGCCTAGTGACCTACTTTCTGACCCCGCATGACACAGTTATGGTCTCTTTCAAGATTTCAAGCAGACAAACATTCTGACCTATGTTTGTTGAAGACACAATAAAAACTGAAGCCTCTCTCATCTCCACAAGTAATCTGTTGACCCAGCACGATGCACGACAGTCATCATTAACATCAGAACTCTTACCTTGAGCATGTTGTGCTCAGGTGAGCTAAAAAAGGATTCAACTGATTTCAACCAATCTGAAAAAGGCAAGTTATTTGGTTTCTGAGATGAAGCAACAGTGATTTAATATATGGAAGAAAACATTGTTTGATAAGTTGATGTCAGTATCTCAAGTTTTATGCCAATCAAATCAGCTAAAAGTACAAGTGAGCATGAAAATATAAATATGAAAGTAATACCGGTAGTATTGTGGAATTCTCTGTTCTGGAAAAGCAATGCCTAAGGCATGACCTTACCATGTAGTGACATTTAAAAACATTGAAATCTGGTAAAGATAAATGGTCATATATTCATACTTTTGCGCAGATGAAGCGACCCTTCTCAAATGATGGAACTAGACATTATAGGGTCAAGAAACAAGAACAGTTAATCCATATTACCAGTATAACAGTTTGCAATTTTAGTGCAGGCCACTATTTCCCTTTCACATGGCTATGTTGGCGATGTACCAAGTTTTACTTGGTCTGGATTGCTGTATTCTTGCATAAAGCTGTTCATTTATCAATTCGTTTACCAATTAGTCTTCCATTTTACAATATAATCACATGTAGTTCAAACTAGCTGAACATATTAATGTAAACATTTGATAATTTGGTTTTGCTGTGGAATTTTATTATTTAACAACACTGAAATGGCATCTCATAGTTTCTGTAAAGTTTTATTTAGCAATCTAACCAGGCTGTATGTTATATTGCACCCACATGTGCTGTATTAAAAATGACTTAGATATGGTAAGTGGTGTAATAGATAAAGTGTCCCACTACAAATCTGTAAGTCACAGGTTCGAAATCCACTCATCATATATATTTTTTGTTTGCATTATTTCCAACCCAGCCAACCCCTACTTTTACTTTTTTAAGTTAATAGGTCAAAAATTTAAATATAAATACATTTAAATGAATATTTCTGGATTATGTATTTCTTTTTTCTTTTTACTTTTTCTTATTCATTTTAAAAAATTTGTAATCTTTATTAATATGTGTATGAAAACTATACAAGAGTAAAATAATAGTGTAATTCATTTTCAATAAAGGATTTTACTGTTTTCTAAATGATGCTGAAAATATTCAGAAATGGTAATAACTGAAAGCTATTTTCTTGAAAATACATGTTTCCATTTTTTACTTTGTAAGATAGTGATTTGGAAAGAAAAAAGTGTAATTACTCTCAAGTTATATAAAAGAGGTAAGTTTACACACACATTCCAACCCTTAAAATGTGCAGCTCAATTTTCAAAATACAGATAGTTTTAAGTTGAAAGAAAAATTAAATGATAAAAGCTGGATTCTAACCTGCAACTTGAATTACCATGAAAGGTAGTTGTCACAATTACCCACTACGCTACAGTATTAACTTCCAAACAACAGTTTCAAGGACATATTTATAGACAATTTTTCAGACATAACTGATTATTCAATTATAGTTCTCAGAAAATATGCAGACTAATAAACCAACTATTTAGTGAGTTCCATTTCAATGTTGCCAAACAGTAACTGTGCAACTGCCTATCGTTTTGCATCACATCATGGAACTACTTTATTATTAGGATGAAGACAGAATTTGTCAGGTGGGAGGTGGTTTCTGGTGTAATGCTGTAACTCTGCACAGTTCTGATAACACAGTGAATACAAAATCCCATCCATCAGGTGGGTGGAAGAGCCATGTTTTGTCTGAGTGGATCCTCCCAAAGATCTCTGAGCCAAGATACATGCATGCTATTACAAGACTGATGTAGCTCATTATACATACCTTTATTACATATAGTATTTACATGAAGACCCATTTGCATCATGGACATGCAACCTTGGGACCCCACTGAGAGAACTCTTCATGAACAGGTAATTAGTATTCCCATTACAGTCAACATTCAACCATATACCTGGCATTCTTCCTTTAATCCAATTAAGGCAGGTAGGCCATCTGCACTGAGTGATAATAAGTGTAGGTGATTAGAGGGACTATTTACACCTTCAGAAAGATTCTCTGTAACAAGTTCCAAGGTTGATGCTACCACAGACAACAAACAGCAGATGCTGGCAAAACAACATTATGTATAATTACTAATGGATTCTATGTGCCATAAAAGCATGGAGTAAGATGGGTTTTCATGGCTTCATGAGATACAGATGTCATCATTACCTTTATCTCACCGTTAATTGGAAGTAGTACACATAGAAGGAGTATTAATGACTTTACCAGTTCAAAATACAATCAAAGGTTACTACAACTTGTTATGACTGATGGATTAAGAGGGGCCAATATATTTGGCAAATTTTCTTAAGAGTCAACTGTCTATACCCTGTAAAATTTGTATGATTAAATATTATCTTTTTTATTTTTTTAGGTACATCATAGTGATATCTAGCTATGATTAAAGGAGGAAATCTGTAAGTCTGACACCACAAGAATGTTGTTACCTTGACCTAGACTCCGACTCCAGTGGTGAAGTACCATAGGAGTCAGACAAATTACATGTTATAAGGTGGCTACAATTCTATACAGACTGACACATCAAGCTATGCTATAGTCAGCACTATTTCTGCTTCGAAGCATAACCAGTTTTGTTTGAAAAAATATTAATTATTAATGCTGCAGTTAGTCTTATAATAAAGCAATATATTTATACTGAGCATGTTCAACAAATTGAGTGTAAATGGATAATACATCTGTTTGCCACATTTTTAGCTCCTAATGGATAAATATCTGTATTCAAATATCAATCAAAGTCCTTAAACAATAGATTTACACAATACACAATTTGCACTTAATTATTCATAGTTCTTAATGTAAATCATTATTTACACTATCTGTTTGATCTTTGAGACCAATCATCATTACCCATTATTTCTTACTCCCTGATGTTTGCCATCATGTGCCATCTACAGAATCAAACATTGTGACTTTCATATCAAACAATGCATCTGCTGAGTCAGTATTAGCAAAACCAGTCCGTATTCCACAGCACAACATTCTAGTTTCCCCTGGGAACTGTTAGCCTTACATTTCCTGCAAAAACTCAGTCAAAGCACAAACTAACCATCTTCTTCATTCTCCAGAGAAAACAAAAATCCAAACAAAAAATCAAATGAATATCTTCTTCCCTTTTCTTTCTTTTGCATGCAGACCTATTGATTTCAAATGGTTTGATTTGTAATTTATAGGGAAGAACTAACAATTGAATCTAGGCACAATTCAAGATGGGAAGTTTTCCTTGGGGATTAGCTTATTTATGGCCATGGCTGACTGGTCGGGATGGTTCCCAGTCTAGCAGCAGACTGGCAGAGAGGTACAATCATAAAGGAGAGCTATTGGTTCCTGCCCATCTAAATCATGGCACTTCAAGAGCGGTAAGTACCAGGCACCATTACATAGCGCACCATTCGGAAGACATATGCATGCAGCCTGCAGGGGCTTAACACAATTTCAGTCTCAGCGAAAGTTAACAAGATACATTCACACATCAGACATTAAGGCATTCAAATTGTCTGTGCTAAAGCAATCAGTTTGTCTGGTCTGATTACATAGTGAATATATGTAAAGACTTAAGTTTGCTTGCATGAATCTCAAAAATATACATCACTTTTAATTTGTATACTTCCTATATATATTTTACCTTTCAAGTGAACCATAAAAACAGCTTTAATCTGTAGACAATGATTTTCTGAGTATTTCATTAAAATAGTGTCAGAATTAAATAAATTTTGTAATTTTTATTAAAAGCATACAGCAATTATTTAGCAATTGAAGAAAATTGGTTTCACCAGAAAGAACATTTAGATCTTAAGCATATTCCTTTTTATCTTAAATTCCCCATTATAATGATCAGTTATTTTTCCATAAGGCAGTGACACAGTTATTTTTAGTTACATGCAAGTATGATGTAAATGTTACTCTTAGTAGCAAATCTTGATCTGTTATACTGGGAGCTATACACCTTTTGCAGGGGGTAGAAACATTCACACAGAGCATGCTGTGAGATATTGTTAAAGTTATCTGGCACACTGCATAGAAGCAACTAGAGGCAAATATCACAAAAACTTGCACTACTTCAAAGACCTGTCACAGTAAATTCGACAAGAATGTGCCAACATTGTTAAACTAGTTTATTGAAGAATGCCTCTCGAACCAAACCTGAACATTGGATTAAAGTTCTGGTTGACACAATTACAATCCTGACAAAAGCCTACAAACAAGACATTGCCTCACAGTTAAATAACCAGAAGTGGGGAAAAAGTTGTGGCAATTATTTAGAAACTGGGACCATTTTATGTGGTAAAAATTCCGGGGTAAATAACCTTGATAAACAATCAGCAAAGTTGTAACACTTTTGAAAGGAGATAACTAACAACACCTTGACGAGTACGCGCACTAGAAGATTAGAGCAAGTTATTTGTCTGACCATAAAGTTGGTCTTATAACTAGGAGTTCTGAGGAAATGATTGCTGCTAATCTGTCACCATGTGGGTCATTCGCCACCAGTTGTCAATTTAAGGCCTGCCTGGAGACTATATCACCAGAGATTTGTGTCAATAACCTTTCCTCTTAACATGCTCATGAGCAATACAGTTGCCTTAAAGACAAAGAGTGCAGATACAGATCAAAGAGCTGCAGAAGATTATATATAACCAGAGCAGGGAGCAATAATAGTAATGGTTAATGGGTTAAGACTGCAAGGAAAAGTTGACATATGTCAACCTGAGAAATGCAAGAAAAATAGTACTGTTCATGCAGACATGACCAAGGTAAAAATATTTCAAAAAAGACATTCAAGTGGTTCAATCACAAATTTATAAGGTTATCTAGGTTTCCTTTTTTAAGGAAAGACTTTTAAACAAAAAACAATTTGTAACTATGTTACGAAACAACCCGTCAATTTTCAGAATACATGGACTTGAACCTAGGACACCCTTCTCTTAGTCACAAAACAAGTTTAGAAATAAATCTTTAAGCATCTCTGTTCTGTTTCATAAATTACTTTGACATGAGAAGTTTGAGGACAAGGCTAAAACTGACATAAAGAAATGCTGACATATTATTTTGTTTGTGTTGCCCATTCAGCTGACAGGGCAACTGACAAAAATGTCAGAGGATCGAAGATGATAAAATTTAATGCTATACATTATTTCACTTGCTAATTAAACATAGGGCACACATATTACATTGATTAAGCATGTACATCATACTGATATTATGCCAACCTAAGAAATTACCTGATGGAATTACCTGATGGTCTAACGTAAACATTGTAGGAGGCTTAATTTTTTATATTTTGGTCTGATGTAATGCAGTACTTGACACTAATAAAGAATAATAATAAAATTATCAAATACATTCAAAACACTTTTATATGGGCATACTTTGATCGATTAGGAACAGGACACATTTTGAACTCTCAATCTTCGATCTACACCCAATAATAAGGAATCCTAACTTTCTCCTAACTTAATTCTTGTCCATCTTTGACCATAGACAGACTGGTAAAAAATAGAAGGCAGGCTATCCTATTGACTTGAACCGAATTACGACACATACTTCCCGAAATTCAGGGCAGTTCTGGACATTATACCATATCCTGACTAACATATCTCGTCAAAATGACCTAAGCTCTTCCATTAGATATGTGTATCCAAAAGAGGCAACGTTTCCAATAAAACTTGGTAAATACAGTAATTTTTCCCTCTCCAATACATCATTACAAAGGGTTTTATCTATCCTGCAGGGCACAAAATAATGCTTCATTTATCTCTTTGTACATGTATCAGCATTTCTTTATTACTATACTGACATCAAATAGAAACACGTAGATTGCTCAGCACAATTAAATCAGCATTAGGCAAACAGCACAGATCCAGATTAGATAGCTTTCATTAGGGCCTGTATTCACCAAGGATTCTGGAGCCTAAGTTATTACATTAACTCAAGTCACCATTTGTCATACCAACAAAATTTAGCTTTCCTATGTTTTTTGAGTGTTATTGTTAGACAAACTTGAGGTGATAACCAACAGTTCGCCTACATCATATGCATGTTACAATACCTTTCCACTGTTTTGGGGAATTTAGGTATAATTTCTACATAAATTCATTTTTTACTATACATGTAAGTAAAGATGATTGTGAAGTCTATTTATATTGTCTAAGTACAAACTACAAAAGAAATCAGTCTAAATGTTTGTTCATTCCAGATCCATCAATAAGCATGACAGTGATCTCTGCTGACAATAGATATTAAGGTCACAGCAGACTACAGGGTTAACAATATCACATGATCTCAAAAGTTGGTTGTCACATAGTTTTCTTAGTTTAAGAAAAAGCTACCACTGCAGCTTGGCTCAGAGAGCAAATAACAGTTAGCAATGATGAGAAAGGATATATTCTTCGCTGTTTGCACAGATCTAGCATGTTGCAGACCTTTTCAGAAAACAATGACTTATTTGGCTATTGGAGAAAAAAATATTTAGTCAAACTGTCTAACACTTTAAAGTAGCAAAAGTAAAGTGTCATGCAGTATTTCAGACATGTAATTATGTTCTTTTAAGCTATTTTCTATATTTAATCCATGACTTGAGCCATTCTTACTACAGAATTACTGGTGAATATTAGGATAGATTTTTGAGCAAGATCTACACTGCTATCTCCACTACTAGCTACTATCTTCACTGATTGTTCCTATCTACACAGTACACTGTTTGTTGCTATCTACACTGTACACTGTTTGTTGCTATCTACACTGCACACTGTTTGTTGCTATCTACACTGTACACTGTTTGTTGCTATCTACACTGTACACTGTTTGTTGGTACACTGTTTGTTGCTATCTATACTGTATACTGTTTGTTGCTATCTACACTGTGCACTGTTTGCTGCTATCTCCACTGTTTGCAGCTATCTGCACTGTTTGCAGCTGTCTACATTGTTTGCTACTTAAAGTCTGTATCAATATATTAACATTCCCAAGTGGTTTATGAAGAACTACGAAGAGAGAACTAGCATGAACAAAAGAAAAGGGCTCAAGACCAGTTTTAGTCATTAAGGTCATATTATGTTGTATACTTTAGTCTGTTGTGAAATGTCATTTTCTTAAAGCATGATAACAATTTTATACTTCTTAACAAATTAATAACAATGAAGGTGTCAAATGGAAGAACTTTAGCATGCCAAGAACAAGAAACAACGCTATTAATACTTTTTTGTCAAGGTACTTCAGGTATGAACACCTTTATGCTCAAAATGTCATCATATAACAGGTATAATTAATAAATGCCATTAATAAGATAGTGTATGGATTTGCTAAGTGGTATTTCAACATTAGCTATGAACATTAATAAACAGAGTAATAAAAATTTGAAAATTGATCAAGTTATTTTCAATTTATATTTAGTGTAAACCTGAAAAAAGCATTCTGGACGAGTGCTGTAATTATTAACCTTATACAGAGTATCGAAATTTGATAGATTTTAAATGCCACCAAGAATATTTCTGCAGAAATGATATCAGAAATCATATAATCTTTGCACATGTGGTGTTCTTCATGAGAATCTGGTTGGTAGAACAAGTCTGACAAGTTTTGTGACTGGTTCCAGATTTGACACGTCTCAGCTGCAGTAAGAAACCATCTGTCAGTCTATGAACCAGTCAATGTTTCTGTATATAATTAACACAGGACAGTCTAGCAAGCATCCAACCAATTAAACAGTGCATAGACAAAAATCCATCTGCATCAAACACAAAATACGTCAAATGATGTGGTTACAAATTCCAAAAAGACCAGCTTCTGGAGTAGTTTTAGGTGCATTCTTCATTTTTCAGTTTATTAAGCTCCCCTCAAGACAGTACCAAGGAATACACTTATAGTTTAGCGAAAAGCAGAATAGTACCTGGGCAAAGTTAAACCTAGGACAGATAAAAACATAGACAATGACAGAATAGTCCCTGGGTATGTTATGCCTAGAACAGAATAGTCCCTGGGTATGTTATGCCTAGAACAGAATAGTCCCTGGATATGTTATGCCTAGAACAGAATAGTCCTTGGGTATGTTAAACCTAGGACAGTCTAGTCCGCAGGTATGTTAAGCCTAGGACAGAATAGTCCCCAGGTATGTTTATCCTAGGACAGAATAGTCCCCAGGTATGTTTATCCTAGGACAGAATAGTCCCTGGGTATGTTAGCTAAGGTCAGCTAGTACCTGGGTATAGTTTATCTTAGGTGAGAAAAATGCCTAGGTATAATTTAGCCTTGGCCAGAACAGTGTATAGGTATAATTTAGCCTCGGCCAGAACAGTGTATAAGTATAATTTAGCCTTAGCCAAAATAGTGCTGAAGTATAATTTAGCCTTAGCCAGAATAGTGCCGAGGTATAATTTAGCCTCGGCCAGAATAGTACCTAGGTATAATTTAGCCTCGGCCAGAATAGTACCTAGGTATAATTTAGCCTCGGCCAGAATAGTGCCAAGGTATAGTTTTGCCTCGGCCAGAATAGTACCTAGGTATAATTTAGCCTCGTCCAGAATAGTCTCTAGGTATAATTTAGCCTCGTCCAGAATAGTACCTAGGTATAATTTAGCCTCGTCCAGAATAGTCTCTAGGTATAATTTAGCCTTAGCCAGAATAGTCTCTAGGTATAATTTAGCCTTAGCCAGAATAGTGCAGAGGTATAATTTAGCCTTGGCCAGAATGGTGCCTAGGTATAATTTAGCCTTAGCCAGAATAGTGCAGAGGTATAATTTAGCCTTGGCCAGAATAGTACCTAGGTATAATTTAGCCTTGGCCAGAATAGTCTCTAGGTATAATTTAGCCTCGTCCAGAATAGTCTCTAGGTATAATTTAGCCTCGTCCAGAATAGTCTCTAGGTATAATTTAGCCTCGTCCAGAATAGTCTCTAGGTATAATTTAGCCTTAGCCAGAATAGTCTCTAGGTATAATTTAGCCTTGGCCAGAATAGTACCTAGGTATAATTTAGCCTCGTCCAGAATAGTCTCTAGGTATAATTTAGCCTTGGCCAGAATAGTCTCTAGGTATAATTTAGCCTTGGCCAGAATAGTCTCTAGGTATAATTTAGCCTCGTCCAGAATAGTACCTAGGTATAATTTAGCCTCGTCCAGAATAGTCTCTAGGTATAATTTAGCCTCGTCCAGAATAGTCTCTAGGTATAATTTAGCCTTGGCCAGAATAGTACCTAGGTATAATTTAGCCTTGGCCAGAATAGTCTCTAGGTATAATTTAGCCTCGGCCAGAATAGTCTCTAGGTATAATTTAGCCTCGGCCAGAATAGTCTCTAGGTATAATTTAGCCTTAGCCAGAATAGTACCTAGGTATAATTTAGCCTCGTCCAGAATAGTCTCTAGGTATAATTTAGCCTCGTCCAGAATAGTCTCTAGGTATAATTTAGCCTTAGCCAGAATAGTGCCAAGGTATAGTTTTGCCTTGGCCAGAATAGTACCTAGGTATAATTTAGCCTCGTCCAGAATAGTCTCTAGGTATAATTTAGCCTTGGCCAGAATAGTACCTAGGTATAATTTAGCCTCGTCCAGAATAGTCTCTAGGTATAATTTAGCCTTGGCCAGAATAGTCTCTAGGTATAATTTAGCCTTAGCCAGAATAGTGCAGAGGTATAGTTTTGCCTTGGCCAGAATAGTACCTAGGTATAATTTAGCCTTGGCCAGAATAGTCTCTAGGTATAATTTAGCCTTGGCCAGAATAGTGCCAAGGTATAATTTAGCCTCGTCCAGAATAGTACCTAGGTATAATTTAGCCTCGTCCAGAATAGTCTCTAGGTATAATTTAGCCTTGGCCAGAATAGTCTCTAGGTATAATTTAGCCTTGGCCAGAATAGTGCAGAGGTATAATTTAGCCTCGTCCAGAATAGTACCTAGGTATAATTTAGCCTCGTCCAGAATAGTCTCTAGGTATAATTTAGCCTTAGCCAGAATAGTGCAGAGGTATAATTTAGCCTCGTCCAGAATAGTACCTAGGTATAATTTAGCCTCGTCCAGAATAGTCTCTAGGTATAATTTAGCCTTGGCCAGAATAGTCTCTAGGTATAATTTAGCCTTGGCCAGAATAGTCTCTAGGTATAATTTAGCCTTGGCCAGAATAGTGCCAAGGTATAATTTAGCCTCGTCCAGAATAGTCTCTAGGTATAATTTAGCCTCGTCCAGAATAGTCTCTAGGTATAATTTAGCCTTGGCCAGAATGGTGCCTAGGTATAATTTAGCCTTAGCCAGAATAGTGCAGAGGTATAATTTAGCCTTGGCCAGAATAGTGCAGAGGTATAATTTAGCCTTGGCCAGAATAGTCTCTAGGTATAATTTAGCCTTAGCCAGAATAGTACCTAGGTATAATTTAGCCTTGGCCAGAATAGTACCTAGGTATAATTTAGCCT
Source organism: Sinonovacula constricta (assembly GCA_007844125.1). Lineage (NCBI taxonomy): Eukaryota > Metazoa > Mollusca > Bivalvia > Cardiida > Solecurtidae > Sinonovacula > Sinonovacula constricta. Next base: position 75,024,981 of record CM017555.1, read on the forward strand.
CGTCCAGAATAGTACCTAGGTATAATTTAGCCTTGGCCAGAATAGTACCTAGGTATAATTTAGCCTCGTCCAGAATAGTCTCTAGGTATAATTTAGCCTTGGCCAGAATAGTCTCTAGGTATAATTTAGCCTTAGCCAGAATAGTGCAGAGGTATAGTTTTGCCTTGGCCAGAATAGTACCTAGGTATAATTTAGCCTTGGCCAGAATAGTCTCTAGGTATAATTTAGCCTTGGCCAGAATAGTGCCAAGGTATAATTTAGCCTCGTCCAGAATAGTACCTAGGTATAATTTAGCCTCGTCCAGAATAGTCTCTAGGTATAATTTAGCCTTGGCCAGAATAGTCTCTAGGTATAATTTAGCCTTGGCCAGAATAGTGCAGAGGTATAATTTAGCCTCGTCCAGAATAGTACCTAGGTATAATTTAGCCTCGTCCAGAATAGTCTCTAGGTATAATTTAGCCTTAGCCAGAATAGTGCAGAGGTATAATTTAGCCTCGTCCAGAATAGTACCTAGGTATAATTTAGCCTCGTCCAGAATAGTCTCTAGGTATAATTTAGCCTTGGCCAGAATAGTCTCTAGGTATAATTTAGCCTTGGCCAGAATAGTCTCTAGGTATAATTTAGCCTTGGCCAGAATAGTGCCAAGGTATAATTTAGCCTCGTCCAGAATAGTCTCTAGGTATAATTTAGCCTCGTCCAGAATAGTCTCTAGGTATAATTTAGCCTTGGCCAGAATGGTGCCTAGGTATAATTTAGCCTTAGCCAGAATAGTGCAGAGGTATAATTTAGCCTTGGCCAGAATAGTGCAGAGGTATAATTTAGCCTTGGCCAGAATAGTCTCTAGGTATAATTTAGCCTTAGCCAGAATAGTACCTAGGTATAATTTAGCCTTGGCCAGAATAGTACCTAGGTATAATTTAGCCTCGTCCAGAATAGTACCTAGGTATAATTTAGCCTCGGCCAGAATAGTCTCTAGGTATAATTTAGCCTTAGCCAGAATAGTACCTAGGTATAATTTAGCCTCGGCCAGAATAGTACCTAGGTATAATTTAGCCTCGGCCAGAATAGTACCTAGGTATAATTTAGCCTTAGCCAGAATAGTACCTAGGTATAATTTAGCCTTAGCCAGAATAGTACCTAGGTATAATTTAGCCTTAGCCAGAATAGTACCTAGGTATAATTTAGCCTCGGCCAGAATAGTACCTAGGTATAATTTAGCCTTAGCCAGAATAGTACCTAGGTATAATTTAGCCTTAGCCAGAATAGTACCTAGGTATAATTTAGCCTCGTCCAGAATAGTACCTAGGTATAATTTAGCCTCGGCCAGAATAGTCTCTAGGTATAATTTAGCCTTGGCCAGAATAGTCTCTAGGTATAATTTAGCCTTAGCCAGAATAGTACCTAGGTATAATTTAGCCTTGGCCAGAATAGTACCTAGGTATAATTTAGCCTCGTCCAGAATAGTACCTAGGTATAATTTAGCCTTGGCCAGAATAGTCTCTAGGTATAATTTAGCCTCGTCCAGAATAGTACCTAGGTATAATTTAGCCTTGGCCAGAATAGTCTCTAGGTATAATTTAGCCTCGGCCAGAATAGTCTCTAGGTATAATTTAGCCTCGGCCAGAATAGTACCTAGGTATAATTTAGCCTTGGCCAGAATAGTCTCTAGGTATAATTTAGCCTCGGCCAGAATAGTCTCTAGGTATAATTTAGCCTCGGCCAGAATAGTACCTAGGTATAATTTAGCCTTGGCCAGAATAGTCTCTAGGTATAATTTAGCCTCGGCCAGAATAGTCTCTAGGTATAATTTAGCCTCGGCCAGAATAGTACCTAGGTATAATTTAGCCTCGTCCAGAATAGTACCTAGGTATAATTTAGCCTTGGCCAGAATAGTCTCTAGGTATAATTTAGCCTCGGCCAGAATAGTCTCTAGGTATAATTTAGCCTCGTCCAGAATAGTCTCTAGGTATAATTTAGCCTCGTCCAGAATAGTACCTAGGTATAATTTAGCCTTGGCCAGAATAGTACCTAGGTATAATTTAGCCTTAGCCAGAATAGTACCTAGGTATAATTTAGCCTTGGCCAGAATAGTGCAGAGGTATAATTTAGCCTTGGCCAGAATGGTGCCTAGGTATAATTTAGCCTTAGCCAGAATAGTGCAGAGGTATAATTTAGCCTTGGCCAGAATGGTGCCTAGGTATAATTTAGCCTTGGCCAGAATAGAGCCTAGGTATAATTAGTCTTGGTGAAAATAAGCTTTCAGTATATGTGTACATTATAATCCATTGGTAAATGCAAATTTTCCTTTAAAATGACTATCAAAACATTTTTTTTAAAACAAACTCAAACCAAAGGATAAGAACCTGGCCAAGTAACTAAGTTATCTTGCAAATTGGCAAAGATTGGTCACTTGATAAATTGCACTAACAAGGGCTTGAGAACCATTTCTTATAATATAACACTGTAATAATCTCCTTTAAAACCCAAAATTTAAGTCTTGAGAATAATTGCAAACTTCATTGTTTCATCTCAACTTTTTATAGGCGAAGTGCAAATTAAGCAGGCTGGAAAGAATAGTGTACATCCAGATCTGCCTGGTCACATCTAGAAGTCGCAGATTTTTATTGACAATATATGCTTCTCTACCTCTTTACATTCCTTGTTTATTTGAATTTATTTGTGAGCAAAAAATTATCAGAGGTTATTAGTAATTATAGGAGAATATTGGTGTGGTGTTAGTGTTCTCCAATGGTAACACTTGGGGGATCTCGGTTACAGTGCTTGGAGTCTGGTGTCAGAACACTAAACACAGCATCCTTAGGGAAATTAACAAAGGTTGGGCCAATGTAGAAGCAATACAGTGCAGGAACTGCAGGTCACAGTGGATGCATAAAACAGGAGGATTTTCATATTGCTTACACCTTGGCTCTACTAACTCAAATAAAAACTGTCAAAAATGAGACTTCTAAATGTGCCTTATGGTCCAAACTTTAACAATATCTTTACATTATCAACTGGGGAATGTAAGAGAAAAGTTTCTCTATACAGAGAACTTCCAAACTAGAATTTTGTATATAACAAAGTGGAATTAATGATCAATTTCTGAAACCACAAAAAAAACAACAGGTTTAATTGAACCCACATACTTTTGTCCCCTTCAGTATACTATTTTTTCTTCTTTCTTCCTCATTGTTCATGTAGGACTACTTACAGGAAAAAAGTTCAAACATACCTGATGGCGATATCATTTTTTTTTTTCCTGAAACTGCTGAGCACATCAGCAGAGCATTTTTACTAATATCCTGCTTAAAAAAATTGTTCCCCATATTGTAAACTCCTTTTTCAGTGTGTGTTATTTTGGCAGTTTTCTGAAAGTGGTAAAATTGATTGTAATTGACAGTTTATTTGAACAGCTACCACAAAAAAACAAATGTCACTTCTTTCCAGGTTGATTTACATGATAGCACATCAACATAATGGACAGATATTACAACTTTTACAATTCCTGAATCATCTCTGGGATGTATGATGGGAGACACACTACAAATTAAACAAAGTGGTGCCTATGATGTCATAAAAACAACATATTTGTTTGTTTAAACTGCAGCTACAATTGTATACTTTAGGAAAAGTGAAATGTTAATTTTTAATGAAAGTATCTAGGACAAAATATTTCTTAACATTACACTGGTTGCTTTTTTGGAAGATTTTTTTTTACATATTCTTTAATTATTCCGACAAACAAAAAGTCACAATTATGCATCTATTCTTAAATCAGATACATCAAAAATGGTTTTCCCAAAAATGAAATTACACATAGAGTTCAAATTAATAAAATGTCAAGTTTATTACATCATAATTACGAAATGTTCGGAAACCACAAATTAATAAAAGTTCTGCATGCACTCTGGTACTCACTTTTGAGGAAAAGAAGAGTATCTTGATACCATGACAACCAGCGGTGATAAGGTGTCATCAAATCTTTTCCCTAAATCACTTCTCAAACTATACAACTCCACTTTCAATGTTGTGGGCATAAGAAGGTTAAAGGTCAAGAACCATGGCTGATTGATCCTCTTTACCGCTGGAGAGTAGGTCACAATTATCTTATGCTGTTTATATGTGGCATATGGGGGCCCTTAGTAGAAACACAACACCATTTTGAGATTACATGCATATTTAATTGAAGTTACACTTTTTTTTCAAATTACAATAAAAGAAGAATGCTTTACACTCTAAGCTACTCTCTCTAAACAAGCTCTTTGACTCAAGAACTTATACTGTTCAAATATGCACACTTGTTTTTCTATTTTCTACATCCATTCCTATATTTGCTAACACTTATATGCACGTCAAACACCAAAGCTAGCATATTTTCTGACAGGTGTATAAATAAACAGCGTACCATCAGTTTGCTTTCTAATGAAGCTGCCAATCCTGTCAAAGCATGTCCTACACTGTCTTTGCTTCCACCCTATCAGTACTTATTGTTTGTACATGAGTAATTTATTTTTAATCTACAACTTATCCTATTTCAATTATTATGCTTTTGTAGTCTTGTTGATAATTATTCTTAAATGTCTATTACTTTCTTATGTAATAGTATTTATCTGTAATGTAATATTATAAATGTTTAAAATGAGATTTATCTTATCTAAGTATTGATCTGTAATGTGATATTATAAATATTTAAAATAAGTTTTATCTTATGTAAGTATTTATCTGTAATGTGATATTATAAATATTTGAAATGAGCTATATCTAAGTTTACAGTAACAACCAGATTTAAACCATATTTACCAATTACGGATGAGATTATTATCATTTTTAACACAAAGTTTATAGGTTATGTTTACTATTATCATAGTTACACAGTGACTAAGATTTCAATATCACGTCACATTGTCACACAATACTCTTGATTCAGAGGAGAATTCATTCATAAATCAGACTTCTTTCAGCGTTCATTTTATAGCCAAATTTGTGTCTAATTTTAACAGGATGAAGAAATAAATGTTAAAATTGGATAACTTTTTCCTCTTATGGGCTGTAAATGGTGCTCACATCAAACAATGGTATTAAAAATTATAGAAATACTAATAACTACTTTTTGCCATACTGCAGACAGGAATAGTCTTAACTTGTTTGGTAGGCAGCAGCATCCATATGAAAAGCAGTAGCTCCGTATTCTCCACTGCTTTTTGTAAAGTTTTAGCAAATACTGGACAAAATTTAAGTTTTTGAGAAAATGTATGCAGTTCGAGTCTTTAATGCTTAAAACTTAATGTTTTTTAGCATTTTACGATTGTCAAAAAATATTATGTTCTTACAATATTGTTTGTTTGTTCAATGGGTTTATCGACAAAACAACAGTTTTTTTTTATCTGAAGACGGTTCACTTGAGGTAGATATAGTGCTGCCTTCACTGTGTATAGCATGCCATGAACACCTGGCATGATACCACACCAAGTCACATTATCGTGACACTAGGCCAACCAGTTGTGACTACCCTTACATTTGCTTCAGCATTAGCAAGGAGCTATACCACTACCATTTTTACGACTTTGATATGTCACGGCCCGGGTTCAAACCCCGGGGCCTCCCTTACCTGGAGCGAACGCTCTACCAATTGTGTCTTACCGTATTGTTTAGAAAACTATTCAAAAGTGAATTACAAATAAAGAATGAAAAGAAACAACACAATAATAATGCTTCAGCAGATAAATGCAAGTAAAAATTATTCTATTTGTTTTGCAACTAATTTTGGCCAGACTAATTTCCACCAGGCTTATTATCTCTTACACTTGCACTCCTTCCAACAAATCATAAGTTAATGACAATGCAGCTACTTGCATATAAAAAAGAAAAACATTGCTTTAAATAACTACTTATTGACCCATTACAGTCCCCAATTTTTCTATTATAAATGATGGAAGGAGCTGATAATTTGCTAAAAGAATACAAAATTGAATTAGAACTAACTTCACTCTGCAAAAGCTGTTACAGAATGGTAACAAATTGAAACAGATAAACATAAGCATTTACTAAATTCAATTCAATCATACATGCAACAAGCTATCATAGAGAGAATATTGAAATTGTGGCTTAAGACACCTTTGGGATGCTGTATGTCTTGCAGAACAACTTTAGTAGAGAGACAAACCTTAATAGAATACCCGCATAATTTTCCAACCAGACACTTTAGATGCTCTCCAATTTCTGCACCTTTCCTCACTTCAAACTGAAGAGTGTGAACTAGGAGACTGAGGACACACTCTTACCAAATGTGATGAATTGATCATCAGTGTGGACAGACATATTGTGAACAACTTTATTATCCTGGACAGCTCAGACAGTTACACAACCTGGAGTGGGCAACCATTGTCTGGAATAGGATTCAAAACTGAAAACAAAGTTTGCTCTGTCTCTTAAGTCTAATCCACTCTACAAAAGGACTGCTTCACGACTGCTATCCCATCATGTGTTCAGGTAGAGCTATATACTTGCATGAAACATTTATCCAGGAAACTTCTTAAAGAAGAAGGAAAAGTTCTCACCTTCTTGTGGAAGAGTATTCTATATTTATTTATAGGTAACTGATACTCAAGGGGATCAAAAGAAGGGCTGAAAATGAATGGAAATAATTTGGTTTGCCAGACATGTCAATTGCATTTATAAGGTCAGTCATGGTATGTTTGTTAAAAACCATGATCACACTTTCCAGCCAGGGTCATGTGGTCAAGATGGTAGTATTAGACTTAAGTATTTATCCCTGCCAAAGCAGAAAATAGGTAAAACTGTAGTTGCTGAAAATGAAATTCAATCTTTTGAGATGGTCCATGTTTAATAAACCTGCTGTAAATACTTGAAGAAAATTTGCTAACAACTACCCACCGAACAACAAATTAAGTTAGAAAGCAATAATGTTTAATCCTATTTTATTGTGTGGTTGAATGTAATGTCAAGTAGATAGTGATTACATTGAAGTCATTCAACCCTAAGTTTGGAGGCAATAATGTTTAATCCTATTTTATTGTGTGATTAAATGTAGGCCTAAAGTCAAGTAGATACTGATTACATTGAAGTCATTCAACCCTAAGTTAGAAAGCAATGTTTAATCCTATTTTATTGTGTGGTTAAATGTAAAGTCAAGAAGAGAGTGATTGCACTGAAGTCATTCACCCTTAAGTTAGAAAGCAATAATGTTTAATCCTTGTAAAATTGTGTGGATGAATGTTAAGTCAAATAGATACTGATTACTTTGAAGTCATTCACCTTTAAGTTAGGAAGCAATAATGTTTGCTAGTTAAAGCTATATTGCATGGTTGAAATTGAAATCAAGTAGAAACTAATCGTTTGTCCCTTGAAAGTAACTCTGCTACACACTGTGTAATCGCTAGGAGCTGTCTGATCAAACTTTACACATTTATCTGCTAAGCAAACAACAAAAGGTGCTGTTACCTATATGTTATGTTATACAAGAATTATTTGCAATTAAAAGTGTCTCATGACAAGGTATAGATAGCTATCAGGATAAGGTGAGAGGCCACCTTGCCCTTAAGATTTTCATGTTGCTGAGAGGGAAGAAAGTGATTGTTGTGTGGTATGATGTCTAATACTGATATGTGGTATTACATCATAACAACACAATTCTGGTCACTATATTACATCTCGCTATTATTTGCGGAGTTTTACTCCTGATAAATGTCTGGGGTAAAACCACAATTGTAATTAGCAGGAAGACTTCCTTACATGAAACTATTAGCCTTTCATTTACTCGGGATATCAGTAACATCTCTAATGTTAGGCTAGGACAGTGAAGACTCCAATGGAATATCAATTTCTGAACAAGAAGGTCTATATTATTGGCGACGCGCTGGCGCGTGCTGCCTTTATATGGAATGCTGAAAATTTTTGCACATGCGAGCGTATGTCCTAATACATTCTCGTTCTCACTAGAATGATCGAGCAAAAATGCTTTTTAAATTTATTAACATTAAGGTACATCTGACCGTTATACTTGTTAATGAAGACATGTTTGTCCCTTTTTAAGGATTGTACATGTAAGTAGCCTTGTGTACCAGAATTAAATTATTCCAGTGATTTTAATGTTTACTTTATAATTATAAATCATCTCCTAATTTCTAATAAAATATTATTTTCATTGTTGCATCACTCTTTGATGCTTTGCATCAATGCTTTTCTTGTCACGGCTCTTTCATGGGACTCAAACCCATACAGTGAAAGGCTGGGAAAATATCTGCCAGAGATACCAGCTGCTCATCCAGAGGAATCTGTCAAGTCATGTCATCTTCAGATTATAAATGAAGGCTAAAAGACAGTTACTTTTTTGTTGTTTTTTATCAATAGTTATAAAGCAAGCTGTTTTGATGTTAACTTTATGTAGTATAAAGTACCTTTGATCTAATTGTCCTTTTAATTTGATATTTTTATTTTTTGTTACAATGGGTTGAAAAAATCAATTTTTTATATTATTTATATATAACATTAATGTTATCAATATAAAAACCAACTAATAACCATTGCAATCCATTAAACACATGACAGCTCTAATTTATCTGTTATATACATTAGCAATAAAGGAAGTCCCTAAAATAATTGCACATAAAAGAATCACATGCTTCCTGCTTGCATTCTTATTATATTTACGGGGAAAAGAAAACAATTTTCATAAATATAAATCTGGGATAATTTTTCACTGTCAGATACATGTAATATATCAATATCTTAACACAGAGAAAACAGCATCTTCAGAGGAATGGTTGCATTTTATGAGAAGCTTCCTGTTCAAGTCACTACAGCTGAAGATGTATGAGTTGATTAGTAGTGTTCCATACTAAAGGACATCTATCACCAGACCGCTGACAAGGTGGCCATTACACCACCAAGCTCTGATTCAGCCAATTGTAATAAATACACACTATCAAAATCAAGCAATATGTTTATGTCTATGCATGTATAAAGTGTAAGAATACACATTAATAAATCACTTTTAACTATGACATAAAGTAGAGAAGCCCTAGAAAACAAACTTTCTGGAAACAAAATAAATTAAACAGACAGTACATATTAATAAACATATTTTTTTAATCATTTGAGTATGTTTTAATTTTATTAATAAAAATATTTAATTTCACTGTTATAATTTAATATAACATCATTCCTGTAAGCATATGTAAAATAGGCATGGTGTAATAACAGACTAGATAAACAACTTTATTTTATCTTTCATCATTAAACTACAGGATTCCCTACAAACATAACATTTTTCCCCAAAAAGATAATTGAACTATATTAATAGTTAAAACATTTTGTAAGCAAAATGTTGGATAGGAGCTGTAAACATGTATCATGAAGAAACTTATAGGGATACCATTAAAATGGTTATGAAGAAAATAAAACATTCATTTCAAAAATAAATTCTAATAAAAACAACAAATTAATTACATGTAATGAAACATTTCCTACCAGTGTCTTATGTTGACAGGTGATGGCAATGAAAAGAAGCAGCTCTTCATAATCCTCTAATGATTGAATCAACAACAAGTCGAACAACACTGAATCTTTGACTGACCAACACAAGAGTAGCACATGTATTCCATGTTAGCAAAGACAGACAGACAAACAGGTAAGCCACCTAACTGGCAAACACATACTGATATACACAAGTCCAGACCCTGCTGCAGAATGGGTTAGTTTTCAGTCGGTCAATGTTAGTGGAGGTTTAGTACTAACACTGAAGAGTGGTGGAGGTACAGTAAACAATGAAGAGTAGTGGAGGTAAGGACTGAACACAGGAGAGTCAAATATTGCTGTTTTGTTTGTCAATAGACAAGACAAGTATTGGAGAAGCAGGCAAGAGTGATAGTGAAACTTATTGTATCACCACTGCAGGGAGCAATGGAGAAAATCCTCAGATAACTATGCTGTGAAAAAAAACTGATTTTTTTTTCAGGCCCCGGACTTAACATTACTTGTCATGGCTGCTACTGATAGGTAAATACAGTGCTTGGAAAAAATGGTAATTTGACTAGACACATTTAAGCACCATGCTACATAAAAATGACAGATTAAATGGAATAGTTACAACATTTTTTATAGTACTGGAGATGGGTATTACTTACATCAACTCAAGAAGTGCTGAAACTGTGAATGAGAACATAAAATTTTTGATGGGTGTTTTTTTGTCTCGAATAACTGCCAAATAACCTTGACTTGTAGGAAAATGGGGAAAAATAATTTTTCATATGGGATGTATATATGGAGCTTCTTCGAAGAAAGACTAGATAAATTTAATTAAAAACTGTCAAAATCTGTAATAAGCAATGTTTTATTCACAAGCTGCAGCCTAATTTTCTCTGAAGACATGTAAATCTTAATATCCAACACAAGTGGGAGGGATTTCTTTATGTACCAACATGGCCAATACATCCAAGCAGTGTCTTATTTTGCTTTAAAATAACTCATCTCTGTTTTGTTGTATTTTTTCTAATAGGTAGTATATATTTTCAGTCATGGTAAAGTATCTTTCAGATGTTTCTCAAGTACAGAAGTTGGAATAAAAAAGGTTTTTATTGTGCAAATAATTACTAAATGTTTAGGCTTGAAATGTCTGAAAATAAAATCTATTTAAATAAATTATATTTTTGATTAGGAAGGCATACCTTCGAAGACCTAAGCCTGCAAAGTAGGAATTTATCAAACTTTGGCAAAAAGTGTATACTCAGACCATTCAGCTCTAGCTGAGAGATGTCTAATCTTAACCTGCACCATTTTCTGAGCCTCTAGCCATATATGTTGTTACCTGTACATGCATTTCGTTTTCCAAAACTAAGATTTTATTTTTGATAACTGTAGCATGAAAAGTCACAGAAGAAACATGGCAGACCCAGGGGATGGGTGGGATGCACTCCAATTTTCTAGCATGTTCATCAATATTATCAGGAATGATGGGAGAGACCACTTCAATATTGGGCTTCAGGGGCACCGCAGCAGGGGCACCGTTGGGAGCAAAAACATGAAGCATGCTTACAAACATTATTTTATGGAAATCTCAAAGCTAAAAACAATGTTTGGAACCAGGTCTGGCGAAAGGAAACTGAATTATTTTGTGGTTTTCCAGCTGGTTAGCTAAAAAGGACTTACAATTACTACTATCATATCTGTCTGGATCATAACAAAGTGTTTAGTGCATTTTTTGCTAACTTAAAACATTTCAAGACAAGCTTGAATGACCTGATATACCAATGCACATTCAACATTTATATCTTTTATTTTCCTACAACAAAGAAAGTAAAATTTTAAGTTGAACAAATTCCTGAAACAAAGGCCAAATATATAACGAAATATATAATGAAAGTCATTTTTGTGAAAATCTGCAATTTTGGATAATCCACAAATGACAACCTAACTTTAGCATATTGCTATCTACATTGAAATGCTTCATTAAGAGGAAAACGGAGAAAAGAAGAGGGCAGAATGTGCTGCATGGCACTTTAATGTCCCATGAACATTAAAATATTTAAGAGAAATAGAAGAAATTGTCCACGTGCGAGATTGGAGCGCTCCACAAACCAGGTTTTAAGCACCCCAGTCGGTCCTTTTGCCGACTGACCGTGCCAAGGCGGTAATTGATGGGTTTTTTTCCTCTTTGTGTGTTACGTCTCGTCTCTGTGTTTTTGTCACATTTACATTTACCCTGTTTGTCTAAGGCTGGAGGTAGATTAAATTTAAATATCTGTGGAAACTTGATAGGACCTTTTCTTTTTTACCAAAAAAGAAAACCCAGCCTATTCTAGAATAATATTTATATAAAGAACTAAAAAGAATATAAATAAAATGTAGTAGGGCGCATGGCACAAGTTGGCTTTTCTTCAGCAATAATAGGGTAGAAAATATAAGAATGCCAAAATATGTAAACACAATGGACTGTTAAAGGTACAATTTGTTACTATTTAATTGGCCTAACATGGAAACCACTATGTGATACTGTTAAATAATAAAATACTGATCTATTTTAAGGAATGTAACTACCAATATATATTGAGAATGATTTGAAATATTGTGTTAAACATTAAAAACAACATAAAAATTATTATTCATTGTTCAGGATTGTCTTCCTAAATCATAGGGCACAGAAGAATGCTGGAATAAATACTTAAAACCTTTTAAAATGTACTATTCTGGGAATTACAGTGTTATGTTTCTATGCATGCAGAGAGCGGATAGACCCCAGACAGTAAAAAGATCTGTTAAACCTCTCAAGATAATGCAAGCAATTTCCAGCTTCCTGTTTGTACACCTTTGGCAATGGATGTGTACATTTTCTTTTCCTTTAAAGAATTTTATATTGTGAGCCATTAAGCGGCAATGTTTATTGTGTTTTTGTATTGTTCTGGTATTTACTAGCTGCATGCCTACCCTGTCTATAAGCCATCAATATGAGATAGGACAAAATATCTAGCAGACATTTTGCTTCTTATCTTCATGCATGCCATCTGGCAATATGTTCAGGCCAGGGAGACATCTATTGCCTTGTATGGACTAGTCACCATGTTGGAATAGGACAGAACTTTAAATATACTACTCTGCCAATTTTAGTTCATATTAAGCCTTACTTTTAATTACAACAACAAACAATATATAGTTTTGTTTATAAGAAGAATTTACAGAGAATGATTTATTCGTCAGAATATAATTATAGAATATATTGCAAGGATTTTTTTTGTACAGTTTCCGAAAAAAGGCCTATGCTCCATGAAGGTTTTCTTCCCCAAAAGCTACTATTTAGCTAAGCACTAAAGAAACCCTAGCTTTTAGCACAATTTCTAACATTAACATCAAACTTTATGTCAGTAATGTAGTTCTATAACCACTGTTCTCATTGTAACACAGGCTAAAAAATCAGAAATTGTATACATGCACTTTTGACCGACTAATTGTGTTTTTTCTCTCAAATTTTACATAAAGCAGAATTTCTACTCCCAAGATGTCAAGTGCTTACTACATTCTACACTCCAAGGCTTAAGCCAGATTAAACCCCTTATAAATTCACAACAAAAATGTGTAGTACAAAAGTCAAAAAAAATTCTGAAAATTCAGTTTCATTTTTGAAAGTCAGACTGATTTAGTTTACAGGATGCATTCTAAACTGTATAATATCTCTGTCTGAAAAAAATATGCAGACACCACTTTTAAGAACATATCTCTGTCTGAAAAAATATACAGACACCACCTTTAATATAATATCTCTGTCTGAAAAAATATGCAGACACCACCTTTAAGAAAATATCTTTTTGTGCAGTAAGTCAGAACTTAATTTCAGTATCAGTATAAATACCACGGTCTGGCTTCAGGCATCCCATGCTAACAGTTCAGTTTAAATGGATGCAAACAATTAGCATAAAAGATCTATATTGAAGGGAAATCTTTAAACAGCATTTGTCACTGGTGAAAAATTGTCTACAGATTTTCAGGGGTTTAGACTGCTGTGCATTTGTTTACTGAGAAAACATTTTAATCAAGCATGCCATTATTCCAGAATAAACTCCTTGGGTAGTGAGATATTGGTACTTTATATTGTCGATATATAGCTGAATAATATAGCATGCAGAATGGGGAAACAACCCTTATCATGCTATACTTATAACTAAGCATTACAAAATATTTTTTCTAGCAAATACAGGCAATTGCAGAGTGCTAAAGACTTAGTCTCTTACAAAACCTTAAATTTTTTATGACAACTACATGCAAATATAACAAGACAGTGCTAGAGACTAAGTCTCTTACAAAAGCTTATATTTTTTTTAACAACTACAGGCAAATGTAACAAGACATAGTGCTAGAGACTTAGTCTCAAGTGGGTCTGATCCTGATCAAACATCTCCCAGCAGATTTGAATCAGCACTTTTTGCCTAAGCTTGATGAAGCAATGCTTAGAATAGCTAAGAGTTAAAACAGAAAACTTCACGTGAGTTCAAGCCATAGAAGAGCATGCCTGTAATCAACTACTGCAAAAACTAGAACTTTTCTAGTTATCCAGTTATATGGAAACATCAGTATGAAGTCCTTGAATTAAATTACATAACCATTTTGGAATCATTTGCATAAGGAAATTGAATCCTGATATTAAAAGTTGTATCTCTTGTTGCAGACACGAATTTTTAAAGAAATGCTTATAACACTTGCAGTCAAAATACTGCATACAAATAATTTGATTACATAAAAGTTACATGTTTAAAGAAAATACATCTTTTTAATCTAGTTTTGGTCACATTGGCTACAATGGCAATGTATTTCATTTAATGCACTTTTCCAAAAATCAGATTGAATAAATAATTTGTTCTTTTCCAGTGAGAATGCATCTGACCTGCTCGGACATCAGCCAACAGTTGTACAGACTATAACCTATATTGCCAAATGGAGTCAGTCGATGTAAGAATGATCTTAGAAGAATCCATTTCTGTGGCATACTTTCCTGCAATAAAATATTTTATGTGAGCCACTTTAACTGTATTAAAATACATAAAAACTCAATTTTAGCATCACATAAGCAGTTGCACTATTGATGTCATAAACTAACTAAATAGAGCTATTTTCATTTCCTATCTACAATTTATTGAAAGTTTTCTCATTATATTGTATTTTTATATGAATAGTAAATGCAATAAAAATATTGATTTAAAAAACAACAACTTATGTGATGACATATTAATGACATGAACACTATGTTGCTTTCACTGTCTCCTGCAGTCATTGTAATGAGATGACAGGTTTCTGCACCAGACAATTAAATAATGCTTATACAAAACAACAGTTACAAGATCTGTTATTCTTTGCCCAATATATGACCAAAAGAACCTTGGAGAGTCAAGGCACCTGTGAAGCAGAACTTTGGCAGATGATTTCACCATAGTTGACTAATTATACAACTGACAAAAGGTGAATAAAACATTTACTTGTTTGTCCTGGTGTGGAAGTGGTTTTGTTATACTGATTCTACAGATTCACACATATTTCAACAAACATTTGATGTATATAATCAGCCTTAAACTTTTAATTTTGAAACCAAGCTTATGAATTGCAAAACATATGTAAAACTCTGACCTTGGAAACACAGCTAAAAATATAACATTAAAATAAAGTTAATATATTTCCAATATCTTTTAAGAATTGTTTCTGTTATCCTTAGTCAATACAGCTTTCCTCACGTCTGCTTCCAGAAATCCATCATACTGTCAACAGCTTAAAAACAACAACACTTACACAAAAGCTTTTTACGGGTGTTTATCTAACAAAAATCTTTCTTTAAAAAGCAATTATCAAGGTTAAGTTCACAACTTCTTTTTTATTTACCAGCTAAACGAAAAGTAGGAGCCACACACTAGCTCAAAATCACACCCGATTTACCATTCTGTCAGTATGGCCATGATCTTGGTACTATCCATATGATTCTTGCACACAAATTACTATCTCATCATGGCAAATCTAGTGCCAAGATTTGACAAATCGCTTGACGCATTGTTTATAATGCATGCAAGACAAGCATATAAGCACGCAAACAGACACACTGGACCACTATTGTGACAACATTCAATTCAACATGTGACAAATATGTAATTTCTCCTTGAACAGCCGCAGCAAATACTAAAATTTGAGCTTGCTTTAAATTTGTATAGACCTTACTTAATTCTAAATTATATGCTTACACCTTCGTGAATTTCAAGGTAACAAGAAATATTAATGGAGACTTAATTGCTTACAGTGTAGATCTTGAGCTAAGTGTAAGCTGGTTGATCTGCATCCATACTATTTTCCTAAACCGGATTTATTTGTGCTTAGCAAGTTAGGAACTTATATTCGCTTACACCATATATCCTAACATGATTACTTGAATAAGTCCAGACAATCATAAAATTGTCTCTCAATATTTTGTGGTGGGATTTGAAACCTACAAGAAAAAGTTACAAGTAGACATCTTCCTTCTCTAAGTTGTTTCTTCCTGGTTAAGTTGTAAAAACATACATGAAATAGAAAATTTGTCAAGAAAATCTAACAGCTTTTTAAAACTGTATTTTTCCAACAAAGAGTCATTTATCCAGATACAGGTCCAGTAAAAGAGAACAGACAAACTTTACGCACAAAATGCCGACTATGGTTTATATATGTTTAATAAATTACTTTGTTTTTACATAATTAAGGTTGTTTTCTAACAAGACTTAAACACACTTAAAAATACATACTTCTAATTAGGAATCTGCTATCAGTATATATGCTCCTTTTGTTGCAACTTACTACATGTAGTTAGCATTTTTCTTTGAAAAGCAAAAATATATAAAAAATATTAAAGGTATAATAATATATTACATAATTTGTCATTTATATCATCTTTTACAGCTTAGACTGGAGTTTTATCTTCTATTTACTTTGGTTGTATTATTAGTCTATTTAAGCAAAAAAGGTTCAGGCTTATAGACAAATAGCCTAGATCCTGACCAGCCAGTTCTTGCTGGGAGCTTAGTCTGAACTGGATTTGTTTTCTACCGATGCCCTAGCAATATAACTAGCTACCCTTAAAAATCTGTTATTACCTGTGTGCATCTTTTGGCTAGTTAATAAGAACTTTGTAAAGGTTAAGTTTTTATTTTTTCATTTCATTTTTTATAACATACTGTGACACAATTATGGCAAGACCACCTTTTTTTTAGGAAGACCACAAACATGAGCCTGAGCAGAAACACCAGCTCTGGCAGGTCAGCTGGAATACCCGTCTGACTTCAATGACTTAACCCTGACTGGGACTTGAACCCCAGTGAGCAGTTAGAGAAGTAACAAATCGGCAACTCAATCCTTTGGACAACGGTACCTCCGTGTACAGGTAAGTATCAATGTAGCAGGTAAGATCACAAGGTATCATCTGATACTGTATCAGACAAATGTAATAAATCAGTGACTTATAACTGGAATAACTTTCCAACTGGTTTATAATGTACAAAAGGAAGACAGTGTACATTTAATATTTGCACACATTTTAACATTTACACAAAATTTAACAACTTTTAAAAGTTATCTAAAAATACTGAGAATTAAAAAAATAGACTTTGAAATAAATATATAATATATTTGGAATACGTGTTAGCAAAATAAGAACAGAAACAAATGACATAAATATCAACACCTGAATCTATGACATATGCTCCAGCATTAACTATGCTAGCACTTAACATAACATAAAATCTAAATAATGACAAAATTATAAACAATTTATAAATTCATCATCCTAATTAATAGTCTAAGTAATTTCGTTACATATGTAAATGCAAAGGTGACCAGATATTTTGCTAATGAGCCAATAGTACAGATTCTGATTTGCTATATTTATTAAGGCTGAGAAATCCTTTGGCTATTCTTATTTAAAACACAACAAAGACAGTTGTGACATTAAAGACCAAACACAAAAATAAAAGCATATGATAACAATACAAGGAACTCCATGTTTGTATCTAACTAAGGAGTCCAGGGGTTGATAGCCCAAAAAACATTACGACAAAATGCAAGGTTTATTAACGTTATCAGACCTTAGAGAGAAAACCAACAAAAGGACATGGCGCCACTGATAAGTCTCCACATAGCCATTATATATAGAGGTCCTTAACATTGAATCGGCTTTATGGCATAGTTAATACATTAATAATAAGACCCGTTCTTGCAGAAAATATGCAATCTTCAGGACATATCTTGCGGAATGCATTGTGATTACAGTCTTCGTGTCATATTTTGTATGCCAGGCTATAGACCATGTTAATATCAAAGTATAAGCTAGTACTAATCTGAAGTAACTGCAACCGTGCCTAATGCACTTGACATTCACAGCTTCAGGAAGACATCTCTACTTAAAATTTTATGACTCCCCAAGATACTGGCATCTTTAACTGAATGTCATACAATGCACTTGTTTCTGGTGGAATACAAGTTCAATGTTATGTGCACAACAGAGTAATCATCATATTTTGGCTAACATTTAATATGTACTAGCCAGTTAGGCACTTCAAATTGTCAGTCCTTTATTTGTTTGTTTATTTTTTTTGTTTATTGGGTTTATCGTCCCACCAACAGTATTTCAGTTATCTGGAGATGGTGTCCACTTGAAGCAGATATAGTGCTGCCTTCACTGTGTATAGCATGCCGTGAACACCTGGCATGATACCACACCCAGTCACACCGGGCCAACCTGATGTGAAACTACCCTTATATTTGCTTGAGCGTTAGCAAGGGAGCTATACCACTACCATTTTTAACGACTTTGGTATGTCGTGGCCCGGGATCGAACCCGGTCTCAGTCATTTATTATATCCCTTTTGCAGGATAAAAAGCATGTACTGTGGTAGCACATTGTTCTTTCTAAAAAGGGACTTAAAACTGGTTTAGAACCTGCATTTTTCTCCACAGGCTCAATTTTTATTAAGGTCAAAGACTGAGAATGATACAATAAAAGAATAAATATGACTTAATTATAATCACATAATTTTATCCAATGGTGTGTAGAAAATTAACGACCAAAACAATCTTAGGTGTCTTTGGATAACCTTATGTGTACAGATATATAAACAACAAAGATGCCTGCTGTATCATTTGAATTGGAAATGACTTTCAAAATTTTTACATTTAACAATTGTGTGATAGATAATATTATGTTTCAAAACTTTAATCAAAAAGAACTGAATAAGTGCAAACATGTGCAATGCACAATCAAATCAATTGGGCTGCCCAAAGCAGCTTTAGTTTGATGAAACTAATTGACAGTAGATAAGGCACTTACGTATGACATACAAGATGCCAAGAATGACAGATGGTCTATAAAGCTGTACTAAATGAGATATGAAAATGCAATTAGTCATGCTTGGGTAACAGACACAAATCCAAAATGATCCAAACAAACTATGTTTGATTAGTGCATATTCATATAAAATGGGTAAGTATTGGTCTGCTTCTTTTAAATTAAGTACATTAAAAAATATATTTTAACAATTTAACATATAGTTTCTTTTCGTACATAATTAAGTTGATACATTTTGTGTTGAGGAAAAAACCAGAATTCAAATTAAATTTTTATCTTTGCCTGCTGTTTTGTTTCTGTTTTTGTTTGGTTTTCCTGTATTGTCATTCTAAATAACTACATGTCAATGTCAACACTTGGAATACATCACTCATTTTCATAAAAAAAGCCAAGACAACACTTTATGCAATGATGAGTTTTGCTAGTTATTATTCCATTAAAGGCCCAACTCTCATGTGTGGCACCTAAAACACAAGGCACTATACAATGAGCTGAAGTGCTTTCCAAAGCACCTTCACTATGTCATGTGTCTATTCTATGTGATTATACTACAGTAGGTAAGGCATGTTCACTCTCTATACTGGAAGCAAGAAGCTTAAGCTTATTTATTATGCATGAGAGGAAATCTGGGTTTGGACAAAGTGTTACATGCGTATAATATTTGTTCTTGAGTAATATAAATGTGTGGATGCAAGTGACACAATTAGCTGTTCTGAAGCAAGGAGCATAGAACCTTGACCTTGGCCAAACAGGGAAAGTCAGAGTGACTTTGTTTCATTTTGATCATGGCATTGACAGTAGCTATGTTACTAGAGTTTCAACTTTAAGTAAGTGGTTGATTTGTGGCTTCTGACCAAATTAGTTTTATCAAGACTTATCTTTAAGCATTTAAAACAACCTATAATGTATCTTATCTGCTAACTTCATGTGTCATAGGATGTACTTACATAAACTTAGCAGCAAATAGTGTAGATCAAAGAGGTCCCATGGCACGCAGGTTTATCCCAATCTACACATTCTGTGAAAGTCTGATCTATGTGGGCTAAGGCTCAAAGGTAATTATTTATTCATGATTGCACATTAAATCTATTATTTATAAAACTGTACACAGTTTTAGTTTTGAAAACATTTCTTTTTATCTTATTAAAAATCCATTATTGCTGCACAAGGTTTGTTTGTGTCTTAAGATAACTTAATAAAGCCTAAGCAGATGGCAAGAAGTATGCAAACAGCATCTGCTTCTTCCCTGTCTATATACCATGTCTGACTCTGTTATAATTGAGACAAGGAAATATCTGATATCTATACAAGTTTTTTGTTTGCTTCAATACACTATTGAGGAATCAAATTTTAAATGTCTAAATAATATTTTTTTAAGCTTTTTTAAAGTACATTATGATGTTTTTTTTTTTTTATATATATGTTTTCAAATTTTCTTGTATAAGTAAGACAGTACCATGAACAATACGTATTCTAAAATTTTGCTTATTTTGCAGACATTTTTTGATGACAAATTATCATTTAACTTGTTTGCTAATGGTAATTATTAGTTTGGTAATTTGTACAGTATTTTCCTTTCCATTTAGTAAAGAACCACTAAAGAAACACTACCCATACATAATCATTTAACAAAATGATCTTATGTTGTTTTGCAACACTCTAAGGTCTCCTTAGAAGAAAGTTCAACTTTTGATTAAGCCTCAAACCCAAGCTGTTAAGAAAATGGTTTGGCTCCATTGGTGAAGCAACATTTTTTGTAATCACTGTTTTTATTAATTAACAGCTTGGTTACTTAAAGACATACAATATGCTAGCATAACAAAGTTGGTTAACCAAGTCCAGTGTTTCCAAGATATGTAAATATGACAATGTTAAGAACTACAATCATCTGAGCTTTGTTATACAATCATACTTTAAGCAATCTTTAGTTTGAAATTATTAAATTTCATACTAGACTAGGATTTCTTTTAGCACTTTAAACCCACCAGAAACTAATTGTTTTTAAGAAACCTGTTTTGGTGGCAATCTTCCCTATCTGAAAATCCTCTAATATTGAAGGCAGATAAAACTCCCCCACTCTTCAACTATGGAGATTAGATCAGTGTCACATGAATTGTCTCTGGAGACAGTGTAAATGGGCTTAACTTTTAGCCTGCTTACTAAGAATCAAATCAGGTTCAGCTAAATAGTTCAGGATCCAGAAAAGACAGCTCCTGTTCACAGCAGTCTGATCAAGATCTGCACTATTTAATACCACAACATTTCAATATTACTTATTGATGAAGTATCTAACAGACAATAAAGGATTTAAGATGGTGTATTACCAAACCTAGCATGAGAAGGGTTAAGCAAACTTGGGCGGAGAGCTAGAACTCCCAATGACATCAGGAAAAAAGTAAGATGTCTGACTATGATGCCACAATATTTTCATTTGGTCTCGAGAGAAATGTCATAGGACATTGGATTGAATCTGATTTTTTTTGCTCTAAGACAGCCCAGAGTAAAATGCGTCTGCCTGAACCAGTGTTGTGGTGGAGCAAGTTGGTCTAAATCTACACTGTTTGTTACCAAATTTCTTACAGAGAAAGGATGTCACTTTTTATAAACAATTTTCAATGCACATTCTTTAGTAAACATCTTCACATACTGAACATACAAAACAAGAAAAATAAAATATTTTAATGAAACAGCATGTTGTTTAAGTTTTTAGTTCACAAATAGAGATGATTACATATTTTCCTGATATTTTGTACTTATTTATTACGGTAAGGTCTCATTACAGTTCACTTTCCAACTACCATTATTTTCAAGAAAACAAAACCTGGGATGAAATTATTTTTTTCTCTCTTCGATTTTATGCTGCTTACTTGAAGTAAGCAATTATTAAGCAATAATGAAGCTTAACAAGAACTTTGTGGTTGTTGTTAGCAGAATTAAGTAGTTTTCTAAGTGCTTAAGGAAGCCTCATTACCCTACCTTAGAGAATAGATTGTGTCAATGTTCTTCGAGGTAAATTGTAAGTAGGCTACATGTCATAGAGAGCCACCAATTAAAGAGTGCATGTGCTTGCACATCAAAACTGATTGTATATAATGTTAAACAGATATATGCAATACAGAAATCAACTTATCGTCTTCAACAATAAAAAGTGCCCACACACAACTGGTTAAACTGATAACTGTCCAATGTTACAAAAGATTATGTAATTTTATCTGAGATGAAATCATAGTTGTTAATACATCAACTGTACAAATTTGTATGAACCAAATAAAAATAGGCCTTAATAGAAAGAAGTGAATACCGCAAGTGAATAAAAAGGCTCCAATTTACTCTTATTACTGTCCTTTGCTATCAATTCATTTTTTCCCCAAATACAATTATTACTGTCCTGTACTGCTTTACATATAAAACATAGACAAAACATATTTGTGTACAATTATAGGTTACATTATATCTACACAAGGAAACTAAATTCTACATCATAAGAGATATGCTGCCTTTAAAGGACAAGCTTCAATATAATAAAACTTTCATCCCCAAATCCTCTCCATCCATTTTTCTTCAATACAACATGCTTCCTCTAACAGCACTGAACTCTTAATGATACACCTAATCTGTGCTATTTTGAATTATCATAAATGTTTAATAGCTGACAATAAGATGCTGACTGATAAAAAGACAAGAGAAAAACTGCATAGATAATCAATCAGGATGTGAGACATTGTTACAGTAAATAGTTAATGAAAGGAAGAGAACTGCAGCAGGCTAAATGAATTGGACAGAGACAGTGTCTGCGAGCAGTCTCTCCATATAGAAATAAACACCAAACTGGGTGTAAAGTTATAAAGTTTATATAATGAGTTCAAACTTAACATGTGTAATTATTCATAAGTTATTACAAACAAATTTGGGATATAAAATATGGCAAGTAAAATATTATCTCAATTACTAAAGGAAGATTTTGCTCTCTAGGTTTACTAATAATATAATAATTTAAACAACATTATCAGGTCACAAGTAAAAGATGTCAGTCTTCTTAACCAAAATTGGCTATTATCAAAAAGTTAAGTCTAATTAACTAGTCTAATAGTCTACTATCAAAGGTCACAGTTGATGTCTAATTGAAACATGAATAGCCTTGACCTTGTAATTTATTATTCAATTTGACTTTCAGTGGCATCCTTAACGTTTCTTGAAAAAAATTTTTTTTAAATAGTTATGGTGGGAAATTTTACATACAATGACCATAGGATTTGATTTTCTTTTCTAACTATTTAACAAGATCATACCAAGTTTCACACAATAAAAAATATAAACAACAAAACATTGTTTTGGATTACATCAATCAGCACACAAGTAGACACTCAAAACAAGATTCTGGTGAGACAAAGAGATATTTGGACATTCCCTGATTGTGATGATTCCTAACTGTTTGCATCCTAGGCAAGAATTTATCAACATTTTTTGCTGTGAGACTCAAGCAATATGGCTAGGAACCTTTGTATGCAGATATAGGTAGAAAATTAAAAGCTAGTATTTGTAATTAAGAAAATGCAATGTCTACATTTCTGAACACTTTGACCTTTCCGACTGCTTTGACAAATAAAACCAAAGGCTTTGATAAATACCATTAAATGAGATTATATTTTTTTAAAGCTTTCAAAACATTCAGACAATTACACTTTTTTCTTTGATAAAGTCTAAGAAATGTTCAAAATTTTGACATCAAACATTTTGTTTTTACTACATTTAAATCATACGTGGAACTTGTTTACAATAACACTGATGTAGATGTTGACAAGAATACTCTCACCATGACTAGATGCTTTATGCAACAGAAGTTACAGTATCATGTCCACATGTCACCAGTGAGATATGTATGAAGAAAATGAAACATGAGTTAAAGACCTACATACTGGAGTCATAGTTTATTTTATGATAGCTAGATTCCTTTAATAAATTTCACCTCCAATAAAATCCTATCAAACTTAGTTATTTCAATTTTATTTATAGAAGAAACACATGTGACATTTTGGAATTCAACTCACATTCAGAGAATTACCACCATTTTGAACCAAGAGGTAATTCTCGTATACTGGAAAAGTTTAATGGAGAATTGTAAAATGTTAAACAATCCAGTTTACAGAAATGGCCCATAAAATATGCCATGGCTCCCCTGAGATGAGTAGTGCTAGAAGATAAGCTCAAACAAACACATTTATTAAACAGAGATCCCTGGCTGAGCCCTCCAGAGATCAATGGGTTGTTTTAATAGGAAAAAAAGGACTTATCAAAAATGAAGATTAATGCTATATAATGTTTTATGTCTTTGTGTAGCATCCATTTTTTTGAAAATGCATTGCCATTTTATTTACAAAGACAATCTCTATAATTAAATTACTGAATTAAAATAATTCAGGAAATATATCTGAGAATGTTAAGGTACATATATTAATACAAATTTCTAAACAAGTCTCAAGTTCACATATTTATGTACGATACTAGTTCTAAGCACTAGCTTAGTTATTACAATGTGAATTGCAAAATGTTTCCTTTGTACATACTGTACAGGTCAGCCATGACCGTTAAGACAACATATTGTACAGGTCAGCCATGACCGTTAAGACAACATATTGTACAGGTCAGCCATGACCGTTAAGACAACATATTGTACAGGTCAGCCATGACCGTTAAGACAACAAATTGTACAGGTCAGCCATGACCGTTAAGACAACATGTTATACAGGTCAGCCATGACTGTTAAGATAACATGTTATACAGGTCAGCCATGACCGTTAAGACAACATGTTGTACAGGTCAGCCATGACCGTTAAGACAACATGTTATACAGGTCAGCCATGACCGTTAAGATAACATATTGTACAAGTCAGCCATGACCGTTAAGACAACATGTTATACAGGTCAGCCATGACCGTTAAGACAACATATTGTACAAGTCAGCCATGACTGTTAAGACAACATATTGTACAAGTCAGCCATGACCGTTAAGACAACATATTGTACAAGTCAGCCATGACCATTAAGACAACATATTGTACAAGTCAGCCATGACCGTTAAGACAACAAATTGTACAAGTCAGCCATGACCGTTAAGACAACATATTGTACAAGTCAGCCATGACCATTAAGACAACATATTGTACAAGTCAGCCATGACCATTAAGACAACAAATTGTACAAGTCAGCCATGACCGTTAAGACAACATATTGTACAAGTCAGCCATGACAGTTAAGACAACATATTGTACAAGTCAGCCATGACCATTAAGACAACAAATTGTACAAGTCAGCCATGACCATTAAGACAACATATTGTACAAGTCAGCCATGACCGTTAAGACAACATATTGTACAAGTCAGCCATGACCATTAAGACAACATATTGTACAAGTCAGCCATGACCATTAAGACAACATATTGTACAAGTCAGCCATGACCATTAAGACAACATATTGTACAAGTCAGCCATGACCATTAAGACAACATATTGTACAAGTCAGCCATGACCATTAAGACAACATGTTGTACAGGTCAGCCATGACTGTTAAGACAACATGTTGTACAGGTCAGCCATGACCGTTAAGACAACATGTTGTACAGGTCAGCCATGACCGTTAAGACAACATATTGTACAAGTCAGCCATGACCATTAAGACAACATATTGTACAGGTCAGCCATGACCATTAAGACAACATATTGTACAAGTCAGCCATGACTGTTAAGACAACATGTTGTACAGGTCAGCCATGACCGTTAAGACAACATGTTGTACAGGTCAGCCATGACCGTTAAGACAACATGTTGTACAGGTCAGCCATGACTGTTAAGACAACATGTTGTACAGGTCAGCCATGACCGTTAAGACAACATGTTGTACAGGTTAGCCATGACCGTTAAGACAACATGTTGTACAGGTCAGCCATGACCGTTAAGACAACATATTGTACAGGTCAGCCATGACCATTAAGACAACATATTGTACAAGTCAGCCATGACCATTAAGACAACATATTGTACAAGTCAGCCATGACCATTAAGACAACATATTGTACAAGTCAGCCATGACCATTAAGACAACATATTGTACAAGTCAGCCATGACCGTTAAGATAAAGCTGCAACATATTGTACAAGTCAGCCATGACCGTTAAGACAACATGTTGTACAGGTCAGCCATGACCGTTAAGACAACATATTGTACAAGTCAGGTATGACCGTTAAGATAACATATTGTACAAGTCAGCCATGACCGTTAAGACAACATGTTGTACAGGTCAGCCATGACCGTTAAGACAACATGTTGTACAGGTCAGCCATGACCGTTAAGACAACATATTGTACAGGTTAGCCATCACCATTAAGACAACATATTGTACAAGTCAGCCATGACTGTTAAGACAACATATTGTACAAGTCAGACATGACCGTTAAGACAACATATTGTACAAGTCAGCCATGACCGTTAAGATAAAGCTGCAACGTATTGTACAAGTCAGACATGACTGTTAAGATAAAGCTGCAACGTATTGTACAAGTCAGACATGACTGTTAAGATAAAGCTGCAACATATTGTACAAGTCAGCCATGACCGTTAAGACAACATATTGTACAGGTCAGCCATGACCGTTAAACCAACTTATTGTACAAGTCAGGTATGACCGTTAAGACAACATATTGTACAAGTCAGCCATGACCGTTAAGATAACATATTGTACAAGTCAGCCATGACCGTTAAGACAACATATTGTACAGGTCAGCCATGACCGTTAAGACAACATATTGTACAGGTCAGCCATGACCGTTAAGACAACATATTGTACAGGTCAGCCATGACTGTTAAGACAACATATTGTACAGGTCAGCCATGACCGTTAAACCAACTTATTGTACAAGTCAGGTATGACCGTTAAGACAACATATTGTACAGGTCAGCCATGACTGTTAAGATAACATATTGTACAAGGCAGCCATGACCGTTAAGACAACATATTGTACAAGTCAGCCATGACCGTTAAGATAACATATTGTACAAGTCAGCCATGACCGTTAAGACAACAAATTGTACAGGTCAGCCATGACCGTTAAGACAACATATTGTACAGGTCAGCCATGACTGTTAAGATAACATATTGTACAGGTCAGCCATGACCGTTAAGACAACATGTTATACAGGTCAGCCATGACCGTTAAGACAACATGTTGTACAGGTCAGCCATGACCGTTAAGACAACATGTTGTACAAGTCAGGTATGACCGTTAAGATAACATATTGTACAAGTCAGCCATGACCGTTAAGATAAAGCCGCAACATGTTGTACAGGTCAGCCATGACCGTTAAGACAACATGTTGTACAGGTCAGCCATGACTGTTAAGATAACATATTGTACAAGGCAGCCATGACCGTTAAGATAAAGCCGCAACATGTTGTACAGGTCAGCCATGACCGTTAAGACAACATGTTGTACAGGTCAGCCATGACCGTTAAGACAACATGTTGTACAGGTTAGCCATGACCGTTAAGATAACATATTGTACAAGTCAGCCATGACCGTTAAGACAACATGTTGTACAGGTCAGCCATGACCGTTAAGACAACATATTGTACAAGTCAGGTATGACCGTTAAGATAACATATTGTACAAGTCAGCCATGACCGTTAAGACAACATGTTGTACAGGTCAGCCATGACCGTTAAGACAACATGTTGTACAGGTCAGCCATGACCGTTAAGACAACATATTGTACAAGTCAGCCATGACCGTTAAGACAACATGTTGTACAGGTCAGCCATGACCGTTAAGACAACATATTGTACAAGTCAGGTATGACCGTTAAGATAACATATTGTACAAGTCAGCCATGACCGTTAAGACAACATGTTGTACAGGTTAGCCATGACCGTTAAGATAACATATTGTACAAGTCAGCCATGACCGTTAAGACAACATGTTATACAGGTTAGCCATCACCGTTAAGACAACATATTGTACAAGTCAGCCATGACTGATAAGACAACATATTGTACAAGTCAGCCATGACCGTTAAGACAACATGTTGTACAGGTCAGCCATGACTGTTAAGACAACATGTTGTACAGGTCAGCCATGACCGTTAAGACAACATATTGTACAGGTCAGCCATGACCGTTAAGACAACATGTTGTACAGGTCAGCCATGACCGTTAAGACAACATGTTGTACAGGTCAGCCATGACTGTTAAGACAACATATTGTACAGGTCAGCCATGACCGTTAAGACAACATGTTGTACAGGTCAGCCATGACCGTTAAGACAACATGTTGTACAGGTTAGCCATGACCGTTAAGATAACATATTGTACAAGTCAGCCATGACCGTTAAGACAACATGTTGTACAGGTCAGCCATGACCGTTAAGACAACATATTGTACAAGTCAGCCATGACCGTTAAGACAACATATTGTACAAGTCAGCCATGACTGTTAAGACAACATGTTGTACAGGTCAGCCATGACTGTTAAGACAACATGTTGTACAGGTCAGCCATGACTGTTAAGACAACATGTTGTACAGGTCAGCCATGACCGTTAAGACAACATATTGTACAGGTCAGCCATGACCGTTAAGACAACATGTTGTACAGGTCAGCCATGACCGTTAAGACAACATGTTGTACAGGTCAGCCATGACTGTTAAGATAACATATTGTACAAGTCAGCCATGACTGTTAAGACAACATGTTGTACAGGTCAGCCATGACTGTTAAGATAACATATTGTACAAGTCAGCCATGACTGTTAAGACAACATATTGTACAGGTCAGCCATGACCATTAAGACAACATATTGTACAAGTCAGCCATGACTGTTAAGACAACATATTGTACAAGTCAGCCATGACCATTAAGACAACAAATTGTACAGGTCAGCCATGACCGTTAAGACAACATGTTGTACAGGTCAGCCATGACCGTTAAGATAACATATTGTACAAGTCAGCCATGACTGTTAAGACAACATATTGTACAAGTCAGCCATGACTGTTAAGACAACATGTTGTACAGGTCAGCCATGACCGTTAAGACAACATATTGTACAAGTCAGCCATGACCGTTAAGACAACATGTTGTACAGGTCAGCCATGACTGTTAAGACAACATGTTGTACAGGTCAGCCATGACCGTTAAGACAACATATTGTACAGGTCAGCCATGACTGTTAAGACAACATGTTGTACAGGTCAGCCATGACCGTTAAGACAACATATTGTACAGGTCAGCCATGACCGTTAAGACAACATATTGTACAAGTCAGCCATGACTGTTAAGACAACATATTGTACAAGTCAGCCATGACCGTTAAGACAACATGTTGTACAGGTCAGCCATGACCGTTAAGATAACATATTGTACAAGTCAGCCATGACTGTTAAGACAACATATTGTACAGGTCAGCCATGACTGTTAAGACAACATGTTGTACAGGTCAGCCATGACTGTTAAGACAACATATTGTACAAGTCAGCCATGACCGTTAAGATAACATATTGTACAAGTCAGCCATGACTGTTAAGACAACATGTTGTACAGGTCAGCCATGACTGTTAAGACAACATGTTGTACAGGTCAGCCATGACCGTTAAGACAACATATTGTACAGGTCAGCCATGACCGTTAAGACAACATGTTGTACAGGTCAGCCATGACCGTTAAGACAACATGTTGTACAGGTCAGCCATGACTGTTAAGACAACATATTGTACAGGTCAGCCATGACCGTTAAGACAACATATTGTACAGGTCAGCCATGACCGTTAAGACAACATGTTGTACAGGTCAGCCATGACCGTTAAGACAACATGTTGTACAGGTCAGCCATGACTGTTAAGACAACATATTGTACAAGTCAGCCATGACCGTTAAGACAACATATTGTACAAGTCAGCCATGACCGTTAAGACAACATATTGTACAAGTCAGCCATGACCATTAAGACAACAAATTGTATATCCTAAAAAATTTGCTTTTTTAATGAAGATTTTGTTTATCTGTTTACCCTGACATTATACAAAATTATAACAAAAGGTGAATTACAATATGCTTAAGCTGTTGTTAAACTTGTCATTGTCAGTCTTCTTCAGAAAACAAATGATACAAAATATGCCATTTAAATTATGTTTGTTGTTGAATTTACTGCAAAAAAAACAACAACAATAAAATATGTTTCCTTTAATGTTGATTTAAATAACTATCAATCATTACAACTGCTCACATTAACATACCTACTTTGTAACCAGTTACTTCTGTTCTTTATGTATGTTTTTATGGCCCGCTACTTGTGATTTATTGCATCTCAAGTGGCTCAGATCACATATAATGTTTAGTTATTTGCCAAGAGAATTTAAAAGGTATAAAATTGATTGAGCAATTAACAAGGAAACCCAACTTGCAGAACATATGATCAGAGTATATATACCATGCAACCCCCCCAAAAATACTTAAAAAAGTTTTTGTTATTATGTTTGTCTATAATGACTGCATATTATCTTGAAAGCTTTTTGTAAGTTTGTTTCAAATATTCACTCTTTTTGTTCTACATATTTGCTAGAAAGTTTATATGTTTAATGCAATAAAGTATTCCATACATTCAGTACTTGTCTGAAGAGGTTAACCATTGTCACGCTACATTTATGTACATTAGGAGCATAAAGTCTGCATTATTTCCTAACAACCACATATAAAGGTAACAAGCCAAATAGATGAAGATTCAATAGCAAAATGTTCAGACCCTGATCAGACAGCATTCAGCAATTGGTTTGTTTGTTTATAGTTTATTATTTATTGTCACACCAACATAGTTTATTGACTTATCAGAAAACATTGTCCACTTGAATCAAATATAGTGCTGCCTTCACTGTGTACAGAATACAAATGAACACCTGGCATGATACCACACCCAGTAACATTATCCTGACACTAGGTTGGTCAGTCTCAGCAAATTTGTGCTTAGTAAGTTAATAGTGAAATGACTGCTGAATTAACACATAATCATCTTGACCTTGATAAAAAAAGACAAGATAAATTGGTATGGGAGGGATTTGCCGGCATTTTTGCCGATACTGTGCAGTGACATTTCTATCATTATAGCACAGGGGCACATTTCTGCCGATACTGTGCAGCCACATTTCTATCATTATAGCACAGGGGCCCATTTTTGTTGATACTGTGCAGCGACATTTCTATCATTATAGCACAGGGGCACAGCCGGTCCATTATACTGACACCGACGAGTCGGGAGTAATGCTGTCCCCTTAGACCCGAGCGTTAGGAGGGAAGCCAGTACTACCAACTTTAAAGTCTTTGGCTTGACCCGGCTGGGGTTTGAACCCACGACCTCCTGATCCGCAAGCCTACACTCTACCACCTGAGCTACTGCGGCCGGTGATAAATTGGATGTCTCCATTAAAAAAAAACAATAAAAAATATATTGTTTAAGGTCTTGTCTGCTTTTTGGTTCATGTTAAATTTTATTCTGTATGCAATTTTTACTTCCTAAACATAGGTCTTTTTAACAATAATATTTCCTGCATAAGTAATGCAGTAAAATTGAAAGTCACTTATTGGAAGTTCTTTGAAAAGATACTGTTGTGAATTTCCATTTCATTCCAGCTAAACAAACTTTGTTTTATAACAGCAGAAAATTAACATCTGTCAGGATTGTCGTGTGATTATGTGCTAGTCTTGCACAGTTAAGGTGCTCTGTAGTCATATGCCAAATCCAAAATAAGTAACAAATACTGTAGTTTTGTATGTGTACAATTGGTTTTTGTTGTATGTTTGTCAAGTAAATGAAAACGATTTGTTAGGTAAACTTGCTTTGCATTGTCTATGCAGTAGGTGTAAATTAACAAATAAGAATTGACTTCAAATTCATCTTTTCTGTTAATTTAAATGATTGATTTTGATTATTTTCTTCCTTGAACAATTCATATATGAATCAATTTGGAAAAATTTTGTTTAATGCCTAAAGTATAAATGTACCATAGCCCAATTATTTCAGTAGTTCAAACTTGATTCTGTCAACAAATCAAAATAATTAGCACTCTAAAGCATATAAATAATGGTATGTGCAAGAAGGTGCATTCATACATGAATGCTATTTTGTTAAATGTTAAATACAAGCAATCAGGGTGTAATTTGTTTTGTATCACGGTAAACATAGGAAGTAATTTTAAGCAAAGGATGTACATGCGCAACATTGATACATTCAAAGATGAGATGCCTGTACATGTACATGACTTACCATGAACACAGCGAATACACTGTCAGTGTTACACTGGCGACATGTGGCAAATTTTGGCTCTACATGACATCAGGCACTTTGATATTGAGTTTGCTTATGTCAATACAGTGTCAATGGAAGTGGGTTGCTACCAAAAGGATGGGCACATGGGACTTGGATGATAGTCGCTGACAGCTGGACATCAGGTCATGGTCAGAAAACTTGTTCAGGCATACTGCTCAACACTATACCACCCATAGGAAACATCCAGGTCAGGCATACTTTCCACCAATACAAAACATGATCAGAATTGGTGCTGTTCTGGAGAGTCACTGTGGCCAGGGACAATCAAAACATGCTGATGTTTAACAATTTTAAACATTCAATTTGTATTATTTGTCCAACATTGTGCAAATTTTTATTCTGTTTTATATGGATACATGTTATAAATCTTGTAATGACTCATATGTATTATTGAAAATTGGAGAGCCTTGGCTAACGTCCCTCATTATTCCCAATCCTTATACACCACCCAACCAGAGCTGTATAACCAGTAAATGGATTTTTATTGAATGAGGCCAAAAATGAGTTATATAAATATACCCTTTTCAAAGCCTCATATAAGCTTCCATTTAGGTCCTAGTCACCTAAATTGTAACATGTTCCTAACCCACAATTGAGCTGTAACATTCTTTTCCTGAAGACTAAGAGGGAATGGCACAGATATAAAAAAAGTGTTGGTCTAAAATGGTTTAGAAATAATACTTTTAGTTTAGATATTGGCAAATAAATAGAAATTGAGGTATAAAAAAATAGATGTTATGAAAGTACACAGTCTATCAAAACAACCTTTTTGAATAGTTAATGGTACAGCTCTCAAAATAAACATACATTTACCTCAATGCCCTGAGGCTCAGGCAAATAGTGTTGATCCTGATCAGATAGCAGCACATACTGTTTGCTGCTGTGTCCATAGCATTATGTATATTATTTATTGCATTAAGTTGTTCACCACAGTACACAGAATTAATCTCTGCACCACATACTGGATACTATAAAAGAATAATCTCCCAGACAGATAAATTATTACTTGCCATGGTAGCATATATTTTTTAAACATTTTGAAACCTTGAACATCTCAGCTTAGCATGCCAGATTCTTTCAATCCTAACTTAGGGAGACTTTCCCCTCACACCAGCAGTAAGCTCATTATCTACAGAAGCCATTTATCCCATGCCATTTACTTTTGTGACAAGACCCACTTAGTCTATTTACAGTTGTGCTAACTTGGTT
This sequence comes from Sinonovacula constricta, assembly GCA_007844125.1. NCBI lineage: Eukaryota > Metazoa > Mollusca > Bivalvia > Cardiida > Solecurtidae > Sinonovacula > Sinonovacula constricta. The sequence continues at coordinate 75,058,411 of CM017555.1, forward strand.
TAGAAACCAATAGATTGTTGTAGAAAAGCATAAATATCTACCTCCATCTAATATGAAGTGATATATTTTATTCTTGGCAGCTACAAGAAGTAAAGAGCCATCACTTCATCTTCACATTAAGTCATATATTACCAAATCAGAAAAAAAGATTAATACTTTTCTAATCAAACAGAAAATACATTTATAAAAAAATATATAATTAACTCATAAATACTGATAATAAATCTTCAGCTTTCACAAATAAAAGGATAAACATCCTGAATGAATTTCTTATCCTGGAACAATAATGTTTAGGTGTATAAATCCAGTAAATACAATCCATTTTATTGTCAAAGACGAATTTTATATCTCTTGAAATGTTTCAATACGGTCTCGTAAAGCTTAAATGAAAGTGAACATATTTTGACATCTGTAAAAAATACCAATTCCCATCAGTAAGTATCTATTTTTTGTAATTGTGTATTTAATACAATTCTGGTAAGATAACTGGGTAATGCTTTCTTTTCAATTAAACCAGCCACTAATGAGACAAGTGGTCATCATTTTTGTCCAAGAACCACTTTAAATGGTTTTTCAAGCATCTCCCTAAATTTAAGCCATACTATACAGGCAGGTCATTTTTCTGCATTCCATTTGAATCCTTGTGCACCTGTGGCCAAGGACATTTTAAGCTAGAAAGTAAAATGAGCCCCAAGAAACAAGAGTGTCTAGCAGCAAAAGTGATACAGACCTTGAATTTTCAGAAGAAAAATCACCTTGGAATGTTAACATGACTGCAGAATATATCTCCAGCCATAATAATGGTTTAAGTTTTGGCTGTTATTTTTTTTAACTGGATAAAAAACACCTCCCCCACCGCACACAATAATAAAAGTAAATAGGATGAATGGTGTTTGCAGCAAATAAAGGCTTAATAAGACAGAGTATTTATTGTGTCCATGTCAGTTGCCACCTTAAATTCCTTTAAGTTGTAACAAGTTCTCCAGGTACCAGGACCTCATGTCCTGAAATGTTAATGACCTTTTGGAAGCATTTTAACATCCTGTCACAATAAGAAAAGAGGGCTCTATGCATAGCCCTTGTCAATGCAGTCATTTTCATTAATAATGAAACCCATACCTTTTCTTAAATGTAAAGAAAAATTAAGCAGCAAAACATGTAGATCCTGATCAGCAAGCTGCCATCAGGGAGCTGGCTTATCGGGATCTAAACTATTTACTGAAGTCTTGTCACAATTTGATTATACGTAAGTCATACATTATACATTGACAATCCTTATACATAAGACATATTGCTAAACAAAACAACAATAAGCACAGATTCTTATCAAACAGTCCCTCAGGGAACTGGCCGATCTGTACCCGCACTATTTTGCCAAGTCTGATCATTTCATGCTAAGCATGTTTGGAATCCTCAATTCAGTCAAAAAAAAGGAAAGACAAAGCAAACAGAATATAATCATCAACAAGACATTAATTCTTAATGTTTAAGATAAAATCCTCCATTTTAGTAATAAATATAATAAATATTGACAATAATTATTGTCTGTTCCAAAGATTTTTTATTTTAAATAAAACTGTACTTTTGTTGGCACGTACAGAAACAATGGATCAGCAATTAAACTAAATAAAACAGTCAAATAATTATTTTCTGATTTCTAAATTCTTTAATGTCAAATTTATGGGACAATACAACTAACTAGTTTATGCCCGACAAATGATCATAATTGTAGATTTTTGTTCTTGTTCATTTTCTAAATTTAATTGCTATTATTAAAACATCCACAGGATGCAGTCTACTCATGTTATTAGAACGTCCAATAATTGTGTTGCTTTCTTGAATTCAACACTAAACAGACATTGCAATTAAAGCAAACAGCCAATTCATAATACCAGAGCCCTGACAGAACTTATGTTATCCGAACTACTGTTTACAAAAAACTATCTTTGCTGAATCATGAATAGAAAGCAGAGAGTTTAGAACAATATCTGGCAGATATACTCATAATAAATGTCCTATGCAATGTGACAACAATGATTGGAACTAACATTTCCCTTTTTTGTTTAAATATAGGGGACATTTTTCTACTTATTAAAACTGCCATTTGTTACCTCCCTTTAGTTATGGTTAGGTAATTGGTATAGTGTCATTGCAGAAATATCATTAACTATTTAACGTGCACCAAACTGTAACATGAACGTTAAATCAAATCTTGTATAAAAAGATAAAAATAATTACATTTGCTTGAGCAATGATGAAAATTAGCAGATAAATAATAAAATCAAGAATATGTCTAAAGTATAAAAAACATGCCCACATGGATGATAACTATTACATTTTTCAATTTGGAAATTATCCTTCATATAAAATTTAAAATTTGCAAGGAGAACTGGCATCAATAAGAACTACAAAACATCATGATGCTTGTTACAAATGATGATGTGTGTTTATGAGCTGACATCTAGAACACAATATACAGTAAACATAGGAGGAAACTATTTGCATTATGACCCTGTCCAATAGACATAACTACAGCTATATAAGGCCAAAATATGTATGGCAAATTTAATAGATGGGTGGTCAAGAGACAGATAAATGCCTAGTGAAAATAGCAGATGCACACATGTCAGCCACATTTATCATTTAAGACAGCACTTATCCAGTTCAAACTCACTTGTCTGGTTATCATTATATGTTTACACCATGAGTCAAAGAACCTTCAGCAGAGAGAAACTGAATGCCAACATTCATTCATAATGACAATTTCAGAAACATCATACACTATCAGCCCATCACTTAGAAATTTGTTTACAATTCATGTATTTTGATGGTTATTGCATATCTCATTTGGAAACAATCAAACAAACAAGAAGCATGGCCATTCTATGGAACCAGGTTTTTAATGATTTAACAATTTAACACAAATTATCAAGCAGAAACTGTTTTTCTATTTTAAGAAACAGCAACCTTGACCCAACTTGCTGCAAATCCAATCCCAAGCTAGGTCTTCTCACGCAAGCTTGCTATATCCAAAGTTTCAGCAAGATTGGTTTATCTTACCTCAAGTTTTTGACCAGAAACTTTTCTATTTTTAGTAACAGTGACCTTGACCCGACTGGCCCTAAATCCAGTTCCAAGCTAGGTCTTAATGCAAGCTTGCTATATCCAAAGTTTAAGCACGACTGGTTAATCCAAACTGAAGTTACTGACCAGAAATTAACCTTCTATTTGATGCCCCCTGCCCGCCCACCCGCGATACCCCAATCTAATTACCAGGATTTTTGTTGAAAACCGTGTTAAATAATACCAATTTCAGTACTAAATGTATAAACAACTTTTACACTGAAATGTAGAGGATGGACAGCATCTTTTTAACTATAAAACTTTGTTCACTTGTCAATTAAGTCAGCTCAGTTGCTGAACTGGCAGTAGTAACCTGATGTTCTATCCAAGTGCCAGCTATAGTAGTCATGCTCTTGAAGGTTAAGCAGAAACAACCATGTACACCTAGACAGGGATGTTAACATACCAGCCTTATTATGGAAATCTTTGAGAAAAACATGGGACTGCTTTCACTAAATCTAAAAGTACATCACCACGTGTTTTTGAAATGTCTCCTGCTATATGTGATGTAAGATAACAAGTGCAGACATAAAGGTAAAGACGACTTACCACAACTCGGGACAGTTGTCTTGATGATATCGAAGCACAGAAGAAAAATCCAATCACATACACTTAACAAGATATATAATCCTTCACAGTCAATCTGAAAGAAAGAGAAATAATGATCAGTTAAGAGTGTCATAATGCTGACAGAGACCGAAATAAGTAAATATATATATGGCCAAGATGTTGTCGTTTAAATAAACTGAACACTAAAGTATAGTAATTGTATTTTATGGTAATGAATACATTTTTTTTGCAATTTGAGGAAATACGTGGGAATAGATATGTGGGAAGACACAAAGCAGCAAACAGATCATGATGAGGCAATGGAGCCGTCTCATTGGGATCTACCTTTGGGAGACATACTATATATGTGAGAAATATTACACCACTATATTTGTTAACAAACCAACCCTAAATTCTTAGTTATTTGCTAGTAACTTCATGATAATCTGCACTAACTTTCATGTTAATTGCTAACAACCTCATGATAATGCACACTAAATATTATGTCACAAATGCTAAATTCTATATTAAATGCTAATTAATAAATTAATTTAAAATTAAATTAAATGCTAAATTCTATATTAAATGCTAATAAATACATTCATTTAAAATTAAATGAAATGCTAAATTCTATATTAAATGCTAATTAATTCATTCATTTAAAATTAAATGAAATGCTAAATTCTATATTAAATGCTATCACATTAATAAAAACCAGACAAAGATCCAAAGACAACACAGAAATGTATAGATCCTAATCAGACATTACATCAGGATCTACATGCTTTGCCTTAGTCAGATCCTTTTGTGATTGGCAGGCCAAGAACTAACTGGAAGTCATTGACAAAAAACATGCATAATTGTCCTTTTTTAATTAACTTTTAGCTTAATACAAAGATTTGCATGCAAGCAATTGAGATTTGCAAATATTTTAATTATAGTTCCTGAGTAAATAAAGATGTATTTCGAAATGAGAAAGGTTTGGTTGAATTGATCATTAGTTACATTGCAATTATTATATCCACGAAACAACACTGACTAATGTATCTTTTGATTTCTTTTAAATGCAAATATCAAAGCTGTGCAGTATTTATAAATCTGTATAGAAATGACTCACACGAAACAAGCGTAATGTAAAAATTATACTACTCATTAACGAAGAAGTTTAAAGTTACCGAACACATTCACGATTAAAACAACATACTTTCAATAAATACTTGTTATACTGAAAGTGAGCAAACAAAAATAGTAATGCTCAATTTTCTTCAATAAAACGAAATGTAATTACATAACATTGGCATATTTATTATGTATTATATTCTAATGGTCAAAAAACAAATGCATGTTAATAAGATACATCCATAAAGAAATTTGCTAATAAAAGAAAGGAGGGAATATCTAAAATAATAACAAAGGGCAATAACAAAGCAATATGAGTTATCTCTCCTTAACACTTTAATACAGATAAAATTTATAAAATAATAAAGGGCAACAACTCCTGAATTCAGTTTTCTTACTGTTATTCAACACTACTCATCAATATCGATCATTCAGGCAAATAGGAAGAAATGCCTATAAGAATTTCAGAGAAATTATGTGCACAAGAAACTGTCAACGGATTGAGGTGTATCCATATCGAGGGATGATGATAGTCATGATACAGGCTATCACCCTTTGTTGGATGATATATTTTACTAAAAGTAATAAATAAGTTATAAAAATAACATACATGGGTATCATCTAGAGTAATTAAAACTGTGTCTGATGAAACACCTAGTCCAAAGCACATTCAATCCTGATTACAATTCTGACCTTACAAAGTCTGATTTGTCATTGCTGGAAAAACTATTACATTTTATAAGTGATAATACCCAGTATTAACTGTAGTTTACAAACCCATTATGCAACCCTGTAGGTGTATCTTGTAGTATTATTATGAAATACATTATGAATACATAAATATATACTGTTCATAAAAATATTGTTTAACATACTGAGACATCAAGATTAACCATTCAGTTGTTACAAGGAGCAAATAATCAACTTTTGCCTATCAATAAACTTGAAGGACTGAAATACAGTTCTCACATTTTAATATAACAAGTTGTATACAGTTGTGTTTTTTTAATTAATAGTAACAGCAATGCTTGTTTAATAAATGAAGACAGCAATGTGACAACAAACTGCATAATTAATCCCGCATTTGAATTATTTAAAAATAAAAAAATGAAAAGATTGACTATTAACTTACCTCTTTACCATTAACCAGAAGTGCACATACCGGTATAATAAAGTATAAGAAACACACCCAAAACTAACTGAACAGCAACTTTTTCAGATATATATCTCTGTGTGTCGTATTACAGATTCCTCTTTCACTGACTAGTATATGCCTGTATTCTATCACAAACTGTCACAATTTACCAGTAAATGACAATATTCTCCAGTAATACTTTACAAGACATCCACTAGTTCACACTGGATGTTCTCTATACTCCCTTACACAGACACCAGAACATCTATTAAACAGCCTCCTACATACATATATACTAGGATTTCCTTTCAGTGATATAAACACATGATCACAATTACATCAACATTGTTACAAATATTCCAATTAATATAGATTTCTTCGCAGAATCTTTTCTGTTTTTCCTTATATTTTTTTAAATTTCCACAATGTCTCAACATACCATATCACATAACACCCCTCCTTTACATATTCAACAATCAACTGGTGATTCAGGCCTATATAACTAGACCATGCATGTGAACCATAGTAAGTATAAAATCCAATACAAAGGAACATCATCAAAAATCTAAGTGACTAATATAAGGTTACTCACAATCAGTTCTGGTATAACCACAATCAAACTATCTGACCTCCAGCAGTGTCTTATTTTTGTTTTCAATGTTGCTATCTGACAATTTGCCTATATAAACAGCATTTTGCAGGAACTTTTCCGATAACAATGACCTATTTGGTTAGTTGAGAAAAGAAATATTGTTTCAAACTGTCGGATGCCATCTTTATAATACACTGTAGCAGTTATATACTCTGCTACGTTTTCTTTTGTTGGCAATACACCATTTTTTGGAGTTATAAAAAATATAAAGAGTACTGAATTACAAAGGTAATATACATATTACTGGCAGATTTAAAAGGAACAAACAGTGCAGACCCTGATCTGCTTCCCATAGGAACTGTTTTGCACTTATTTAAATTAAAAATCAAGAGGGCCAGGATGGCCCTATATTGCTCACCTGAGTGTCGTAGGCATTAACATAAAATTAGCAAGGTATATCAGCAATGTTACATCAGACAAGAATAATTGTAATATATGTACACAAGCAATATTTGGAAGTTTCAATTTTCTTTTTTATAACATGGCCATTTATGGAAAATGGCCACACCTCTGGCAGCCATATTTTTGATGGATCAAATTTCTTTTACCAAAAATTAATAGAGGACCACCCAAGAAACACAAATATCACAGCTCCAGCTCTTGTAGTTTCTGACAGGAAGATTTTCAAAATTTTCGAAGACAGCAACATATGGAAAATGGCCACATCACTGGTGGTCATGTTTTTTGACTGATCAGAATTATTTGGACAATCTTGAGTTATGGCCATCCAAGGAACATGTTCACAAAATATGCAGGCTCTTGCTCTTGCAGTTTCTGACTAGAAGATTTTCGAAGTTTTCTATATAGCTATAAAGTGGCTATGGTGTTTGATGGATCAAAATTCGTCGCACAACTTTTCATTCTCCTGCCTGCTGAAGCGCCTGAGAAAGTTTGGTTGAATTTGGCCTAGCAGTTTCAAAGATGTCATTTAAAGAATGGTGACAGATGATGTGATGCTGAAAGGTAGGCAATCACAATAGCTCACACTCAGCATTAGTGCTCTGCATGGTCAGCTAAAAGTGCCAACAGTACATTCTAAACAAAATTATGTATTTTTGTAGCCAATATTCTAGATCTCTTAAGCTCCATTATCTGTACAGATTTGGCATACATGTCTTCACAGTAAGACATGAAGTAACCTATATATGGCTTTTATATTAAAAGCATGCAAAGTTTAAGTCCTAAAGGCTCCAAGAAGTCTAAGGAACTGTGAAAAACAAAATTCATTTACATACAAATGTTCTTATCTCAAACATATTTTGAATAAATAGAAATGTAAATACTGGAATAAATAAACATTGTATTATACATGTATTTCAAGGTCACACTAATATAATGTACAAGTAATTTTTAAGAAGAGATCAAATAAAAGTAATGTGCTCTGATAAAAGTATCATGCAAAAATAAATACAAATATTCTATGTATGCATTTTACACCATTTTACAAAATCATTTCCAAACAAGTTGATATGTTAAGACAAACAGCTTCTTAAGTAAAATATATATCTGAGAGAATTCCCCTTTCACAAACCTCCAGTCAACATCCCATCACAGTCCAACTCAGACATATGTGAATCTCATTCACCATTCCAATGATTTATTTTTTGTCTAATCCTGGGAAAACCCTTCCAACTAGACCTTTCTTAAACAATGTTCACCATGTCAAATAGTGCAAACCCAGTCATTAACTCTTACCCTGCTAAGTACATTGTTCAGGTTTAAGCAAATAATGTAGATCCATATCATCCAAGTCCCAGAGGAAACGGTCTGATCAGTATTTACCATATCTGATATGATTTCTTTAAAGCAATATGTCTGAGCACCTTTGCATGAAGATGTAAGAAAATGACTAAGAATGGGTTATTAACAAATAAGGCAGGATAAGGGTTAAGATTTGAATATAAAGTCCACCCCCCTCCCCTCCACTCACAGTCTAACAAGACTTTTTGCCCTGTAAATCAAGTGACTTGTCTGGCTGGTTTCCAATTATTTGGTCAAGTGGATAGACCACCTACATTGTGTCTGAACCCTTATCTGAGCCCTGACTGCCCATTCAAGGTCACTGACCAAACAGACTGGCAGCCCCTTGGCCTGCTACATTGACATAACTTTGTTAACAGGCATAAGTATGGTATAATAATTAAATTATAAATTTCTTACAACTTCAAACTAAGGTTACAAGATAATAGAGACCAAGTAGCAAATAGTGTAGATCTTGAACAGAGAGCTGGTCTAGGCAGAGCCGGTTGATCTGGATATACCCTAATTGCCTCTGCCTGGTCAATTTGAACTTAGCAAGCTAAGAGTTTCGAAGTTCACTGATGGGCCCCAGTCAATACAATGATGTCTAAAGCTGTCATGTTTGACACAGAATTACAGTTCTAGTTTTCAGGTAACTCTTAAGGCCCTTTACATGTATAAACAGCTTATCCTTTTACTTGGTAATCTTCCCTATGAATCTTATCACTCCTGAAAAAAAATTGTTTGGGCTCTATAAATCACCAATCTCATTATAATATTTACATACTTTTATGAAATTGAAACAAAAATGAGTCTTGCTTCCATTAAGATGAGTGGCAGAAAAATCACTTTTTGTATTGTAACAGCGTGTGTCAGCCTCTAATTAAGCCCCTTTCACATCGCATCTTACTGACCCTGTTACACATTTCTTTGACCATCATGGGCTGGTTCAAGCCTGATAAGATCAAAGTGTGTAATGGCTATCAAGTGAGAACCAATGATCTTTATAAATCACATGACTGTCTAAGGCCTGATATTAATGGCTGATTAGTCCTGTCTCTATAGTTCAGTCTGCAGGATATTATATAACTCTAACACTGTAATGGTCCACAGGATGTGTAATCATAGTAAGAGTGTTAAATAAAGAATAACACCAAATTACTAAACTGCTGGAGTTTCTTCGAAAGAAATCTGTATATTTCAATGCAGTGTGTTGAAACACTATAACAAGTTGATATATTAATGATTTAAATTTCTCTTTTAACTCTTCCCATTCTAAGCTTTAATGGATAATGAATGTTCTACAAAGAATTTTCATTCAGATCTTCCAACTCCTGCTGTTTAATCCAGATCTGCATGATTCGCCTACCTCAATCTGATTGAGATAGTTTCCACATCAATGAAGATCCCTTATCTTGGGGGCAACTTCAAGGGATTTTCAGATGAATTGTATAGAAGTGTATTTTTTTTTTATTCTTGTAATTTCTTTATTGGTAGTCCATGAATTAAAAGCTATACACCACTGTAAAGCTCTTGAAAATCATATTTTTAAAATACACTGTTTGTAAAATTGATAAATGCACAAACAATTAATACACAGTAATAAAAATAAATTTAATAACTGGCTCATCCTTAAACAAAATGAATATTGTATCTTTTTTGGTTGTTTTTTTTTTTTGGTACCTTTTAAACTATCAAAATATAGTTTTGATATTTGAAATACTTCATAAAAGCTGTTAAATTTGATATAAAATACACTAAAATAGAATGAAAAATAAAAACACAGTGGTGAGTTTAATACAGCACATATTTCCATATTTTGGCCTGCATTAGCTTCTGCCTTCAAAAATTGCTGCCATAAACCGTCTTCTCAGTGCCTATGACATCACATGGAAACTATCCAATGATGAAATGTAAGTATGGATAATTAACACAAGCACAAGTTTAAGGGTTAAAACTTTGTTTATTCACTTACTGACCATATATGAATCTATTAAGAAGACTATTTAGAAGCCATTCATCTTTTGATTTGTTGAGTTTTCCAAACTGTGAATTCATTACCAAAAATCCACAACTATTGTTTTTGCTTACCTGAGATGAGACTTTTTTAATTTATCTTACAATTATTAAATTAAAAATGTCCGAACTGATGGACAAGACAAACGGGAGAGATGTGTATATCTGATAGAACTATTTACTTGGTTTCGTTTGCACTGTTATAAATACATCGACCTATCAGTGGAACGAAAATGTGCCAATCTTGTAATAATTGACTCACTGTTAAATCAAAGAATTATTATTTTTGTAATGTGTGAATAAACATTTGCAACAAAGTTATGTCAAATTTCTACATACTATTATTAAACATCCATTGAATTTGTAATTATCAGCAGCAAATTAACACGAGTAGATAAAAGGAAGTCATAAATTAACAACGGGACAATTAACGAATACACGTGCATTTGCAGACAGCAAAAATGGAAGGTTCTTCGGTGATTTGTAAAAATAACACCGGCGTGAGATACATAACTTTTAAGATAATTGTGTTTTGAATTTCCGGAAAAGAAAAAAAGAATTGTTTGTAAAACATGTAGATATGGACCTTAATTACTTTCATATCAGATATAGCACCATTATCTGCTTGCCTTAATAAATGGTTACCAAGTCCGAGCTTCACAAGCATATGCCTTCATGCGATAAATCCAATAAGAAAGTCGCACAGAAACGAAAATTCAACAACAATTCAATTCAGCTGTGATCTTCATCCACCGTTACAACACCAATATGTCTTTCCTCTTCACAACCAATGTCAACACCTAGTTTGAGAATTCTACTTGACGAGTCGACTTGACTGAATGCAACAAGTTTACACAGTTCCTAAACCGGAAAGTTGCAGATGACGTCACCAGCGTTTCTGTTTCTTCTGTGTTGTGAAAGTAACTTTAAAGTAGTGATTTGATGTGACATACTGAAGGTCAACATAAGCTTGTGTCTAGAAACAGGTGGCGTTGATTATTTTGTTTCATATTAAACGGATAAATGGAAAATGATCGACCAAATATCGACGCAGCAAAAATCTAAATAACCGTTATTAACCTTGAATTAGTTACTAAATTGGGACATAAATGTATTTAAAAATGGAATTTAGAAGTTAGAAAATCTTTGCACTTATTTTTTGTGGTACACATGTTTTGTAATAAAAACACATTCTACTGACTATCGTAATTTTATCTAATGCCAATGTAAACTTACTTTTTTACAAATTTCATTGTAAGTTCTAGTGTAGACGACTAGTTAAAAAGACCAAGCAGTGTTCAATGGCACCTAGTATTGTCTGGAGAAAAAACAACGCAGTTCCACATTCACTATTTTTTTCTTTTAAACACATCGCTATTGCATAGATAATACATGCAATGATATTTAATAAGCTTAACATTTTTGGGCCAGTGCATTTCTTTTTCATATTACACTCGCCATTAATATATAAAAAGTCAAATTTAATGCACCTTTTCCTCTCTATGATGTGATGCATTTAATTCTTAACATATGTAACGCAGGCCGGCGCTACCCCTGCGGTCGTTACACATACAAATACGCAATCAGTCGCCGATTTTCTTTGTTAAAAGATCGCATTTTTTAACTTCCGCCATTCTTAATTCTTTACAGGTCTATATGTAACTAGTAATAATACTGAACTCACAGAATGTGGGTGATGATAGAGCGCAGAATGTGTGTGATGGAAGTAGAGAGCTGAGATGTGACCGTGCAGAATGATGTGTGATTTTATTGGAGAGCTAAGATGTGACCGTGCAGAATGTGTGTGATGTTAGTGGAGAGCTGAGATGTGACCGTGCAGAATGTGTATGATGTAAATGGAGAGCTGAGATGTGACCGTGCAGAATGTGTGTGATGTTAGTGGAGAGCGGAGATGTGACCGTGCAGAATGTGTGTGATGTAAGTGGAGAGCTGAGATGTGACCGTACAGAATGTTTGTGCCGTTAGACGAGTACTAAAATGTGTCAATGCAGTATATGTGGGGGCTATAGGTGGAGAACGGAAATATGTCAGTGCAGATTGTCTGCGATGTTAGAGGCGTAATGAGATAACTACTTAATTCGTAGCATGCTACATGTACATATTGCAAGTAATTCTATATTATTTTTCTATATGCAGAGATTTCTTAGATGCACGCGTAGAAATAACAGCAAATATTAAAGATCTTGACCAAGGAGCCCCTTGCAGGCAACTGACTTTATCAAGTTGTGCTCAGCAGGTAAGATTTTAATCAGCAATAAAAGCTATGACATCTTTCAAAAAACACACATGGCAACCATTGAGATATAAAATTAAATATGGACATTATGAAGACAAAATTTGACAGTTACATTTTGATCTAGTTGTTGAATACGAATATACCATTGATAGTTTTGTGTACGCATGACAGTGCAAGACTCTCAGAATTCTTTGACAATCTTCCAATTTATGTTGTGATGTTCCTAAGTAAAGTCCTTTATAATAATGACTACACCAATCATGCTATTTTCATACCCTGCTATATAAATTATCCACCAAATCCTTAGTGATATCTCCATCATTTCAATAGCATAGCAATCTTTCATCCGCAGGTAATGGATTAAGTAAAAACAAATAAAATGTAATGGAGAAGCCCTTGTATAAATAGTTTCTCAGAACCTAAATTATTATTAATTACAATCAGTTTGATTTTGTTAATTACATATACATTAGGGACGAGAGCTCAATATTACTATGTAAATTGTCCCAGAAGAGACAAGAAACAAGGAATGAAAGGCGTTTCTTTGTACCATAAATCATTGTTTAAACCATCACTGGCAGCACAGTAGGTAAAACATTCAGCATAGCATTAATTAAGTAAAAGATTTTATCCCCAGCCAAGTCAAAATGATGGCTTAACTTACTGGCTTATGCTTAGTCCTTAATGTTTGTGCTTAATCCTGAGCAAGGCACCATTAGCAGCACTATGTCAGATTCAACTGAACATAATCATCGGATGACTGAAAACATGTTGATAGTATGTTTTAACCAAACGCAAACAGATAGATACACACCCCCTCCTATAATTATACATGTTTGTAGTGTTCACCTGGTTTTGAGCCTAACATCAGTATAGAAGGGCGTGAGGCTATAGCTGAGGGATGGGAGGGGTTCAAGTCTGAAGCTTTAGACGTTCAAATCAAGGACATCTACTTAATCAGAAATACAGCCGAGGGTTCGGCGGGGTTCAAGTCTGAAGCCTTAGACGTTCAAATCAAGGACATCTACTTAATCAGAAATACAGCCGAGGGTTCGGCGGGGTTCAAGTCTGAAGCCTTAGACGTTCAAATCAAGGACATCTACTTAATCAGAAATACAGCCGAGGGTTCGGCGGGATTCAAGTCTGAAGCCTTAGACGTTCAAATCAAGGACATCTAATTAATTAGAAATATAGCTGAGGGGTTGCGGGGGTTAAAGTCTGAAGCCCTAAACGTTCAAATCAAGTACATCTACTTAGTTACAAAGAACGGAGTCACTGAATAATAACCAAAGATTTGCAATAAATAACCGTAAGTAAACATCAAATACAATGCTTGGATCATATGAATATTGATCAAATATTAATTAAGAGTTGAGAGTATCAGACAATACAGAAACAGGAGAAATCCTTAAATAATGACCAAGAACTAGCAATAAAGAAGTAGTAGAGTTTAACAACGATCATGACTTGATCATTCGACAAAATGCAGTTTAGAAGCGAGAATAATTAAACAGTATCTAAAACACACCCCCATGATCTAAGAAGTAAGATAATTAAACTACAAACAGGACTATTTACTATAACGATCGAATATATGGAGTTAAGAACTTGTGGAGATAAACAAGGACAAAAACTGGACCATACGAATAATAAATGGAAGATTTTTTAATAAAGAACTGAAAACTAACGATTCCTGAATATCAAAACAGGTCGCACATTTTACAGATTGTGAAACAGCCTTTATGAACTCGTTTTAGGCTAAACCATTGGCCAATCATCCGCCATTCAATATAGACCCGTAGTGTCAGTCTGTAACAGTGGTCAAAATCAACCTCTTACACACCATGATCAACTACGGCCCGTGATTAATTGATGTCATAAAATATTAACTGACAAGACCACGCACAATGGAAAGATAGGATGATACAATGATACGTGTCTGAATAGAATGACTGGAAATTGTATAGACGATGAAAAATGTTTTATCTGGCCAACATCTCTGCCATTTGAACACATGATATCGTAAAAATATGGGTAACAGCATGAAGTCATACTTCAAATGGTCTTCTGGGCCAATACAATTAGTAAATATATCTGATTACTGTATTGTGGTCAGAATATATTTCCGTTTCATCAAAATCCAAGTATCTTCTCACAGCGATACAGATGCACATAGAACATATTTTTCACCAGATTTTGGAGGGGTTCTAAACTAAACTGTCAAAGAGTCAAAACGAGGTCAAACATGTAAAAGACAAGATAATTGAAACCATTGCTCATACTTTGCATCACACAAATATTTTGGGGGGCATAAAATTTGAAATGCATTACCATCATGTACGTTCGGTATATTCAATATTCGTAATTGTAAACGATATTGAAAGTAGAGATTTAAATACTTGCAGAACAATCAGTTGTATGTTATATTTGTCTCTGTAGTTATCTTAAGGAAACAAAGCTTAAGATATAGTGCGTCGTTTATGCACCTTGGCTGATTTTTATATCGCCAGTGGCTCTCCTAACAGAAAACAGAACAAAACAACCAGAACACGCCAGAGGCCGCTAAAGAAAGGTTTTTACTGTCTGGCCCACATAAAACATATTCTAGTAACAAAGACCTTGACCATATTGACCTAAGATCAACTCCAAAATTCCTCTCTCCTTTGTAGAAACTCTTAAATCTCATCGTCTTACCTCAATCCTAAAAGCATTCTCCAAATAACTGAAATACTGGTGGTGGGTCGATAATCCAACCAAACAATAATCTTAAACGATGCTATGTAATGGAAAAAATGAATATAAATCCGTTGAGAATTGTAGGTGGAGTCTGCGCTTGAAAGAAGTTTTAAAGACCGCCTAGTCGCCGACCTTCGTCAATTTAAGAACAAGATTTTCCGAGAAACCCCATTCTTAATTGGATTTATTTCGACTGCAAAATATCATGATAAGCCTATCTTTATAAAATATTTTTTATCTAAAATGCATCCACTGTACAGATATGGTGATATTGACTGATTTTGAAGGTTGCACACGGAAAAGCAAGATGGACAAAATGATCCGATCCTGTGAGATTAAAATTTGAAGGCGTGTATTTTATTCTTTGTCCAACACTGCCATTAGAAATAGGAATTGTATTGCTCCATTACCACCCGGACTGAGGAAGAGTGCATGGAACATTTCTGTTATTATGATAATTATATTTCACTTGAAATGATATTTAAAATTATCACCATCAAGAAGATTTTAAATACAACAAAACAAATGAAAAATAGAGTTATACCAGACGTCAAGTGAAATTTGATTGTCTGCAAATGTAAACTATTCTGGAAGATATGAATTCCACAAGAATTCCTTATCTAAATAAGCGAAGAAACCTTAGCAAAGAATATCAAGATTTCATTAGCAACTACTTTGCAAGAAAACAAAATCAAACGGCACACTGGAGAATATTCGCGAATTTTCACTAAATATCAGTTTCTATATTTCTAATTGTGAACTCTGCCATTCCCAGAAGCTCCTCATACAGCGAAGAAAGGTAGGTGTAAAGCTCACTGAACTTAAAATGACAAATAATTGTACACTAGGGGAAGCAGAGTATATGAAATAAGAACCTTTATATACGAACACAGCCTGTATACTTGTTCACTAAAGTAATAAAATGAACACCTCAAACCAATATTGCAGTCTTTCAATCTAATTTTATTAACTATATACTTCCGTAAATCCCAAATGTTTCTGTTGAAATTTTTTGAAATATATTTTATAAGATAGTTACCTTTCCATTGCTTCACCAGTCGAAAAAAATGTTCGTTTTCTACCTTTTCTCTTACTTTTCGATTCTGATTAATTGTAAATGATCGCACATTGCATGTGGTGTAAACATAGAAACTAAGATGTATTAATGGTGATTGTTCCTCACAAATATTGGTTAAATCTGATAAACAATACTTGTTACATGTTCAAATTTGTGGTCTCCTTGCAAAAATGTCTAATTGCCTTCTGCATGCCTTTGTTTATCTGCAATAATTGTTATGCAATAAGGGAACAAAGCCCCAAAGATGAATGTCAATTTTAATTAAAGCATTCCAGGATCAAGCCAAACATTTGTTTTAAGAAGACTGCCATTTGGAGACTGAGGAAGGTCACAAAACACTTCAATATAGTTGCAGTTTGTGTACATGTACGTAGTTTCTGTGCGCGTCTTGTTTTAAATATTTTTTTTGTCATGTTACTTCTCTTTCCACAAATAGTTTTTGAGAAAACTCTGAGCGTGCACAAGGTTAATCTCTGTAAATAACTTTAACGAGCTTAAGATTTTGAGCCGATGTATTTTGTTTCATGTTTCAATCGTCATTAATCTATTAAAATTCAAATTTAATTCACTTTCTCGTCTCTGTGATGTGATACGTTTAATTCTTAACATACAAATATGCAGTCAGTCTCCGACTTTAAGGTCCCTCTGACCCCTGTTTGGAGTATGCGAACATAATTTTAGCAGAAACTCGTACTTTAGTCTTCGAAAAGTGGATTGTGAACACTTCCTCAACTATAGGACAGTATATTTCGTTAAATCACTCTTAACTTTCAGTATTTCCAAATTAATAAAGAAGCACAATTAGGATCTATGCTAAAAGTAAACATCGACTTCAGACCGTAACACCGAATGATGATATAACGGCATCTCAAAATTAAGTGGTCATGTGATCTTCTAGGTTAAATAGTAACTAACTGTGCAGCGTGGATAAGAAATTTCGCGAGAGCTGTTCGGGCAACAATAATGTAACTGTATTTGGCGAACGACTTTTAGTCCAAATTGTCAGATATCATCTTTAAACGCGACAAGTATGTAATTGAATTTTCTGCACTTGCAAATTAAAAGGACATCTAGCTTTATTTAAGTTATGAACAGTAATACCTTATTCTAATTTTGACTAGAAAAAAGTTATTTTAATAAGCCTGAAAAAATGACGGTCGGGTCGACTGGCTAAAATTACGTTAAACGCCCCCCTGGCTTCCGCATAGAAAAACGTATTTATGTCAATTTGACTAAGACCTTGACATACTTGACTTAGAACCATCATATAAGGCTTTTTAATTAATGTCTGAAATAAGTTTGAGGACCGTGTGATCAAAGTGCTCACGTAATATCAGGGGCGACATTAAATGCGAACATTAATTACATTCAAAGTGAAAGTGACACCTACTTGTTAAGTTGGCAGTATTGACTTTGTAAACTGTGTCAGCATTACATTTCAATACATTTACCTAATGGAAACCAACATATGAAAATCAATCGTTTACTTTTGCAATATTAAAACAAAAGGAAAATAAAAACAGGTCCTATGGTAATTACCACGAATATTAAATTTTGAAATAGATCTTACCAAAGGCATACAGAGTAAATGTAAACGCGACGAAAGACAGATACAAGACATTACACAGATATTACACTGAACAAGAAAAGCAGTTACTGATTAGGAACACTTTTTCGGCAAAAGGAGAGACTTGGGTTCTGAAACCTTGTTTGTGGAGCGCTCTAACCTCGCAGTTTGTCTATGCCGATAGAAAAGAAGGCAAATGTTACTACAGAACAAGTGTGATTATAGCGCGCAGTTTGTGTGTGGAGAGCTGAGATGCGACCGTGAAGTTTGTGTGTGATGATAGTGGAGAGCTGAGATGTGACCATGAAGTTTGTGTGTGATGTTAGTGGAGAGCTGAGATGTGACCGTGAAGAATGTTTGTGATGTTAGTGGAGAGCGGAGATGTGACCGTGCAGAATGTGTGTGATGTTAGTGGAGAGCTGAGTTGTGACCGTCCAGAGTGTGTGTGCTGTTAATGGAGAGCTAAGATGTGACCGTACAGAATGTGTGTGGTGTAAGTGAGGATGGGATGGGATTAGCCGGCATTTTTGCCGATACTGCGCAGCGACATTTCTATCATTATAGCACAGGGGCACTTATGAGGTGCCCAGGGACTGAACCCGGCCGGTCCATTATACTGACACCGACGAGTCAGGCGTAATGCTGTCCCCTTAGCCCCGAGCGTTAGGAGGGAAGTCACTTCTACCAACTTTAAAGTCTTTGGTTTGACCCGGCCGGGGTTCGAACCCACGACCTCCCGATCCGCAAGCCGAGTGGTGTAAGTGGAGAGCTGAGATGTGACCGTGCAGAATGTGTGATGTTAGCGGAGGGAATTCTAAATAGCAAAACAGGTCGCACATTTTACAGATTGTGAAACAACCTTAATGGACTCGCTTTAGGCTAAACCATTGGCCAATCATCCGCCATTCAATATAGACCGTTGTGTCAGTGTGTACCAGTGGTCAATATCAACCTCTTACACACCATGATCATCTACGGTCCGTGATTAATTGATGTTATATGATATAAACTGACATGACCACGCACAATGGATAGATAGGAAGATACAATGATACATGTCTGACTTGAATGAATGGAAATTGTATAGACGATGAAAAATGCTTTATCTGGCCAACATCTCTGCCACTCGAACACATGATGTCGTAAAACTATGGGTAACAGCATGAAGTCATACTTCAAATGGTCTTCTGGGCCAATACAATTAGTAAATACACCTGACAGCTGTATTGTGGCCAGAATACAATATATCTCCGTTTCATCAAAATCCAAGTATGTTCTCACAGCAATACAGATGCACATAGAACATATCTGTCATCAGATTTGGGGGGTTCTTAACGAAACTGTCAAAGAGCCAAAACGAGGTCAAACATGTAAATGACACATAACTAAAACCTTTGCTCAAAATTCACAACACACAATTATTTTGGGGCATAAAATTTGAAATACATTACCATCATGTACGTTCGGTATATTCAATATTCGTAATTGTAAACGATATTGAAAGTAGAGATTTGAATACTTGCAGAACAATCAGTTGTATGTTATATTTGTCTCTGTAGTTATCTTAAGGAAACAAAGCTTAAGATATAGTGCGTCGTTTATGCACCTTAGCTGGTTTATATATCGCCAGTGGCTCTCGTAACTAAAAACATAACAAAACAACTAGAACACGTCAAAGGCCGCTAAAGAAAGGTTTTTTACTGTCTGGCCCACATAAAACATATTTTAGTAACAAAGACCTTGACCATATTCACCGAAGATCAACTCCAAAATTCCTCTCTCCCTTGTAGAAACTCTTAAATCTCATCGTCTTACCTCAATCCTAAAAGCATTCACCAAATAACAGAAATACTGGTGGTGGGTCAATAAACCAACCAAACAAAAATCTTAAACGATGTTATGTAATGGGCAAAATGAATCTAAATTCGTTGAGAAATGTATGTGGAGTTTACACTCGAATGAGGTTTTATGAAGCCCGCCCAGTCGCCTACCTTCGTCAATTTAAGAACATTTTTTTCCGATAAACACCATTCTCAAATGGATTTATTTCGTTCGCAAACAATCATGATAAGCCTATCTTTATAAAATATTTTTTATCTAAAATGCACCCACTGTAGAGATGTGGTGATGTTGACTGATTTCGAAGGTTACACACAGAAAAGCAAGATGGACAAAATGATCCGATCCTGTGAGATTAAAAGTAAATTGAAGGCGTGTATTTTATTCTTTGTCCAACACTGCCATTACAAATAGGAATTGTATTGCTCCATCACCACCCGGACTGAGGAAGAGTGCATGGGACATTTCCATTTTTATGATCATTATATTTCAATTTAAATGATATTTTAAAAAGTGTCACCATCAAAAAGATATTAAACACAATTAAACAAATGAAAAAAAGAGTTATACCATACAGACGTTAAGTGCAATTTATTTGTCTGCAACTGTAATTTATTTTAGAAGATAAGAATTCCACAAGAATTCCTTATCTAAATAAGCGAAGAAACATTAGCAAAGAATATCTAGATTTCATTTATCAAGTACTTAACAATAGGTAAATAAGAAAAGGTCCTATCAAAATGTTCACAGATATTTAAATTTTGTCTACCTGTAGACAACGGCAAGAAAACATCAAATTAAACGGCACTTTGGATAATATACGCGAATTATCACTAAATATAAGTTTTTATATTCCTAATAGTAAACGCTGCCATCCCAAAGCCTCCTTAGACAGTGAAACACGGTAGGCATAAAGCTCACTGAACTTTAAATGACAAGTAAAGCCTGTATACTTGTTCACTGAAGTAATAAAATGAACACCTCAAACCAATATTGCAGTCTTTCAATCCAATTTTATTAACTATATAATTCCTGTCCTAGTAAATCCCAGATGTTTCTGTCGAAATTTCTTAAGATATATTTTCCATAAGAAAGTTACCTTTGCATGGCATCACCAGTCGAAAAAATGTTCGTTTTCTACCTTTTCTCTTACGTTTCATATTTGATTAATTGTAAATTATCGCAAATTGCATGTGGTGCAAACATAGAAACTAAGATGTTTTAATGGAGATTGTTCCAAACAAATATTGGTTAAATCTAATAAACAGTACCTGTTTCATGTTCACTTTTGTAGTCTCCTTGCAACATGCCTTATTGCCTTGTGCATGCCTTTGTTTATATGCAATAGTTGTTATGCAATAAGAGAACAAAGCCCCAAAGATGAATGCCAATTTTCATTAATCTAAGAATTCCAGGATCAAGCCAAAATTGTGTTTTTAGAAGACTGCAATTTGGAGAATGGGGAAGGTCACGAAACACTTCAACATACATGCAGTTTGTCGTCTTATTTTAAATAAATTACTTTTCATTTTGCGTTTCTTTCCACTGTTAGTTCTTATGAAACCTCAGAGCGTGTACGCGGTTAATTTCTACAAATCGGTTTAAGCACTTCAGTCGGTCTTCTACTGACTGTATTTTTTAAAAGCACACCTGATTGGTTTTTTTTAGTTTCGTGTTGAGGGTCATCTCAGGTTTTTTTGTCAATTTTAAATTGAACTGGCGTCCAGTGTCTTGTGCTATATTTTTCATCAACAAGTGTACATTTCTATATGCAATAATAATCAATCTCCGATGCATTGATCATGCTATATTTATACTGTCAAAGAACGATGCATACAAGAGCGTAACATTTTGCCTTGAATTGTGACACCAAACAATACTAGAGACATTTCATTTCTTCAGTAAATACTAGGCTTACTTGTAAGCATGTCCACTGTTACCCCATTAAACAGGGGCTTCGTTTAGACGTCTAACCGACGAGACATTCGTCAAGTAAAAAGATACTGGAGCGGATGGTCAAGATTAAGTAGACAATGGTTCTGACGGAGAGTTAATTAGGCAATACAAAAGAGAGTCAAACTGCCGTCTATCGCTAAGGTTAATCGATCTTGAATATAGTCGTATCAAGGACGATAGATCGTTTTGGTCAGCGAGTGTCAGGCTTGTCAGCTAAGGCATATATATATATATATAAACGGTTGACCTTAAGAAATGGATAAGTAATCTACTAAGAGATTAAGAGGTTATAATCTTCAAACATAAGTTCAGGGTAAGACATAGAAGGTAAAGAAATGAGTTGTTAAACTTGAGATTTTTGGCGTGGATTTGGCATTAGCATTTTTTCAATGAACATTTTGGTGGTGGGGGGTTGGTGGGGGGGGGGGGGGTGCTTATTGTGGCTAGTAAAATGACTTATTACTATGGCGCATTGTGGACTTTCGTTGTTTATCGACTGCCGTAGTCATCTTTACAATTCAACATCAGTCTATTTTCATAGCCTAACTTGGTCACTGAATGCATGCCCGAAAATACGTTATAAATCTGGATGAGTCCAACTTCGGAATAGCAGCATATTCTGAGACTGATCAAACAAAAGTACAAATATATAGTCGGGGTGGGGGAATGGTGGGAGGAGGGAATAGATGGAAAGAAAGTATATACGGAATATAGGCAAATGAGGAGAAAACAAGAAGGAGGAAAATTAGCTAAATTGATGAAAAAGGTCATAACGGCTCATAATAGCTCACATGAGATGATTTTGGCTATCATTTACGAACTCATACAAGATTTTACTCAAACAAAGGTACTGAATAAGTTTGCTTAAGATGGACTTTAAATGTGGTGATCTGTCGGGTTTTCGCAATGGTTTTGTAGGATTTTACCTATTGACCTATTTTTGTCCTATGTGTTCAAGTTAGAAACTCATTTAAGATTTCCTGCAGACACATTCAAATCAAGTTAGGTAAACATTGGAACGTCAATGTTATCTTAGGTGTGTTCACATGTATTTCTAGGCTTTGACTTAGTGACCTTCTTTTTGACCACATGTGACACATTTACGGATTCATTTAAGATTTTATGCAGACCAAAGTGTTTGACTATAAATGTGGTCTGTAGTGCGTGTAATGTTTTCCCAGGATTTGACCTAGTAACCCCACGTAACCTATTAAACCCATTTAAGACTTCATGCCGACAGGCTTTATAACTAACATTCTAACCAAGTTTGGTGATGGTTTTATCACGTGTTTGCATTTCTTAAAAAACCGCACACATCACATCAACAAAACCGAGGTTTCGATTCAAACAAGCGGGCATGATTACATATTACACTTTCTATATACTGATCGGTCATGTTTCTGTCAAATGGGATAATGTTCCCCTCAATTTACAAGTTGGAGATACAGACAAACTGCCAAAGAAGTGAAGGAAAACAAAAAACCACCGTTTTCAATGTTGCCGCCGATATATTTTGCATTAATTTACACAATTACATATTTCTGTTATCATAAGGAATCAATAAGATTATATTGAGGCTTGTTATGTATTACTGGCGTAGAAAAGACATTGACCAAATATAGATAATTCGTGCAGCAACGTGTGTAAATTCTCATTATAACATTAGACACGTTTGTCGTTCAGGCTTAGGTTTTTATATGCATTTTCCTTTCCATATCATAGCTCGTACCTGTAAGACCATGGCAGTATACGCTGTAGAAACCTAGATATAACAACAACATTTCACAACAAGAATAACTGGACGGTTTGTATAGGATCATGTTATGTTTCTTTATAAGCTATTGACTGCAACAAGTGAATAAAATCTCAATTCCTTATGAACTGCAAGAAGAAAGTCCATCGTCATTAGTTTTCAGAAAAAGCTATGTCGTTACTCTTGTAGCAGCTTGATTCATTGTCAAAAAAATTGCTGATGAGATCTCTATCATGTATTAGAGTGACTTTGCTTGCTACTTTTTATTTAATTAATTTATTTGTTACGGCTTTCTTTTAGTGCATCATGAAAACTATGATGTTAACAACATACACAACGTCTACTCCTTTCTCAAGAAATACAAGCTTAAATAGTTAGGGATTTAAATTTTTGTTTTGCTGGAAAACATCATAAATCTACAATCAAGTTTGTATCAAAATTTATAAAGTGCAACCTTATTTGATGTTTTTAAGAAAGTAAATTCAATATCACGGCAGAAAATTATTTAAGAGCAATACAGATTAAACAATAATTAAATATGCTATATATACCTTAACTCCTTCCATATTTGTATTGAAATTCTACCTTATGTTGGCATTTTCAGATTTCACTGATGCAGAACTAGTAAGACGCTTGGGTTGATGTTCATTAAGAAACAGGCAAGCCATGATATTTATTGATAGGAATCTCAGCAAGATCTGCACTACGTTCTGCCAAGTTCTTAGTAATTAAAATTTATCAAACAGTTGCAACCCCTCTTTTATTTAGATTGACAACGGAGCTGTCTCTTAATATAGAGCTAAACGTAGTTTAAAAATGTATAGAAAATAAAATGTAAAATTAATGTTTTATTAGGTCTGGGATCAATTAAGTTAAAACTAGTAAACCCGAAAATCTTCTAAACAAATGAAATCGCCAACAATAATCAATTTTTAAAATTGCAAAATGGTATATTTTTACAAAATATTAATAGTTATTTGAGGTTTGATCTTGTTTATGTAATGTCTCGTTCCTGTGTTTCGACATTTTTACTTTGAACTACCATGGAACAACCTTAGTCTTCTGCTGTTTTACATTTTAATATAGTTGCAATACAAAAAGGACTTTGTCTTCTTTGTAATATTAATATGTGATGTATGTCAATCATTTCCATGGAACATGTGGACGCGATACTATTCACATATTCTGTAACTGAACATATGTTGTTATCTGTTGAAGGTGGGTTTAGAGTGAATGGCTAATTGATTTTGATTGATTTTTCAGGCCTGAATGCTTAATAAACAATGCAACACTGTACCGGCAGATGCTCACAGAAGGCTGGTTTGATTTATTACCCATTCATGGCCACGTGCAGAAGTTTCCGATGAAAATTGAGAACAGATTCTGCTCCAAGTTGCAGAGCTGCACCAGAGTAGATAAACAATAAGGAAAGTACGAAAGTACAGAGTTTTCAATATTTTACGACAATGCCGAAATGTTTGTAATAATTACATAACATACTTTGATCTGTTTAAATTAACGAAAATCAAAACATTTTAAAGATAAAAAGAGAGCTATTAAGCAAAACTTCATTTACTTCACTTTATTTCAAACCACTCTCTGGTTTGGAACCTTCAGGTTGCTAAGGCTTTTATCTCCTATTTTGTACATATGTTGATAGTTGATTATAATAAGAGCTATTTTTAAGTCACAATACATGTGCTTGCTGTTAGTTGTCTAACTCTAATCGGAATTTTCTATTTACATTGTTTGCTTGTAACAAAAAGAGTGAGATTGGAGCGCACCACGGCGGTCACTGATGGATTTTCCCTGGGCATTTTTGTTTGTCCTGTGTTTTTATTTCATTGGTACATTATGTAAATGTAATATGGTGCTTCTATGTTTTACTATATGTTCACTTTTGGAAAAAAAGTCACCAGGTCCTTTGGCCCACTGACCATTCTAAGGCAGTGTTAATTCTTATAGGACGTTTTCCTATTTTCCTATTCAATTTAATGAGGTTGTGTCATTATACAATTTACAAATGCCTTAAAGGTTTCTCTCACTTTTATATCTTCCAAACGAGAGGCATTATCTTACATGAGTAGACCAGTCAGAAAAAAATCTTTCTTGGAAAATCATTAAACTGGTCAAAATATGTTCTGTCGATAATTAAATCACTGATTTTTCATGATTTACAAACACCAGACGAAAGAAACGCCATTTATTAACACGAAACAACAAACTTAAAGCTAACAAAATCAATATACCCACAAAACAAATACGTTGTTTTTCTTTCATTGAAGCATAATCAGCTACTTCGATAACTGTCATCATGCTGCTCATAGGACTTTGTCATATATTCTTATTCATGATCACAACAATGTTACTTGTGCACTGAGGCTGTCGTAAAAAAATTCCCCGTGCATGTGCTCTTTGTTGTCATTTTATTAATCCTATAAGGATTTTCACGTGTATTTACATTGATTGACATTGGACTTTGGTTCCTAAATTCCATCTTCACATGAACAGGATGTTACAGCCATTTAGTTTTCTCTGGTCATTTTTTTCTTGATTCAACAAATTATTTTTATTTATCATCAACAATTCTGTGTTGTTTTGCTGATCACAATAATATCTCTTTCTCTTTAAAACACTTTGTGCGCATTGTTTCTCATGACGTCACTACTTTCCTCATAACTTATCAAAGGAAAGATCAGCACTTGAACATTTTTTATTCAAATAGATCGGTTTTCTTCATTGCTTACATTAGAAACACACCAGGAAGTGCGAGGTCATAGCTCTGTAAAACCGGTTTAAGCACCCCAGTCGGTCCATATTTCCGCCATACCGTTCCAAGGCGGTAACTGTTGGGTTTGCTCTTTTTGTAGAATGACTCATCACAGATTTGTTCCAATTTTTACTTTTGGCTTGCATGTGAATACCTCTGCCCTGTGCCTTTTCAATTGTTGGTATATGGTGCAATGCTCATAGGACTGTGTCATATATTCTTATTAACAACTTAGTTATCTATTTATTCCTCTCAAAGTAGTTTAATACAAATTCACCATTTTTATTTGTGTGTTTTGTTTATGTATATAAAAAGGAATTATGTGAATAATTCAAAGGCTGTCGATATCACCCAGTTGAGCTTCTAAGTGATGGAGGTTCTTGTTGCATGGTTTAGGCATGTCAAGAGGCAGTTAACATGGATCTTGTCATATGGAAATGTAGTTTATTAGATGTATTGAACAAATGAACGCAATGACAGCTGTCTTATACATGATTGATAGCTCCCACATGGATGTATCCGCTACAGACTATTCGCAATACAATTATTTGAAAATTAGCTCGAGTCATGCTTTCATATGATTTGATATTATCGTATACTATAGATTCTTTTCATAAAGATTAAAACGTAGCAATGTATTTATATTCAAATATCAAAAGATTGAACAAAATCACAGTTTAATCCACTTTGTTAAAAGTTGTTAAAGGGTTCATACCTTCCCATTTAAATACTACTAAGCAGAAGATCCGGCAGTTTTACCAAACCGTCAGATGAATATTTCCTACAAGCGACACTAACAAACAGACATCAGCTTAACAGCAACATGTTCCTGAAGTGTGCCCAGGGTCTGAGTTGGTCTTAAAGGCTGGACAGATAACAATATATTTAGACTGTTTCACCAGAAAAAAACCATAAAATAAGAAAGAATTGTTATTTTAAATATTTTTGTAAGAATTAATTATTCATTTGAGCCAAAACACTTAACGATTTTCCAGCATATGTAAATGCCATAATGGCAATAGAAGCTATACGCTTATTCTTATTGATATCGTCAATGCAAACAATAAAAAAGGATTAAAACAAACATTCCAAGGCGGTAACTGATGTTTTTTCTTTTTGTGTGTTATGTCTCGTCTCTGTTTTTTGTCACATTTACAGTTATCTTGTTTGCCTTTGTCTACAGGTAGATAAAATTTAAATATCTGTGAAAATTTTGATAGGACCTTTTCTTGTTTACCTATTAATCAATAGTTGGACAAGCCTTTTTTCATAAAAAACTTGGATACAATTCTGATACAAAGGCAAATTTTGAGAAGCTTAAAACAGGTGTTACAAACTACTTCTCAAGAATACATACTTCATCTATAATTTCACCAATCTCGAGTTGTCCATATTATTATGAGTTCAGTAGGAATAGGTAACTATTCCAAAAGATTTGATAGAGAAATAAGAGATAATATGTAACATTAATTCAGATTTACGCCCTTCGTCCATCTATAAAATTAGCTTAATCAACGTACGAAACAAAGACGTTGTTGTCTACTCTCCTCCAATGGCAGGATGGATCGCTAATGTCGAACACACCGCAAAAAGTCTGAAGAGATCCGTTAATATTCTGAAAGAGACAATGAACCAAGAGTCATCTTAGTAAGCTAACTAGCAGTCTAAGAGGAGACATTGCAATATTTCCGAGGATATTCATGGTAATTCGCAAGATTCTTGCACCTTCACAATGACACAGACGATAATATGTTGTCTGCTGTGTACAGGCCAAAATGAATTGCAGCATATTCATTCTGTCAAAATAAAACTTTTGGAAGCAAAGCTCCTAATGAATTACGATATATATGACGATGTGACTGCCCCTCATTAGACGATGAACAAACTACTATCGTGATAATTAATGCCAGCCTGATAGCAGACGATATGGCATTGACCTGATATGTAGACCCTAAATAATGGCGTGATGACTTCTAACAATAGTGACAACAAAATAATACTGTCAGCTCTCAACTTTTGAAAACAGAAATTGGTAAATTTAAAAGCCATTATATAATAGCATTCACGAAATTTAACGGAGTAAAAATAAGCAATTATAAATGTTGTTTAACAAGTAAATGTGGTGAATTCATTCTTGAATTAATTGAAATACATTTTAGTACTGACAATCTTAAAATTGTTCCAGGGAAAATTTAAAGGGGATAAAGAGCATCTCATGACAATTTCTAGTATTGAATGCCATTTTTAAACATCAATTCCAGAAACATTTAAATTATAGATAAAAAATTAATCACATACTGAAGTTCCTTGACTTGTATTGGTAACAAAAAAACATTTATTACCACAAGCAACATCTCCAGCAAATAGTGAGTTAAATACTTTTTTCTATTAAACTTTATGAAAACATAATCATAGGTAAAGGCAGTAAAACTGAATAAACTAACTCGACAACAACACGAAGTCATAGTGAAAATGGTCTCCTCTGCCAATATAATTAGATACTAGTTTTTTTAATTAAGAACCAGATAAACATATCATTAGACCTTACATGCTATTCCAAATAGGAACCTTTCACGCTACATGTCCTGTAAGAGTTGATGAAACTGTTGAATACCCTGATGCTTGTGGTTTATAATATGATTTAAAGAATGATGAAATATTTCGAATGATATCCTCGGCCAATATAATGAGTGAGGACAGTGTTTAGTGTTATAAACATGATCTAATTTACTACAGTCTCACAATAATAAAAGTATCCTCTCACAGGAATGCATACACATAAACATATTCATGGGGCATTTTTCAAATTAAACATTGCACCAGGTCTAAAATTTATGTATAAATGTTATAATAATAATTTGATAATATACTTATATTCATTCGTTGGGTTTGGTTTTAAAACAATATTTCCAGTGAAATAAAGTCTTGAAATACATTATGTTACATATGACAATTTGAAGAAAGGAATTGATAAAAATTGCGCATATCGTTGTAACAGATAGCAAAGAATCGCTAAGCTCTCTGCACTAAAGCTGGTATATACAGAGGGAGTGTCTGTATAAAGACCACACTTTCTTTAAAAGCAAAACATTCATGGTTGGAGGTCCAGAGATATTTACATCATCAAAAAAAAACAAAAAACAAAACAAAATGGCAATACAACTACAAGCCAGCCTCTAAAATGTGCCGGAATGTGTCAGAAATAAAGAAAATTAACTGCGGAATTGTGTTTAATATATACTGATTCTGAAACGGCCTTGTGGAAAAGAAAGATGGGCAAACCGAGTAGCAGTCCTGTGAGGTTTAAAGCACATTGAAGGCATATGCTGCAGCTAATCACATTCAAGATTTTACTTAATTATCCATTCCGTGCAAGGTGCATGGTTCCATCGACTCATTTGATATTGTTGAGAACGTATTTTACCCTGTTAATTTCAATTCTGCCACAGTTGAGATCTATATCTGGCCGCACATGAAGCATAAAGTAACAAAACCCAGTACACCGTTTACAGTTGTTGAAAATGTGATACACCCTTACGGAGGTCCACGCAATGAGAATTTATATGGGAAATAATTGAAAGTACTCACTCAATAATTGAGTACTCACAAACGATCTTAAACGGTTCTAGTGACAAGGTGAAGAGGAGCAATGCTCCCCCTGACAAATGCTTGTACGAAACGTCATTTAAAAACATCGATCTATGAAACATGAAATGATAGATCATAATCATACATAATTTTACTTTATATGTCCCTGACAAAATGATATACTACCATGAGCAAACTCTTTGACACTCAGATATTTTTTTCCTTTAAACCTTTATCAAAACATGTTTACGAGAATGGACGGGAAATAACCTAAACCCCAAACATATGCTCCATATGCTTTCATATCAATCTAGTAAAAATGTTGATCAATTACAGTGAACAAAGCCGGGAAACAGATAGCGAAGAAGCACTTATTAACTTATTAATTTCTGGCTTTGCCATATTGGAATCCCAATTCGAATCTCCATTGCTTACATCACGAAGATTATTTACGGTTCATGATTATTTAATGCAATAAAAATTAATTGATACAAACACACAAGAGGAATAGATAGCCACTATCCCCGATATCGCAGCTTTCATATTACAAGTTCCGCTTGAGTTAGTGAAATTTGTGTCTAATAAGCTGACGCTTCTTTCTTATACAATTAAGGTTTCTTCAGTAAATTCGAGCTGTGCTTGACGTTGACTTAGCCTCAACCTTAACCTGACCTCGATAAAGCACAACTGACCGGGTCACATGTCCTAGATTAAAAGCCAGTGGATCAAGGATTCAATCAAGAACCAGACTTTGGACTGGAACCACCGGAATCACTAATCGTCATTGGCTACTACTCAATTAGAAAGTTTCGATGTAAAATTAACGGTAGATGTGAATACTTATAAGACAATACTTTATGTATAACAAATACCACTTTAAAGGAAGTACATGTTAAGGAAAACTGCGTATATCCTTGTTTCACAAATAAATAAAATGTCGCTAAGCTATCTGGTCTATACAGAGAAAAAAAAGGTTCTACAAAACTACACTTTCTTTAAAAGCAATACAGAAACAAACAACAACAACCCTTTTTATAGCTGGATTCTTGGGAAGTTTTCATGATCAAACAGAACATCACTAAACTGGCAAAGCAACTACAAGCGAGTATCTAAAAATAATGTGCCGGAATGTATAGAAACTAAAAAGACTCTTCTCCGGAAATGTGCGGGCATATATTGATTGTGACAGTTACTTGCATGAAAGAAAGATGGGCAAACAGAGAAACAGTACTGGTAAAGCAAATAGAAATCATACATTGCATTGTTAAACACGTCCCAGGA
This sequence comes from Sinonovacula constricta, assembly GCA_007844125.1. NCBI lineage: Eukaryota > Metazoa > Mollusca > Bivalvia > Cardiida > Solecurtidae > Sinonovacula > Sinonovacula constricta. The sequence continues at coordinate 75,089,570 of CM017555.1, forward strand.
TAAGTGGTCCTCACGGGCTGCAAGTCATCAAATACCAACCAGCAATGCTTCATCACAGCAGTTTATGTACATCAGACATATTTATTATCCACATTGTAATATTTTACAGACCTCATCGAAGGATTGTATAGCAACGTGAAAATAAATGGAACAATAAATTAAAAGAGTTGCACACATACAGACATTCATTGCAATTATTTAGTCTTTGTAAAGAAATTAACATGAAATGATAGAATAATACTGGTAAAGGGAAACTGTAAAGAAAAACCAATTCTAGAAAGCGAATAACTTTCGTGCATCTAGGTTTTATAAGCAAACTTTCTTGAAAGGAATTCTAAATCAAACAATGAAATAGAAGATAGAGAGTTTTGTACAATTTCTACAATTCCCAAGGCTCCGGGCACTGTGATACAAAGTAGATTGGTATCGAACTCCCTGAACTTATAACGACAAATAAACGTACCCATGGGAAACAGAGAATTTGAAATGAGGACACTTACATGTGAATTCAGTCTAAAAAATAAGACAAATAATAGTAACCAATATTACATTTTAATTAACTTAGAAAATGCTGTACCGTATGCTTTTCTTCAAAATAAAGTACTAACCACCAGTAGAAAAATATAGGGTCTTACGTATTTTGTTATTTTGTCAAAGATATTTATTTATAAGTTATCGCATGTGTTGCGTGTGCAAACTTAAATTTATTGATTATCATGGAGACTAACACATTCATATTGTTAAAATCGAATAAAGTTGGTGTGTATAATTAAATTGTGTAACCCTGGTTTAGATTTTCATGTTATATTATTGTGCCTACTAGGGTTTATATTCATCATGAGTTCTTATATTGAAGATTTATATCCATTTTAATTAGCTAATAACTCGATCAGTAAATAATGACCAGGTAGGTAGAATAAAACCCTCACACACACATCGTTGTTGATAACAATATCAATTAACACATTATACCACTGCCATTGTAAACTATTACCAAAATACGGTTCGTTTATTTTAGATATCTACTAAACACCTGGGTACAGACAGGTAAGGGCTCTTTATTCTTAGTCGGAGGTGAATCATTTCGTTTATTTATTAATTAAGCCTTACCGGTTCGACACAAGTGGCTCAATCCCATTTGACTGTAGTTGGTGTCACCAGTATTTTTTCAACGGCCCCACCTCCTATACCAGCTACTACGATTGAACCAACACCCAGACATATTACAGAATTTCAACGTTTGTTTTAACGTGGGGAATTTTTTATAATTATTTAAATGGAAAAATTGCATCAAAGTCTTGGATTCATGCAATTTCGCCGCTGTATTATAACAACAGAAAGACAGAAGTATTTAAATATGAAGTCTGTTATTTACATTTTCTTTTGCAAACTTATGGATTTGAGAAAAAAAAATAGATAAGACACTGCATTTTTAATTCTATTAAAATGATTTACTGAGCTAATTATTGTTAGACTAACGCATACAGTAATTGCAAATTCACCACAAACGCGTCTGCAACTCAAATAATTCCATTAATCTTCTTTCTTGTCTTCATTAAAACTAAGGTTATCTAAGCATTTTATGTATGTTCATTTAACTCTGATTTAAACACATTTACTGTTCCTGAGGCTTAACAATCATAATCACGTATTCAGGAATTTGCTTGAGAACACGAATCAGAATTTCCCACCGAATTCAGGGGTATGTAAATCAAGAAAGAAAGTCCGAAAATTTCAAAGGGTTTGCCAGTAAAATGTAAAATTAAATAAGAAAAGATCCCAAAAGAATTACCACAGATATTTAAATCTAAACTACGTCTAGACAAAGGCAAACATGGTAAATGTTAATGTGACAAAAACACAGAGAAGTGACATAACACACAACAAGAAAAACCAGCTGTTACCGCATTGGAACAGTCAGTAGGCAATAGGACTGACTGTGGTGCTTAAACATGGATTGTGGAGAGCCCCAACCTCGCACTTCCTGACGGTTTTTCTATCAAACAAAACAGCGTAAATAAAAATATCCCGGCAAAGTGAAACAACTAACAGCAACTGCATCGGGAGTTAGAATTGATAAAATGAACTAATATATAGACAAAATAACTAGTGATATAATCAACATATGTACAACATATGTACAATAGATGAAATCCTCTGCAACCTAACAGAACCAGAACCAACCCCAAAGAAGCTTGAAATAAGCAGTCCAAGCGATGACGTATAATAAGAATAATTTAATGAACTTATACAAAAATGCCATATGTCAGAAGTGTCAAAAGTGAAAACATGAAAATGTAATCATCGAATTTTGGACAACAAGTCAAACCAACCAAACAAAAAGTAGTATTGCGGGGGAGTAATGGTAATGGTATTCAAATAATATATTATAAGAAAGCCGAGAATTTATCCGCAATTGGCACATTTTATAATAATTGTAAGAAAGAAAAAATCCCGACGTTATACCTACTGTGCAATCTCACGTCAAGGACACAGATACTGCTCAAATTGTCTCACCTATATTGGGCACATATGGAGAGATGACGAGACAGAAATCCAACTGTGGCTTCCAATTATGACTTTAAGTCACGGTTTTCATATTGTTTTAACGACATGTCCGGTCATCGTTTAATTTAAAAGCAATGCAAGTTTTTGACTGTAAAAGGGTAAGTTGCAAGCAATGCAACGAAGAATTCCCGGGTGATAATCGTCAGCAATACAATTTCTGATAAATTTTGTAAAGATGCCAGAAAAAAGTTATTGAGACCCTTGATTTACTTTAACTTGTATAAAATTCCAAACAAAACAGGATGGCGTTTGTCTTGCTGCATAAGTGCTTTCATACCAATATTATACTTTGAAGTAATACAACCACTGCGGTGAAAGAATTTTGAAAATGCGTTCCTTAATTTGTGAAATCGAAAGCCTTGCTTTAACAAATAAGTAGTAATAAACCGTGTCCTAGCATTGACATATTCGAAACATGTAAACTCCTTGACTGAAACTCTCTTAAATATAAAACAAATCTGCAATTAATTATGCACAATTGGTTCCCATAAAAAACATTTCTTGCCTAAATAACGTGTCACAACATTTTATTGCATATTGTTTAATACGTAATAGAGCTTCACAAACATCCGTATAAGTCCACACAGTAAACTTTTCTTAGAAAGTGTTGTTAAAAAGGGCATTAGTTTTATGACATGCAATGTAAAGAAGTTTCTATAGATGTGCAAATGTTGTTGTTTTTTAAAATACAAGCCTCGTATACATGAGTCTCGGAGGGCAGAAAAGATACAGTCTTCAAATACGAAGATGTGGTAAGGCAAACAGCGGACAGGTTTGAGTTGTTAAACTCGAGAGATAATTCAAGACAAGACATAAAGGCAATCGATAGCTTATTTCGAGCATTGAGTTGTGGTTTTCCATGTTTTGAATGGCACTTTCTTAGGCATTTTCGTGGCTAGCAGACACTACATTATATCGTAGTTATTGTTTTAATTTGCATAATACGACTACTAAATTAGGTAGTTATTAAAAGATTGTAAGGTAGACGTCATTAGTACAAACCCTTATTCTGCAACATTTGCTAATTACCCATATTTAATATTTGCCATTCTGATGTCGCCTAAATTTTTATTCTTAATATTTTTCCTACATTCGGACAATTCTAACATTTTCCTGGATCTTAAATCGGATGGATCTGAATATGTGTCTTTCTTTGCCTAGTAATAAGCCTTGAATTTCCTTTGATTCTTTCTTAAAAAATAAGCAAGCAAAAGTAGACATATAAAGGAGAAGGAAAGGCAGTAAGATGAAGGTAAAATAAGGAATAGAAGATAAGAGGAAAATAAAATAAAAATTCAAACCGAAGAAAAAATGAAAATAGGGCGTTAAGTGGACTAAATGGCTTCAAGAATATGTGATATTTTTTAAACATCGTAAGGTACACAAAAACTGTTATAAAAACTCAAGTCTTCTTCGTCTGTGCTAATTACCCATACTCCATCTTTGGCATTCACTTGTCGCCTAAATGTCCATAGTGGGGACTATCATTAGCAATTAAATTGATTTTTATACATTTGAGCAATCCTGACATTTTCTAGGGCTAAACTCCGGACAACATCTGCGAGCGTGGATAAGCAAACTACGGCTCTAGCCAAGACGAAAGTAGCCATAATTTAAACCCCAGTTTTTTTTTAAGTGACTTAGACTAAAGAACAAAAGAAGATGAGCTAGTAAGATTGGGTGAAAATGAGGACTAACAAATGAAAGGACTAGATACAAAAGATTCATGGTGAATTAATTTAAAAATATCAAACCGAAAAATAAGACAAAATGGAGCTTGTAGAGGACATAAAGTACGAGGCGGTGAAACAAGAGAAGCAAATGGACGGAAGTGAGAAAATAAAAAAAATAACGTAGAGAAGTAAATAAAATAAATATTGATGCCAAGGAATAAGCATAGCAAGTGGGCAAAATAAACAGAGTAACAAAGTAAAACATACATCGAGAAGATAAAGTTAAGAAAAGTTCGGGAGAAAGGAATGAGTAGGAGCATATTGTTATTCTTGCAGATATTCTTATAAACCGTATTTATGATTATCAAAACAGACAGGACCATGTAATACTGCCGATAGCAAAACGCATTTTAATATCATGTTCAGTCTATATAATCTGAAGCATGCAGTAAATAGACCAGAATAGCTACTGAAAAACGACAGTAAAGAAAGCAAAATCTAAACTGCCCCCACCAGTAGGCTGTCAATTTTTATATGTGAAAATTGACAAGAGAAACTAACACAAATAAAAACGGTTCTCTAGAAGAGGAGGTGGAAATAGCAAATACTTTCGTCTCCAGCATTGCTGCAGGAAGCTTTATATGATTGAAATTTTCTGTAATCATAAAAGTTTTGAGATAAATGGCGTTTTATTCGGCTCATTATGTGTTACTGGCGGAAAATAAACATCGGATCAAACATACAAAAATGAGACATTCGTCTGGACAGCAAGACAAGGTAAATACCTTCCAATACAAAAGAAATGTACTTCCGATTCTGCGTAAGAGCTCACATGGTCCATGAAACTACTGTATAATAAAATATGGACAGAAAGGAAAATCTCATCATTTTGTTATAAATACTTTGAATGGCAGGAGTCTGCCATAAAATACTGATGAGTCTATACAGACACCAAATTTCAAAATGCTCACAGCTCCGGTAACTGCAAGGAATATTTGTATGAACAACATAATAATAAGAAATTGGTTGAGAAGAAATATAATGGTGGTTTATTCATGATCTTTTCTTCTTTTTTAAAGTTCCAGTTTATTTTTTTCTCTCCAAGTATTCTCGTTAAAGCAGCAGTTTCATTTTAATGTATCATGTAAAACTATGGTTGCTTGAAATAGAGTAGTTATTAATTTTCGTGTCATCTCACACTTAACCATTGAAACCAATAATTACATTTGCCAATGTCAAGCTTAACAGGCATAAATTATGGCCAAATGTCAAAAGATCTTTGACCTTGTACGGATAAGAGTACAATTAATCTCTTTCTCTCTCGCTATCTCTCTCTGTGCGTCTGTCTGTCTGTCTGCCTGCCTGCCGGCTCGCCCGCCCGCCCATCCATCCATCCATCCATCTATCTTTCTATCGATCACTAATGTACAAAATACAACATAGATATGGATACAATCATGTCAATTCTTCCTAATGTATTTCTTAAGTTATGTTTCTCATTTTTTAAAAGTCTTTTCACGATTAATCAAATTTGTTCTCGGTACACTGGCTAATAAAGAAAGACGTTTCCACCTAACTCTATTCAATGCATGCAAGAAAGGAGGCAAATATAAATAAAATACAGAACGTTTTCCCATAGCTTGGTATAGAAATATTTATCTAAGTTTGAATTAAGCTTAACAACGCAATACATTACTTGTATTCCTGTCAAAGAAACAGTAGCTTAATTGAAAGAAAGAATAAATTTGCAAAATTAAGTTTCTGTTTTGCATGGGCTTATTCTGAATCTCTAATCAAAACATTATTAAAATTCATGAAGTACAGGCTCATTTAAGGAAAGTAGAATATATGTAAATAAATACAACAAATGCGTAATTTAATTGAAACTGTGGCAATGTATCCAACATATATAGAGAAGAAGAAGAAACTTGCTTCGATCCTTATTTTGTAAAAACTCCATTTTATCTAAAAGTGATGCCGACAAGGAAACACGATGAATCTGAGAATACCTTAAAGACTCGGCTAATGCTTACGTGTATAAGCTGAAGCGTCTCAATAGGTGGCAAAGTTTTGAGCAACGATGAGCAGCACAATAAAAAGGGTTTTAGTTATGAATTATATTGAAAAATACCCGAAGAAGTAAAACTATACTTAGAAAGGTTTGGTTTCGTCTAGAGTCTGTGTAAATGTAAATCAAACAGTTTAGGGTCCACCTTAAGTTACTGTCATAATTAGTAAAATTCTAGTTAATTATTAAACGAATCTTCAACAATTTCCAATAAAACAAATCCACAAGTTTCTTTTGGGCAACGGACAATGCACCAAGAATATAATAACAGAATTTCTGCGCGACTGTTTTCCTTTTACATTCCGTGTCCATTTTTATAGTACACTACCGCCATATACTTCCTTATTTTGTTTTTGCATTGTCATGATTCGAAAGCAACTCTTCTTATTAGAAAAGGAATAAATTGAAAAAAATATGTTGGCCGATAACACTAATGAATCAAATCTTGTAAGATTTCTTGAAGCAATTTAACAGCAAACCGTTTCTTTGGGGAACCCCAAATATATAAACTGCGAGAAAGACCAATGCATTATCTAATTAACAGGTCCTCTGCGAAGGAAAGTCATGTGTCTCGAAGACGGCCATCCTTCCCTGAAAACATACACCGTATTTTTCGCATAGAGCATCTACAAACGTTCAATGAAATGTTCAGTTCCGGTTAAAATAAATTAGTCCATATTTGAGCATAGGAGCGCAGGTATTTTGCATTTTCATATATCTGCAATGTTTCACCTTTGTTTGGCACCAAATTTCATGAGACTATTTTAATAATAGAAAAAAAAGTCACAAAGGAGTCTTCTTGAAATATCAAAAAGATTTTATGCCAGGCGTTCAACTTCCGATGAACATTTAGGCTTACCACCCCTTAACCAATTGCATGACCATTATTATTTCATCTCCGGTGTTACAAAAAGAGAGTTTTAAGCATCATATTGAAGTTTGTTTTAGTATGAAATGCTAACTATTCAAACATGTTAAGACAATCCAACTTTTAGTAGCTTAATATATAGTCAATCTTTCTAAGGTGGGATAGGAAAAAACAGTATATTCATGTTGTAAGTCTAATTGTCCAAACAAACCATCAATGTGCGCACTGCAGCTCATCACGTTCAAGATTTTAATTAATTACCTATTCCGTGCAACGTGCATGGTTCTCACATGACGACTCACATGGCATTGTAGAGAACGTATTTTGCTTTGAAAATTTCAATTCAACAACAGTTGAGATCTATATCTGGCTGCACATGAAACATAAAGTAACAAAACCAAGTACTCCGTTTTCCGTTGTTGAAAAGGTGATACAACTTTACAGAGGACCACGCAATGGGAATTTATGCGGGAAATAATCGAAACCTATAGGTGTACTCAGAGTACTCGCATAAATCTTAAACGGTTCTAGTGATAAGTTGAAGAGAAGAAAATGTTTTGCATGACAACTGCTAGCACGGAACGTCATCTGAAAACATCTATCTATGAAACATAAATGGATAGACGAGTATCATATATTAAATCCTCTTTACTGCAGTCCGTAACGAAATGATATGTTAGCATGATCCCTATTTTGTTCCTTTTAACTTATATCAAAACATGTTCACAGGAATAGAAAGGCAATAACCTAAACCGGCTAAAATATGTTTATATGCAATCACAGCAACCTGGTTTAGATAGTGGCCAAGGTTGTAATTACCGTGAATGAAATCGGAAAAATGATTGCGAATAAGCACCTATTGACGTATTTCTGGCTTTGCCGTATTCGACTTATTCATTATACAATAAACCACAGGATTAAGTGTGAAGTGTAACGGTCGATATCTACTCCTTATCCACAGGTATTCTACGGTTCATGATTAATTAATGTTTGAAAATGTTAACTGACACAAACACACACGAGGGAGTGATATCCACGATTCCAGATATACAATCTTTCATACTACAAGTTCCGCTAAAGTTAAATAAGTGCATAAACTGATTTGCTTCCGCATTATACTAGTAGTAAGTTTTGAAATTATAATAACGGTAGGTTTAAAGACTTGGGTGATACTTCAAATGTTACCTACGACTGTCTGAAGAAGGCTGATGCTAAGGATAATTGCGAATATCGTTGTTTCACAAAGTAAGTAAGATTTCGCAAAGATCTTTTCATTAAAACTGGTCTGTACAGAGAAATTTGGTCATAGCAAAATCACACTTTCTTTCAAACAACTAAGAAACAAACAATAGAACACCTTTCATAGTTGGATTCCAGCGATGATTTCATTATAAAAAAACAACAACAAAACATCAACTAAACAGGCAAAACAGCTACAGCGAGCAACTAAAAAGAATGTGCCGGAATATGTCGAAACTAAAGAAACTCTACTGCGGAAGTATGCTGATATATGCTGATTCTGAAAATTCCTTGCGTAAAAGAAAGGTGGGAAAACAGAGAAGCAGCCCTGCTTAAGAAAAACGAGGCATAAATTGCATTGTTTAACACGTCTCAGGACTAGTGGCCCCTACGGGCTGAAAGTGATACGAACCAGTAATGATTCAATCATCAACGGAGTAATTATAAATAAGAAACATTTGTTATTCACAATGTAATATTTCACCAAAGTCATTGAAGGATTGTGAAAGAAACGTAAAAAACTAGAATAATAAATTTAACTAGCATACATACAGACATTTATTGCAAATAAATAGATATTATGAAGAAATTCACATGCGATATTAGGCTGTATGTACACGGGAACTGTAAAATAACCAAGTCTAGAGAGCTAAAACCTTTAGTGCAGAACATCTAGATTTGTTTTGCAAGTATTGATAAAGACCTAAGAATCAATGCAATGGAAGATAGGGATATTCATCGCTTAAAAGAACTTCTATGCTTTTATTTCTCGCAATTGACAAGGCTATTGACACTAAGATACAAGACAAGTACATGCATAACTTCCTGAACTTATAATGGCATAAAAATGCACCAAGGGTAGGCAGAGAATATGAAATGAGGACCGAAATTTAAGGACTCAGTCTGAAAAGGTATTCACTGCAGTAGGACAAATAAAGGTCACCACCAAAAAGACATTTTATTTAGCCAAAAACAAGAGGTCGATGATGGCCCTTTATCGCTTACCTCAGTAAAGATTTTAAAAAAAAACTTAGCAAGGAATGTCAGCAATAACTAGAATAATTGTAATACATGTACACAAGCAAAATTAGGACACTCAGTTTAATTGTTTTACTATATGGCCATATATGGAGAACGACCACGCCTCTGATGGGCATGTCTTTTTGGAGATCAACATTCTTTTAACAATGCTGATAGAGGCCCACTCAATGAACATGTATACCAAATAACAAAGACATGGCTATTGTAGTGTCTGACGAGAAAATTTTCATTTTTTCCAATATTACCATGAAGGAATATGGGCAAGACCCTGACGGCCATGTTGATAAGACAAACTTGAAATTATTTTGTAAGTAGATATTATTCCTAGTCCAAGTGCCTTTGAAATTATTTCGGTAAATACTTGCAAGGTCGGTAGAATAAACCACACAGAAAATATTACCAAATTACACCATTGTAAATTATTACCAATATCCATTTCTTTGAGATATAATCTTCACTTGGGTATAGAAAAGTAAAAGTTGTTTATTCTTATTTGGAGTAGATACACTTTGTTTGAGCCATACCGGTTAGACGCTGCATTCTCCATCCTTGAGGTTGGCAGGTGTCTATACTCTTTTGCAAAGTATTATCTTTTGCAAGTAGAAACACGATTGACCAACTTCGTATAGCTATCATTAAGATTCAAGCAATATCAGACAAATGACAGAAAATCATATTTTAATCGTGTGGTATGTGTTTAAAGCATGAGACACACCTAGACTTCACATGAAACTCAATTATTTCTCCAGAAGTTAAACCACATCCAAAACTTGTATTAATGCAGTTACGCATTGTTATATAACAAAAGAAAAAACACAAGTATTTAAAAAGGAAGTCTGTTATTTAAATGCGTTTTCAAACCTTAAGATTGACAAAACAAATATATAAGAAATTGCATGTTTAATTAAGTGAAAATGATGTGTTTAACTAATTATTATTTTCATAAGACTAACGCATAGACTAACTGCAAATTAACCACAAACGTGTCGGTAATTAATGTAGCTTTATTTCTCTTCATTCTTAATTAACTTAATTTGAGCTCCTAAGATTTATCAAAGAATGTTGCGTATATTCACTTAACTCATTGATTTTTATACATTTGTTTCTTGATTCTTAAAAAATCATAATTTTAAGAACTTGGTTGAGAACCAAAGGATTTCTGTAACTGGGTGTTTTAATAAAAAAAACAACAGTATCTGTAAATCTCGAGGGTTTTACCAGTGAAATGAAAGCCTCGTACATGCTTCGTCAATCATGTGTCTATTTGGACATTAGAAGTCACATGAGTCTGGGATAGAAATAATAGTCTTCAAAAACGAAGACATGGTAAGACAAACAGCGGACACGTCTGAAATGTAAAACTTGCGAGATAATTCAACATCAGACATACAGCAAACAGGCATTCGATAGCGTGCTCTATTGTTTAATCTTCTTTAAATAATGAAGCTAGGGGATGAGGATTGCCAGTGAGAACAACTAAGACATAAATTAAACATGATATGGTAAAAAATCAACCCTGGAATGACTTATCCGCTGTTTATGTAATACTTACAAAGAAAAAAACTTATAAAGCGTTTTTATTTAACTGATATTAAATGCGGACATGATCACGTACTACTGCCAATAGCATAACAAGTTCTATGATGACGTTCAGCCTTCATAAATATTTGTAACATGCAGTAAACAGACCATATTTATTTATTTATTTATTTATTTGGGTTTAATGTGAATAGAGCATAATCAAAACCAAATTACGCAAGCAAAATATAGAAAAAAATAAAAACTATCAGGTTAAAAAAATATAATTGAAAACAGGTCAACACATAAAACAGTTTAAAAAGTATAACGGTTGGTAAATAAACAAGTTAAAATTTATAACTTATTAAAAATACTAATCTCGTTCAAGAAGCAAACAAGTTTAGAATCAGACACTGTCCTAAATAGTTCGTACATGTTATTAAAATACTTCGACCGTATGTGGTCTGTAATTAATCATGAAAGTACATTAGTAAAGCTACTAGCAAAATGTACCAAAACAAAACTACCCAACTAGTGGGCTGTCAAATATTTTAATGTTCGTCAAAATTTAAGTATAAGAGCAACTCCAGAAAAGAAAAATAACCTTAACAAATCAAAGAGAGGCTCTAGAAGAAGCGGTAGAAAAAAGAAAATACCATCTTCACCAGCACTGCTGCTGGAACACTTTATATGATTGCAAGTTTTAGTTATCATAAAGGTTATGAGATAAATCGCATTTTGTTGGGGCTTTTTATGTGTTACTGCCGTACAATACGCATGTGATAAGCAGATATAAAAATACATTCGTCTGGACAACAAGCCAAGCTAAATACCTTCTGATACAAAAGAAATGTGAATCACAATGACTGAACCATCTACTCCCGACTCGGCAAAAGGGCTTACAAAGGCCATGAACACATTGTGTAATAAAGTATGGAGGCAAAAGTTAATTTTATCATTTCCTTATAATATTTTTTATTCGCTGACGTCTGCCATATAAGTACTAATATGTCTAGATAGACATAAACAACAACAACAAAAACAAAACAACAACATATACAAAATAAAAAAACAGAAAACAAAAAACAAGAAAGCGCAACATTTTGAGTGAAAGCAAGTTTTGTGTGGACGATGTCAGGCTTAACAGGCATAAATAATGTAGACATGTCAATGATTTTTTGACCTTATATAGGCAACAGTACAATTGATGCCAGAAATGCCGACTTGAATTGCATACATATCTAACGTACACAATCAATATTCATCCAAACATATCATTTTTTGTAATGCATTTGGTACAGCTATGTTTCTTAGTATAAAGTCTTTGTTCAATTAATCAAACTTGTTCGCAGTACACTGGCTAATAAAGATGTTCCTAGCTAACCATTTTCAATGTATGCAAGAACATTCTCACTTGTGCCTTTAGAACTCCCACCAACTCCCAATAACGGAGGCAAATATAAATATCATAAAGAGCTTTTTCTCACATCTTAGAAAAGAAAAATATTCATCCTAATTTGAATTAAGACTAACAACACCATACACACATTCCTGTCAGAAAAAGCCGTTTTCGGAAGATTTTTTTTTTTTAAATTATGTTTTTTCATGGGGCTTTTTTTGAATTGCAAATTAAACCATTATTAAAATTTTTAAGTAGAGGCTTACTTTAGAAAACTAAAATATATGTAAATAAATACATTGGCGTAATTTAATTAAAGTGCGGTATAAAATTTGAAAGCAATTACGATTGGCAACATGAGGAGAGAACAGAACAAACTTACTGAGATCCTTCTTCTCCATTCAAACACTACATTATATTTCCAAAAGTGATGTGCTGACATGAATATATGACATATATATATATATATATATATATATATATATATATATATATATATATATATATATATATATATATATATATATATATATATTCATATATATATATATTCATGTGTGGATTTCAAATCTCTTCGGATTTCTTGCAGATTTGTTGCACTAGTGTTATCAGTCAATATATATATGTATATATATATATATATATATATATATATATATATATATATATATATATATATATATATATATATATATATATATATATATATATATAGTCTATGCAATGAGAATTTTTGCGGGAAATAATCGAAACCTATCTGAGGAATCAGAGGAAATCTTAAACGGCTCTAGTGATAGGTTGAAGAAGTTGAGAAATACCTCCACTGACAATGTCCAATAAGGAACGTCATTTGAAAACATCAGTCTATGAAGAATAAAGTTAAGGAACGTCATTTGAAAACATCAGTCTATGAAGAATAAAGATCATTATTTATTATATATTAAAGTCTTTTATTTAGGTTAGTAACAAAAGATATATTAACATGAGTAAACGTTTTGGCAAATACTTTTTTCCTTTTAACTTTTAACAAAACGTTTTAACAGGAATGGAAGGGCAAAAACATGAACATGAACAATAGGATTTCTTATACCAAAAGGATATATTAGTAAGTTTTAAAATAAAATGTACCTTAGATATTAATACTTACAAGACAATACTTTATATGTTACATATAACTCTTTGAAAAAAGCACATGCCAAGGAAATTTGAGCGTTTCGTTGTTTCACAAAATTAACAAAAAGTCGCAAAGCTCTTTGCATTGATCCAGGTCTATACAGAGAGAACTGGGCCAAGATGACCCTATATCGCTCACCAGAGTGCCATAGACATTTAGCCCTTGTAGTAATGCTTTTTGACAGATCAAAAAATTCTTTGAACAATCTTGATACAATGCCACCAAACGAAAACATAAACCAAGTATTAAAGCTCTAGCTCTTGTGGTTTTTTACAGGAAAATTTCATAGTTTTCCTATCTAGCCATATAGGGAAATGGCTACACCGTTTGCGGCCATGTTATTTGACGGATGAAAATGTTTTCACATGTATACCAGATATCTAGGCCCTAGCTCTTGAAGTTTCTGGCAAGAAGATTTTCAAATAAGAATATATGACAAAGTCCTATGAGCATTGCAATATATACCAAACTTCGAAAAGGCAAAGGACAAGGTATTCACATGCAAGTCAAATGTAAAAGTAAGAACATATCTGTGATGAGTCATGTAACAAAAAGAGCAAACCCAACAGTTACAGCTAGATCATGCAGGCACTAGATTATGCAGTTTCTGACAAGTTTCTGACAAGAAGATTTTCCTATATAGCCATATATGGAATGCCCCTGGCGGCCATGACTTTGATAATCAAAATTATTTAAACAAGTTTTCGTTCCCACTGCCCGCTTTAGCTTCTGAGAAAATTTGGATGAATTGGGTCCAGCGGTTTCAGAGATGCTGTTTGAAAAATATTGACGGACGTGTCACGCCTTACGACGGGCAATCACAATAGTTTACCCTAAGCATAGTTACATAGCAGAAAAATGAGGACGATAAAATGAAATAAAGAGCTAATAAAGTTTCAAGGTGAAACAAGTTGAATTTATGAAACAGACAGAATGGATCTTGTAGAGGACATTAAAGAAAGCGTAAAGGAAAGAAAGCACACAGACTGAAATAAGAAGATGAAAAAAAAGGTAGAGAAGTGAAGAAAATATCTAATGGTGCTCAGGAATAAGAATAGTAAGTGAGAAGAAATTAAACATAATACTCTGAGAAAGTAATTAATATCTGTAGATTGTAATTCTTGCCGACCAAAGATTCTCCAGAAGAAGAGGGGGAAATAGCAAATACTTTCGTCTCCAGCATTGCTTCAGGAAAGCTTTATATGATTGAAATTTCCTGTAAACATAAAAGTTGTGAGACAAATGGCGTTTTATTCGGTTTATCAGATGTTGATGGCGGAAAATAAACATTGGATCAAACAAACAAAAATGAGGCATTTGTATGGACAGCAAGACAAGGCAAATACCCTCTGATACAAAAGGAATGTGCATAACACATACTGAACCGCTCATGTGCTTCCGAATTTGCACAAGAGCTAAAACGGTCCCTGAAACTACTGTATTATAAAATAGGGAGAGAAAAGCAAATTCCATCTTTTTGATATTAATACTTTGAATGGCAGGAGTCTGCCATAAAATACTGATGAGTCTACACAGACACCAAGATCCAAAATGCTCTCAGCTCCGGTATCTGTAAGAAATAGTTGTATGAACAACACACTTATACTACTTTGGGTTAGAAGAAATAAACTGTTGGTTCTTTTCTTTTTTAATGTTCCAGTTTTTTTCTGCAAATATTCTCGTTAAAGCAGCACTAAAAATCTTTATGAAAAGAACAGCGAATTTTCGTTTTTATTGAAGTTAGAGTTAAAAACCCTTTATTTTATTACATTACGAAAACTATTGATTGATTGCAATGGAGCAGTTATCAGTTTTCGTATCATCACACACACTAAACCAATGAAACGAATAATTACATTTGGCAATGTCAAGCTTAAAAGGCACAAATTATGTCGGAATGTCAAACAATTTTGACCTTGTATAACCAGAAGTACAATCCATGTCAGAAATGTAGTCTTGAATTATATAGTATCTCCAATGTACAAAATCAATATGCTTACACTCACATCAATTCATCCTAATGTGTTTCTTAAGTTATGTTTCTCACTTTAAAGTTTTTTCACACTTAATCAATGTTCTCGATACACTGGCTAATAAAGAACGATGTTTCCAGCTAACCATATTCAATGTATGCAAGAAAACTCTCATTTGTGCATTAACAACTGCCACCAACTCCCATTAACGGAGGCAAATATAAATATCATACAGAACGTTTTCTTATTGCTTGGTAAAGAAACACTTATCCCAGTTTGAAGCTTAACAACGCAATACATTATGTGTATTCATGTCAAAGAAAAAGTACCTTAATTGGAAGAAAGAATAAATTTGCAAAATTAAGTGTCTGTTTTGCATGGGGCTTATTCTGAATCTAATTTAAAACCAAAATCTAGACTCTATCAAAACATAAATAAAATTCATGAAGTACATGCTTATTTGAGAATACTATAATAAATGTAAATAAATACAATAATTGCGTAATTTAACTGAAAGTGCGACAATATATCCGAAAGCAATTACGATTAACAAAATGTGGAGAGAAATTCTCTTCAATCCTTATTATGTATTTTAAAAAAACTATAATATATTGCCTAAAAGTGATGCTGACATGGAAACACGCAAAGGATGAGAATACTTTGTAGACTTGGGTTATGACGCGCCTCAATAGGCAGTAAAGTGTTGAGCTATTATGCGCAACACTATTATTAGTAAAGGTTTAATTATTACTTATCTATAATGAAAGAACATTAACCGAAGAAAGTAATATACCTCTTAGAAAGGTTAAGTTTCGTCTAGAATCTGTGTATATGGAAACATAACAGTTTTGTGTCCACCTAATTTTTTTGTCATAATTAGTGGAATTCTAGTTAATTATTAAAGAAATCTTCAACAAATTCTAACAAATACTCCATAGCAAGTTTCTTTTGGGCAACAGACTATGCACAAGGATTTAGTGACAAACTTTAGTGCAGATCATCTAGATTTTACAAGCAAACAATGGGGGAAGAAAACACGTTAAGGCTTTTATAAAATACAATTCACAAGACTCCAGACACTTTGATACAAGGTAGGCACGTTACATCCTGAACCTAAAATGACAAATAAATGTACCCATGGGTAAGCTGAAAATCTTAACAGAGGACATTTACAAATTAATTCTATCTGAACAGTAAGACAAACAATAGTAACCACTATTACATTGTACTTAACTTAGGAAGTATTGTATCCCATTACATGTCTTTAAAATAAAGTCACCAGTCGACGAATTTACCTTTGGACGTATTTTTGTTATCAGTCAAAATATTTTAATTATAAGTTATCGCATGTTTCGTGTGTGTAAACACAGACATTACCGTTCCAATGGGTAACTGGTGAGTTTGCGCTTTTTGTGCAATGACTCATCACAGATCTGTTCTTACTTTTGTGCCGCTTAAAGCTTTGGTATATGTTGCAAAGCTCATTCGACTTTGTCATATTTCCTTATAGGTTTTCATGGACACAATTATTTCTTTAGAACGTTAACTACATCAAATGCTTATATTAATACTTACAACATCGCACCTGTTTTTATAACAATAGAAAAACATAAGTATTTGAAAAGAACTGTTATTTAAATTTTGTTTTGTAAATCTAAGGTCAATAAGAAAAGGTCCTTTCAAAATAACAACATATATTTACCTCTAGACCAAGGCAAACAGGGTAAATTTAAATGTGACATAAACACAGAGACGAGACATAACACAAAAAGAAAGACCAGCAGTTACCGCCTTGGAACGGTCAGTCAGCAAAAGGACCGACTAAGGTGCTTAAACCAGGTTTATGGAGCGCTCCAAACTCGCACTTCCTGAAGGTTTTTCTCTCAAACAAAAAGTGTAAATAAAATTATCCCATCAAAGTGAGACAACTAACAGTAAGCACCTGCAGAATTGCCAAAAACAAATTCATCAGAAACTGTATCTGTCATTAAGTGCAAATGATATGCTTAACTAATTTTTATTTACATAAGACAAAGGCATACATTGCAAGTTAACCAAACATGTGTCGCCAACTTAAAATAGTTCTTCTTTCTTGTCTTTTAAAACAATCCAAGTTAATCTGAGGATTTTACATATATTCAGTTAACTCTCTTATTTTAATACATTTACTCTTTTTGAGTCTTACAAATAATTGTCACGTATTTAAGAAATTGATTGCGAACACGAATCAGAAAATCCCAAAGGATTCATGTGACTTGGGTATTTTAATCAAGAAGCAAAGTCCTAATTTTAGGGAATTTACAGTAAAATGTATGCCTCGTACACACTTCATCAATCTTATGTTTGTCCTGACATCAGAAGTCACATAAGTCTGGAAAATAGAAAAAGTAGTCTTCAAAGACTTGGTAAGGTAAGGAAACAGCAGAGAGGTCTGAGTTGTAGAACTTGAGAGATAACTCAACATGAGTCATAGAGCACCAGGCATGCGAAAGCTTATTCTTTTGTTTAATTCAAAGTAACGTAGCTGCGGAATGAGGACTGCACGTGAGAAGAACTATGGCATAATTGATAAAACATGGTATGGGAAGAAACAGTTAAAAGGTTAACCACGAAAAAAGGAATGGCGATCAGCTGTTTATGTTATTCTTAAAGATCAACGTATTAACCGTACTTATTTAACTGATAATCAAAGCAGACATGATCATGATACTGCCAATTGCATAACATGTTGTATGATCCCGTTCAGCCTTCATGATTTTGTACCATGCAGTAAACAGACCACAATTAATCCTTTAAGTACAGCAGTAAAGCAAACTAACAAAATGTAAACTGTCCAACTAGTAGGCTGTCAAATATTTATACTTTCGTCACATTTTACGAGAAAGCGAACTCAAGAAAGATTACCATAGGTTTTCCTCCAATAAAACAGCTTATCTAGAAGAGGAAGTGGAAAAAAGTAAATACCATCCTCATCAGCATTGGTCCTGGTACACTTTATATTATTGCAATTTACAGTTATCATAAAGCTTATAAGAAAAATCGCGTTTTATTGGGGCTTATAATGTGTTATTGGCGTAGAATAAATATTTTATGATCAAACATACCATTATAAGAAAATCGTCATGACTGCAAGTCTAGGTAAATACCCTCTGCTAGAAAAAGAATCACACCGACTGAACCATCTATCTCCGATTGTGCATAAAGGCTCTCACAGTCCATGGACAACAGCAATAATAAAATATGAACAAAATGTAACAACATATTATATAATAAAATATGGACAGAAAAAGTAATCTCATAATTTTGTTACAAAATTTTTATTCCCTGGCGTCTGTATATAAGTACTTATGCGTCTAGATAAACATCACGAACAAAAACATTCACAGCCTTTTAAGTGCAAGCAATATATATGTAGACAACACAGTTCTAAGAAATTGCTTAAGTCAGTAAAGTATTTTATTAGCTTTTTTCAGGAAGCACAAAAGACATTTATCCAAGTGAACTTTGTTTTTCCTTTCTTAGAGAAAGAAAGGTATGCTATAGTTTCTTTTTTATCCAACATGAAAAGTATCATTATTTGCAATGGAATGTTTAGTTTTAATATTACCTCACACTAAACAAAGACAACAATTTGTCAATGTCAATTACGAGAAATAAAATAATAAATCATGCTGGAATATCAATGACTTTGACGATGTGTTTGCACGTTCGGGTTTACGGCACACTGAAATTTTAAAAATCATACGTCGCCGACTACGATAAGTTTGTTCGTAAGTAAAGTATAATTAGGTTAAGATCAATATACGGGAACAGAAATATGAAAATCGATAACGTTAAAATAATGTGACTGATAACTGAAAACAATTTACATGTTTACCTTGTATAGGCAATATTAAGATTATAGTCTGAAAGAGACTCTTTGTGCATTTAATCTACAAAATTAATATGCATGCAATGACACCAGTTCATGCTATTTTTTCTTACAATATTGTTCCTCATTGACATGCTTAGAAAACTTATCAAAGTCGAGCGAATTCCACTATTTGCTTCTTGTATGTTCTCAATACTCTTGCTAAGAAGGGCAGATGTTTCTGGTTATCTCTATTCAATGCCTACAAGAAAACTCTGACTTGTGTATTTAGAACTTCAACCAACTCCCGTTAACAGAGGCAAATATAAATAACACAGCAGAGCGGCTACTTATAGCTTCATAAAAACTCGTATTCCAGTTTGAATTAAGCCGAACAACGCCATACATTACGTTTATTCCTTGTCAATAGGTAAATAAGAAAAGGTCCTATCAAAATTTTCACAGATATTTAAATTTTATCTACCAGTAGACAAAGGCAAACAAGGTAAATGCAAATGTGACAAAAACACAGAGACGAGACATAACACACATAAAGAAAAACCAACAACCTACCAACAAAATAAAACGTAGTATTGTTAAGAGCTAATAAGTTAAAAAAAAAACACAACAGTTCATGAAAAGCCGAGGATTTATCCGCAGTTGGCATATTATATGTAAGAAAGGTAGTAAAAAAGTCAAAGAAACGCCATCCTAATTGGAGAAAGAATACATTTGCAAAATCTAGTTATCGTTTTGTATGGGGCTTATTCTCAATATACAATAAGATCATTTATAAAATTTCCGAAATGCAGGCTTTTAGTGAATTAGAATGTATGTAAATAATACATTGATTGCGTAATTTAACTGAAGGTGATGCAAGATATCCGAAAGTAATTACGGAAGAAAAACTATTGTGAAGGGAAAAATACGAAACCTTCTGCGATCCTAAATAATCATTTAAAATCCTACATTATATTGAATACAAGGGACGAGTATAGTAGGTAAATTTGATTACGCACGTGTCTGAGCTTCTGTGCCCCGATTGGCTGCAAGGCGTTAAGCAACGATGTGCAGCCCAGTTATAAGTAACACTTTATCATTCGTAATCTGACACAAAGTGATGCGCATGACAAAACAACAACAATATTTCCACGAGAACAAATAATTTTTTTATAAAAAAGTTGATTGATAATACTAAAGAAGCAAACATCCTGAGATTTGAAAACCATACAGCACACCATAGCCCATTATTATTTCTTCTCAAGGATAACATAATGTGTTTAATATCATAATGATTATTTCTGCCTGAAATGCCAATAATTAAAACTGTACATATCTCTATCCTCGCAAATCCTAATGATTATTTCAAATGCAAGTAATGAAAAGAAAACCGATCTACTGAATAAAAAATGTCCAAGCGCTGACGTTTTCTTTGATAAGTAGTGACGTCATTGAAAAATAATATACAGAAGGAGTCTACCTTTAAATTCGGTCGACAAGACATAGTTCTCAAGAACTGAAAGGACAGTATAGAAACGTCCGATGCAATTTACAGAATACATAAAAATGAATAACCATTGGACAAAGATACAAACATTCTAGTAAAAAGTGTCAAAGCACTGGAAAGAAGCATTAGAAAGAAGAAGAAAAGTTACCGCGTTAGACGGGCCAATCTACAAAGGGCTGACTGCGATGCTTTAACTAGTTCAAACAAACATATTTTCAGGTAAAATCCTTTGGTTTCAAAGATAAATGTTGATTGATTCACAATTTGATAGAACATTTGTCTTTTTGCACCTTAGCAAAGAAAGCTTTAAATTGATACATCGTTTTGATATCATATTAAGAAAAAAACTCTCTTTATTTTTCTTTACAAATCTGTAGTTATACATTACAAAATCTGTTAATATAACGTGACAGTATCAAACACTGAACCTGACCTTCAATTTAATACCAAAAAACAAATAAACATAATTACATAATAAAGCCGCTGAATTATTCAAAAGAAAATTTATTCGAACCAAAAATACAAGAAATTGTCAAAATTACTCTAATATCAAGAAACTGTTAAGGTGCCGAGGATAATTATTATCTCTAGTACCGATTGTTAGTAGTTTATATTGATGAATATGCTATTGTAAATAGCATTTCTTTTTCTGATCACCTCTATTTACACTGTTAGTCTTTGAGAAAAAAACATTCAGTAAGTGCGATAATGGAGCGCACAACATGTAAGACCAAATTTTAAATGTTTTATGTAGGAACAGAAATTAGAGATTCGAAACGAACAAATTGATGTTGGAATATCACAAGACAGCAGCAACACTCCGCTGTTATGTCTGTTCTAAGCTACATTTTACGATTTTTAAATAGCATAGATGGGAATAAAAAGATAACAACTTGTTTTCATAGTTATTATGTATTAAGGTTTTCTATATATCACATGTTACTCCAGCTAAATGGGAGAAATACTTGCTGCACTTATTCTGGCATGTTGATGGGCAGTTAACATGGACCTCGTCATATCAAAAGGCAGTTTACTAGATATTGCACAATTGGGCAAACTGACAACTGTCTTATATAAGATTTATGTTTTCATATAAATGTCTCCGCCACAGACGATACGACACAGTAATATATCAGAATTGTAACTCCAGACATTTTAGACTTTTATTTGAAACAATAACAATAAATTCTCTTTCTGTCTCAGTTGCGTACATTTTATATAAAAACACCCAAATAAATTACATGTCGTTTACTTTTAAAGGCTGAACTAAAAGCCATCATTCATTTATCTGTATGACAACAAAACTTCCATTTTGTTCAAATGGGTTGTAACATTTTACTGAAACATCATTTGATACTCAACAGCCTATGATTGAGATTTTAAAATAGTAAGCTAACTGTTTAAACAGTAATAGTGCCAAATATGCGTGAGCTGATCATCGGCATGGCTGTAATGTTTGTCCAGGGTGTTAGTTGGTCTAGTACGAGCAGCAGATAATACGATAATGTGAAACTTCATTCGACAGAATGTGTCTGGACAACGACGTCATTTTTCATACGTGTGTATTTGTTGCCAAGCAGCCTTAATACAGGATATATATATATATATATATGGGTTATAAGTTTACTATTTAATCGGCGTTATTACTCGCAAGAAAAAAATTGTCTGGACATCTATTCATATATGTGAACGAGTATTTACCGTCAAAAAACCATAATACAAGATATACTTGTGTTATATTTGTTACTACTCAATGGAAGTTGATACTAATTTAAAACATGTTCCAGTTACATTAACATATCAATGTCAAAAATATTTACCAGAGACACACAACTTTTTTGTAATGATAAAGTGTATATTTCTAAATTCTTTATCATAATTATAGAGCAATATATTGTTAAACAAGAGTCAATGTGTATTGGTTTAGGTTTTTGGGTTTTACGGCATACCGACACTTGATAGGTCATACAGCGCCGAATACGTAAAAGTTTAACGACAATGGAATATAATCAGGTTAAAACTAAAAAACGTGAGTAGAAATAAAAATGTATCAGGTTAAAAAGGTGAATTATAAGTGAAAACAGTTTAAGATATTAAACAGTTAAATGTATAACGTTAGCATAATAAACCGTTTAAAAATTTATAACCTATTGAGAATACCAATCTCGCCCAGGAAGCAAACAAGTTTGGAATCGGACACTGTTTTAAATAGTTCGTATATGTTATTGACATTAAAATATTTAGACCGAATATGGTCTGTGTCCATACATTTTTATAAAATATGATTAACTGTAAGAGGTTCCTGGCAAGGTACACATTCAGTTTGAACTTCTCCGTTTTAAAAAGATATGGATGGGTTAATCTAGTATGTCCAATGCAACAGCGGGTAAGAGCCACGTCTTCCCGCCTACTTTCTCTGCAAGTAGAGATATTGGCACCGACGTTAGGTTTAATTACATCTAACTTGTTAAAATATATCGATTGATAAATGGTTTAAAATCTTAGTGTGGGATGCAAAGATCTGTCGCAGTAAGAACTGAAGTAGATTTTGTACTTTTATCTGCATCCTCATTTCCTCGGATGCCTTCATGACTAGGTAGCCAACAGAAAACAATATTTTTATTAAGACAAACTTCACTAAGTCTTAAAAGTAATTCTTTAATGAGGCGGTTGGAAATTTAGGGTTTTAATAGATTGTAAAACCGACAAAGAGTCAGTAATACTACAAATTTATCGTCAGGATGATTTGAAATGAAATCAAGAGAAAGCTTAACAGCCTGAATTACGGCTGTTAAGATGGACGAGTCGGGTGGTACTTTTTGTTTAAAACAACGAAGTTTACTTACGGAAGCACAGCCGACATACGAATCTGCTTTTGAGCCATCATTATATATTTCGAGGTAGTTAGAGTATTTCTTGTCGCGCAGTTCGTTAAAATTTGAGCGAAGTACGAGTGGGTCTGTGTTTGGCTTATTATTTGTACAGAGAGTTAAATCGACTTCGGGAGTTTTCAGTTGCCATGGTGGAAATTCCAATACATTATTTTCGATAACTTGATTTAAATTCAGTTGTGATGAGTGTATAATTTTTAGCATTTGTAAACCCAAACGGCTTTACTGCTTTACAAGCTCGTACAAGTGTTCATATTTAGGAATGAAAATATACTATGTGCTGGATTTTTAGGATGAGACTTAACTTGTGTTATGAACTGAAGCGTCTAAGGTATTATGATGGCTCATTAGCTTCAACGTAAAGGCTCTCTACAGGAGAGGTTCTGAAAGCTCCAACAGCCAGACGGAGTACCTGGTTGTGGACAACGTCTAGCATCTGGAGATATGATCCTCTGGCACAACCATAAACAAAGCTACCATAATCTAATTTCGATCTTACTAGTGATCAATAAAGTTGTAATAAAATTTTTATTCAGCTCCCCAGTCTGTATGGGATAAAACTTTCAACAGGTCAAGAGATTTAAGACATTTAGATTTTACATATTTAATATGCGGTATAAAAGATACTTTACTGTCAAATATGACACCAAGAAATTTAGTTTCCTTGACAACAGGAATACGAATGTTATTAAAAAATAATTCAGGATCGGTGTGCAAAGTTATTTTCTGACAGAAATGTGTGCAGTTTGTTTTGGTGGGTGAAAATTTAAAACCATTGTTGTTACTCCAAGTTTGTAGTTTGTTGAGGCATTGTTGTAATTGCCTTTCTATCGTATTCATATTTTGGGAACGATAACATAAGGAAATCGTCCACATATATTGAACAATCAACTTTATTATTTAGAGTTTTACAATGTTATTTATTTTGATATTAAAGAGAGTAACTGATAATATACTACCTTGAGGGACAACTTGTTCCTGTTTATGAACAGAAGACAAAGTAGACCAAATTTTAACTTGAAAAGTTTTGTCAGAGAAACTGTTAATAAATGTGGGTAAACGACCCTTGAGACCAAGGTCACCTAAATCTTTTAAAATCCCATGTTTCCATGTAGTATCATATGCCTTTTCAAGGTCAAAGAACACCGCTAAAGGTGTTCCTTCTTGATAAAGGCATCTCTTAAAAGTTTTAAATCGAACGAGATGATCGAGTGTACGGCGTTGGTTTCTGAACCCACTTTGAAATTCGGTGAGTAAATTATTTGATTAAAGATACCAAACAGGTCTGTTATTTATAATCCGTTCTAAAGTTTTACAAATACAACTAGTCAAAGCAATAGGTCTGTAACTTAAAGGATCTGTTGAATCTTTTCCTTGTTAAGGTATAGGGATGACGAGTGCATTTTTCCACGAATTTGGAACTTTTCCCGAAAACCAAATTTCATTATATATAGACAAGAGTAAATTTAATAATGTATGCGGCTGATGTTTTAAAAAAGTGATGGGGAATGTCATCAGGTCCAGCAGAGCTATCATGAGATTTATCCAGTGCTCCTCTAAGTTCTCTTAAAGAAAAGGGTTGGGTGTAATTTTCATTATTGTGTGACTTAAAATTGATTTTATTTTTATAACCCGATTCTTCACATTTTGAAATTATTTCTTGTAATTTTCCGAAGATGAATTTTTAGCAAAACGATTAGCAAGAGTGTCTTTTTTGTTTGTTATTATTGAGTGATTACATTTTAAATGATTAACTGTGGCTGAAGAAGATTTACCGCTTATTTGTTATGGCTGACTAAACATTTTTGACTGAAGTTTTAGTGGTTATACCAGAAACAAATTTCTGCCAAGATGTTCTTTTGGTTTGTTTAATGATTCGCCTACTCTTTGCCCTTTCATTTTTTTACTTTATTTAAATTAACAGAAGTAGGGCGAATATTAAATTTCTTAAGTGCCGCTCTACGTTTTCTAATGGATTTTTTGTATTCATCATTAAACCAAGGTTTGTTACGCTTTTACTTTGTCGTGGTCTTAGGTATACACGTTTCTGCTATGCTATGAAAAATTGTTGCATTTTTAAATGTTGAAGTTGTCACTTCTTCAGTATAAAATATTGAGAATAATTCCCAATTTGCTCTGTTCATTCTCCAATAAGCCTTATTGTCATTTAAGTTGACAGAATCGTTGGTTAATATTACAGGAAAAATGATCATTTCCACAAAAATCGTTATATACATCCCAACTATAATCAAGATATATAGATGGATGACATAAAGAAAGGTCAAGAGATGAATAATGTCCTGAAGCAGGATGTAAGTAAGTTGCCTTTTTATTATTCATTAGGCATATATCATTTTGGGCAATAAACTCCTCTAACGTTTTACCCATATTATTATAATCAGAACATCCCCATAATGGGCTATGTCCATTAAAATCCCCTACAAGAATATAAGGGGACGGTATTTGGTTTATTCAATCACTTAATTTTGATTTTGGAATATCTGAATTAGATGGAAGATAAACAGAGCAAACTGTAATGACTTTAGGGACTGTTACTCGAATGGCAACAGCCTGTAATTCAGTATTAAGGTTAATCTTTGTGTGTGGCAGTTTGGAGTCCTCGAGACGCCCTGTCACAATGTGTATTGGCCATTTTAGTAATATTAGGGTTTAACTAGAACTATGATCGGCTATGATGTCCCTACCATCGACTTCTCAAAAGCTATCAATACAGCAAGTTTCATAATAATGTCTCGTTCCTAACTAAAGTTATTGAGAAGTAATCGTTTTTTTCTATTTTCAGTAACAGTGACCTTGACCCCACTTTCAACCCCAAGTGTCGTCTAAACGGCAAAGTTCATCACAATATCTCATTCCTAACTAACGTTATTGAGTGAAAATTTTATTTCTACTTTTAGTAACAGTGACGTTGACCTTGCTCCAACCGGTCCTTAATCGAATTTAATGTTATAGATGTGTGCCATATTTAATCTCATGCGTCGTATTGACAGAAACTACCTAAACAGCAAGTTTCATCCCAATAACTCATTCCTAAGGATAGTTATTGAGCCCCATTGGCCCCACTTTCAATTCTAAGTGTCGTTTTCACAGAAGCTACCTATGCAGCAAAGTTAATTACAACATATCATTCTTAACTAAATTTATTGAGCAGAAAAGGTTTTTTTATTTTAGTAACAGTGACATTGACCTTGACCCCACAAGCCCAAATGTCGAACTTGACCTATATCTTGTGACGTTACACATTTGTTACATCTGTGAAGCCTTTCATTAATTATTTATTGTCCGGAAACCATTTTACTATTTTAAGTAACAGTGACCTTTTCAATGACCTCACCATATGATGTTACACGTGCGTACCAAAAATGTTTAATCCTTTCATGAGTTATCTCCTGAAACCGACCGACCGACCGACTTCCTTTGTGGGGGCATACAAAGTTCATACTGTTCAAATTAATACAGTAAGAGCACACAAACCTGGAGCACCGGAAACTTTCAAAACAATAGGCATCTTGATTTTAACAATAAGTCGACAGTAACGACTCCCAATCCAAGGTGTTCCTGTTATTAGATGCACAACTTTGGAACATATTACTAAAAACAGGCGTATATATAAAATATGGAAATATAGATGCGTACATACCATCAGCTAATTCTATGCGCCGATCAATTAAAGCAAGAAGAATAAAATTAAAAATATATGATAATAACACATCTTCCATATACATATTACCAATACAACGGAAGTAAGTAAGCCAGTTAAGAAATGTATGAAAAAGTTTGACTTATATTTCCAGGTTTTCCAAAAATATACATTTCAATATCCATGTGATGCAATGCAGTCATCGATTGTAGCATAACATAAGGACTGTTTTTAAACAAAACGACACACGGAAGATTATTATTCTAGACCTATTAATCACTATAAATCATTGAAATGAAAGACTGCTATAATGTCAGTCCATCACATGTTTTTACCAAATGGTTGTATTTAAAACACAATTTAATTGAGATTTGACGCATCAGTGAATGATTTATCATTAAAAATATCGAAACAAAAACAATTTCATGCAGTGAATTCATTGCGCTAATAATAAATATTAAACTATGTCTGGTTTAATGTGGCTCCTGTGAGGCAAATGCTTTGACAATATATTTATTCCAAAATGTGTCGGGCAATTTTAATCTTGATTAATTTTAACCAACAGATTTGATTAGAAAAAATGCTTTATATCTTGTATCTCACATCTTGTCAAACCACTGGTTTTAACGTTACAAGACTGTATGAATTACCACATGCTAACAACTCTGGCATGTGACAAATTTCAAGAGAACATGCACTTAAGAGATTTGGGCGGTGAACATGTGACCATTGTATATTTAGTACTTTTGTACTTTGGTTAAGAATTGTAGCTACAAGAACTTAATTTGCCTTACCTGAGACAGCTATGAACTAAAGTAACCAACAAATTTAAACACTCATTTCCAATGACATTACAGACATTACTAAATAGCCCTTTAATTAATTTTGGGGTAACTATATCAGATTCGATCAACTGAACTGATTAGAAATTCTTACATATTCATAAAAACACAGACGATAATGTGTTGTCCCTCCAAAAATAAAAAAAGCAAAAGACATGAAACTGTGGAATCAGACGCATGATAAGCCATAAAACAAAAAGGCGATCCTAAAGAAGATACATCAAATGTCCTTTGGATTTAAACAGCTTATTATCACACCTTAAGGTACATTTACTACTTGAACGGAAGATGTTACTTCATTTAAGCCGATTCCTGTAAAATACATCTATGTAAAATCAGCCAGTGGCTTTCTGTTCTCATCAACAGAAGACTGTGAAGAATACATTACCAGGGTGACAGAAAACGAGATGAAAATGACATGATCTGTAGACCACGGATAATGGTGTGGTCTCCACCAACAAAGGTTGTGCCTAAACACCACCGTGAGCATTTCACTTTTTGGAAATAGGAAACGGTCTAGCAGGCAGTTATTAAATCTTACATGCACGAAATTGAAAATCTTTTGTACATCTATCTTGGAATAAAAAGAAAACATAAATAATAATACATACTGTGATTTTTTCAATTTGGGAAGAGAATTTTTCTTTTGTTTAATACAGATTTTGTTAAGAGTCTGGACTAAGTGAAAGAAAGAAAACATGTGCCCATTACTGCATGGGTTTAATTCTTGTGATGGATGCGATTGGTAATTTGTTTCATATTTAAGGCACGATTGATACAAACGTATTCAGTATGTCAATATTCTGATGTTTTATGGACTATAAAGCCAACAAGGGGCTAGATAAAGTCGACGCACTAACAGTCGGCCGAAGTCCTCACATGTCAATGTTTGTTTCGACTTGGACTATTTCATAAGCAGTAAGGGGTGATTTTTTTAACACAACGATTCTCACTTTAAACATGAAAAGCCTTGTTTCAATCCGACATATTAAAACTGTTTTATATACAGCCAACAAAGCCAGATCATCAAAGAAGACTTTACTTACTAATTATAAATGGCATATACTAACCATCCGCACTTTCTAAAATAGGCGACTAGTATTCCTCATCATGTTTGATATTACCTTAAAAATTAGTACTGGTCCAAAAAAACATGATTAAAAATCTTTAAGCATAGAAACATAAAGTACATTATAGACCGGATAGATCTATCATATCAGTTACAATTGGAATTATAAATAACATGTAGCAACCATGCAAATTAGGTGAGCTAAAACCAACCGATAAAACGATAATACCTCCGAGACAAGCATGTATCATTTGTATCTGCAGAGATCAAATGCTAATTTACGGAAAACCCATGCCTAAAATGTACACATCGTTGCTCTATTCAATAAAACACTAAGCTCCATTGACTTAAGATGAAGCTGGTCTGTACTGCGTCATTTGTCCTACAAAGACTTTCCATTAAAACATAAAAAATCATATTTTGAAGTCTCATAGTTATGTTCAGCCACAAAATGAATATCCCCCGCCTCTTGAAAAAGTTTCCACACAACCTCATCTTCCAGAAACAGTTTCCAAACATTCTCAGCCTCAAGAACAGTTTCTAAACTATCCTTAACCTCTCGAAGAGTTGTCAAAACTTAAATACAGCACAAATAAATACCACAATACGGCATTTTCACTGGAATATATTTATATGATACTATATTTATAGACATCAACACTTTTAATTTAAATTCTATTTCTTTCATAGAAAATTTCTAGACATGAAGCCAGCAGTTATATTTTTACTTACTTTATTTAACATGCACTAGTAACAGACTTTGCATTCCTTATTAACTGACAATAGTTATATTAAGTCTCAAATATATTTAAAAATAAAGACGCCATTAAATTTCATTACATTATTAAAAATAAGGTTTTTGTACTTTTTTGTTCCATTTTTTATGTCCTGGTCGTTACACCATTTATAAGATGCAAGCACCAACATTTACATCTCTTCGTGAGGAATTTTAATTCAGTAATAATATTAAAATCTACTTTAGAACAGTCATTCCATATTAGGTTGTGTCATATCTATGCAAAATCCGAGACATTTTCCACATAACTTTGTAAGTATTATTTCTAAGGCAATACAGGGACAGGTACAAAACAACTTTAGGAGACAGTCGTATAACCATTCAACGCGATTTTTATAATTAAAATACCATTTTCTGTTTAATTTATTTTAATAGTATTCACTATTGTATACAAAAATGTACATTATTGTTTCGAATGACTTCAATACTCGTTTAATCCTTCGGATATGACATTATTTCTGAGCGCTAATAATGTCATCGCTTTGACTTTTATTTCATTACTTCACTCCCGATGCAGATGCACAGTTTGTGTTAGAGAAAAGACTAAAGGAAATGCAAAATAAGTGCTATGAAAAAAAGTTTTATGTCCTCTTCCACTACTTGGAACATATTTCATATGACCGTACTAAAAATAATTAAATAAAATAAAATAAGATAAAATATAATATAAATAAATATACACACGTTATGTATAAATTATACAAAAAATATATATAAATATGTTAGCCAATTTTACTGTTTTGTTTTTTCGATTGTTTGAGTTACTTGTTTCTTTTTTCCTTAATTTCCTATGGCATATTAGTCACTTTAAAAAAGGAAAGAAAAAGACACATCGTTTTCCTAGAAATAACATAGACCATTTTATCGGACCGTCTATTCCTAGACAGCTAGGCTCGTGTATATACGGACAGACATACCGACTCTAACTTTGGTCAAACCAGAGAACGCAGCTAGGTAATATATTTTCGACCTGTCAGCGGTAAAAGCCTTAAAAAATAAATGTGAATCTGATAAAGTAATCGTGATTGTTATGTATTTAAACGGAGAAAGATGATACCAGCAGCAAACAACACTAAAATTTGACAGACATCAATGCAATCATGGTTTTCCTGCAAATACTTAGCAAAAGTATAAAAAAGCTTCCGTTGAAACCCAAGTAAACAAGGGTCCATATCTGGAAGACACACGGAAAAGCTATTTGACAGGTAGAGAACATTTTGTGGAATCGCTAGTCAAGTAGGTGGGCATTGGATCTGGCAGGATATTAATTAGGCGCGAATAAATAGGCAACCTGCCAATTATAATTGATGTTCATAAATCTCGGTTAATCTTCTGAAGATAAAAGGCGAGATAACTACAGATCAGTCCTTGTCAGGAGCATGCTCTTCTTATTAAAAAGTGCCGTCATACGATTGTCTTTTTCTTGGTTAAGCACTGATCATGAGCTGTATATACTTACATGTATACATACAAATACTATTTTCGAGATAAGCTCCGGACAAAACTAAGATATATGCATATATACCCATACTTAATCTGCGGCATTATTGACAGCTAAATTAAATATAATATAATATTCTGCTAGTTACTTCGCAGCAAAAGTACATATACATTTAAGATCGCCTCTTGACAATATTTATTTCTTTTTTGAGAGCAAAATACTTAGTGTAGTCAACTAGGCATATACAAAAAGTACTCTTATATGAAGGTTTTACAATATAATGTATTGTTAAAGCTTAGCCTTACAAAATATAAGTATATTTTCAAATATGTTATGAATGACTTTAAATGTTTTAATTGCAACAAACCATAGGTGGTATTTGTTTAAGTCCTATGTGTCTTCGGAATGAACTTTTTTCTGTTTCTAAATACTGGTTGTTAGCCTATTAGATATCAGTGCGAATGTTTAAATGCTCAAAACGAGTAAAATATAACTTAAATTTTTCTCACTAACTAAACAAGAACATATAACTAAAACCTTACTTTCGCTTTTGTCGCCATGGTAGATCTTAACTGATAATTTCATCGGGCATTTCCGCTAAACACGCCGAAAGTAAACGGTGTCGTCGGTGTTTCGCCGACCAGAGGAGAATTCTAGATTTGTGCTGTTCCATCCTACGAGTTAACGACCTTTTTATTTCCGAGTCGGGTTTCCTCCGTTCGTCATTGTTATTTACGACTTAAGGGTCATGGACGAAAGTAAATGCGGGTCATGGGATCATACGAACGGTAACGTAACTAATCGGAACATTTCGGGATTCGACCGAAGTAATTTAAAATATTCTATTACTACCCCAGTGTTAAAAGATTTTATGAATTTTATGATTTTTATTGACTCATTTGAAATATTATTAACAACTATGAACAAACAGACATTATATAATTATGTCATATAATGTATCTGAAACGTTATCTGCACCAAATTTGATGATAAAATTCCAAACCATATATAACTTCAAAAACAAGTGTAAGTTTATAAAGGGAAAATAATTACCAAATAAATGTTTCCCAGGGATGGTTAATCCTTCATCGCACTAGGGTGTTTTATTGGAGTCTGGCAAGCAGTTTGGTCCTTAACACTCTTTTACCATCAAAATGTACCAAAACTTTTGGTATCCTTAGACTGAAAGTGCCCGATGGTGGACAAACCAACAATTTCAGTATTCTGTATGTTGTAGATTTGTTGTTTTTTTACTGGTTATTTGTTGGTCTGGGTTGGTAGTTTCTATATAAGCTTAGGTAGACAAAGGATTATGTGAATTTTAGTAGAATTGAAGTGGAATCGAATATGTGAACTTTGGATTAAGTGTCTCTGATGGTTGATGCACACACTTTTCTCTGGATTTGTTAATTAAGCCAATGTTGTGTTTGTATAAATTAAATGATTGAAGATGATTTATTTGTACTTACTTCATTTTTAGACCATTTATTTTATTGAAGCATAATGTAAAGTTGTTAAATTGTTCTCAATAATGAAAATATGTGAGATAGTGGCAGCAAAAATAGAAGAAACAATTTATAACACCTTACTCTTTTAAACAAACAACTGATAAATTGTTAGAAACAATCGTGACTTAAGCAACATTATTAAAAATAAAGGTTAACAATAAAATAACACTAACCAGTAAATTAAATGACTCAAGTCCAGGTACGGGAGGCCCCGGGTTCGAACCCGGGCCGCGACATACCAAAGTCATAATAAATGGTAGTGGTATAGCTTCCTTGATAACGCTTAAGCCAATATAAGGGTAGTTCCACGACTGGCTGGCCCGGTATCAGGGTAATGACTGGGTGTGGTATCATGCCAGGTGTTCACTGCATGCTATACACAGTGAATGCAGTTCTATCTCTGCTTCAAGTGGACACCGTCTCCAGATAACTGAGATACTGTTGTTGGGACGATAAACCAAAGAAACAAACAAACAAACAAACAAAACAAACACATGACTTAAGAAAATACTGATATAATAAAACGCACATTGAAAACATTAGCAAATTACCGAAGTAGAATTGGAGAGAATAAAAATAAAAAAAGAGAAAGGGTACTTAAATTATGAAAAAAACATCCACTACCCAGAATTGCTAAAGTACACTGCTACATGTCGGTTAAAGGTTTTACAAAACAATAAGAAAACCATAAGTCACAATATCAATTCTTCACACTAAGTAAGTCATCATTACTTTTAAAAATTTAATAACCAAAAGGGGGGTATAAATCGTCTTTATGTATATATTACATTTATACAATGGTTGTTTTATATATCCACACTCGTTATAATCTTTTCTTGGAATGAAAACATATCATATTTTCCGTCTGATTTGATAGCCATATTAGGTCGATAGTTGCCTAAAAATTGGCCATAAATATAGAGGATCTAATTAAGGAACAGAAGTGAGGGAAGGGAAAGAAACAGGCAGCGTTCAGGAGAATAAAAGGGTGGAAAGAAAGAAAGACGATAAAAGAAAGATAATGAATAAAAATAAGAAATAGATAATATAGAAATAGAGTCAAGGTACGAACAAAATAAATATTAAATAAATGAAACGAATCATGGAATAGGATTAAAAGAAGTAAGATGAAATTACTAAAACATTATGTTTAAAATGAGGTTTCTTCGGAACAATAATGGAGATTCTTTCTGTGTGTGATTCGTACAAATAAAACACTCAGTTACATTTAATTACGCTAAATTACGCTATTCAACACATACATTTTATATTTAACACTGTCAATAACACACTTTGAAAAATTGCTTTCCGTCCGCATCATTTGCAATTTGAAGTAAACAGGCTCAAGTGGTTCCTTTAGGCAACTCACTGAACAAACCAACAAAGCAATAAACCTCTCAGTAATGTTTTTGTCAAATAGTCTACTGGTCACCTCAAATACCAAAGCGAGTGGACAAACTGCCAAAGGTATTTACAAATTAAAAATCTTCTTTGAATTTGTAGGTAGGAAAACAATATGGTCTCGAGTTCCGAGTTTCTTCACGATTGCATTTATCTATGATCATAATACTTGATAAATTGCGTTTTGTTGATGCTCATTTAGGTTAACAGGCGTAATTTAAACATGTTACCAAATATGAGAAATGTGTCTGGACAGCAAGCATACGTCTGTTCCCTTCGATAAATAAGAATTTTACTAACGTAGATTGAATAAAACAACCGTATGCATAAATGTCAATACAAAAGTATAGTAAGACGTACAACGCATGAAATAAATAATGTTGTAATACGAGTACTGATTTGTTGGATTGTAATCTTTACATATGGCATTGTTATATATGTCGTCATAAACCTTCCTGGTTATTACAATGAAAATCATCGTAATGATATAGTTGCATTTTAATGCATCATAAAATCTACGATCGTTTGCTTGTACTTGTGTGATAAGTTAGATTTCGGTGAAAAGATGTACTTGGGTGATTAGTTATACGTTGGTAATTAATTTCATCTTAAACAAACAAGTAATTAAAATTAACAGTTTCAGGACAATGTAAAGAGCATAATCACATTAAGTTCTCGGTGTGTTTTGAGTTTGTATGCAATATAAGACTTATAATCTGGATCAGATATATCATAGTGCGATATTTTAAATGGGATATTTACGAATATGATCTCATATTTCATAATCTATGATTCTAAATTAAACTTTTCAGAACATTTAGCTAACGTCGTTGTATTGCGGCTACCTTTAAATGTATGTTGTCATTACTTAGAATAATGAAGACAGATATTTCTAGCTTGCACAATTAACCTGCAAAATGTTTTGGGGGAAAATCTCAATTTACGATCAAGTAATCCTCCAACCCAAGCCATGAGACAAAACTAAGAAATCCCAGCAATAACGTCGTCATACAACTTCAATGGCAAACATGTATCCCAGTTCGTTTTCAGCCTAACAACACAATAAATATCACACGAAACAAAGTCCGGTCTCTTAAAATGTTATCTTTTTGTAAAGAAAATGAAATAAGTATAATTCAAAGTTATGTTTAATAGAATTTATGAATCTACAAATACAACTTCTACAAAATGCACCAAGAGAAGTTTTTTTAAAAAGAAATAGTTAAATATAAACACCCGAGATCAGCAAAGGTTAACATTCGTTGACAAAGGAATGCAACAGTTATTCCACAATGGCAATTCTACATTCAAAATCTTACTTACGAATATATTATTTTTGCAGAATCAGATTTGTGCCACTTTTTCCGGATTCTGTCTGAACAGGATCTGTCTATAATGTCTAAGAAACTTTGAGGACTTAAAATCATGGTAATTATAAATTGAAATTTATATTATTACCAAGAACCAAAATACTATGGACTCTGAGCATCATGACCAATTATCTAAATTAAGATTTTATTTGACCACAAAAGATGTGCAATAAAAATTGTTGAAACAACATTTCTACATCCATGTTTCTACATGTAAACAAAAGTGCAAATATAGTTGAAAAGTTGACTTGACCTTAGATGGTACAACTGTTATGAGATGTGATAAATATAGAACTAAAACAAAATCACGAAAATAAGTTCTTTACAAAATATGTAACAGCACACTTATTTTTGTTTTACAGGAATGTGTGTCGATCATTTCAATATATTTTATGTAGCTGAACATAGAGTGTATCTGCTGAAGTTGGGTTTAGGGTGAATAGGTAATTGATTTTGATTGATTTTCCATGAGAGCATGTTCAATAAACAATCCAAGAATTGTAGGCCGCTGATCAAGAAAGGACCGTTTGATTGATTATCCCTTTATTGTCATGTGCAGTACTTTTTAATGTTTCTCAAGAAACACATATATTGCAGCTATGCAAAAACAAATCTGTCCGATTATGATTTATGCAGTAACAATATCCAATAGAGCATTCAACGTTTGTTGCAAGTTTGAAACCAGAGCTATGTAGTTTCTAACACAAAAATACTGGTTTACATTATAGAACTTACATTTTACATAGTGAACTCGTATTTACCTGATCAGCTATTTCCTTACATCCATTGCTAGGTGATATCTATTACGAATACATTGATCCAACTCAAGTTCTATGTGAGCCCATGATATAACTTTACACCAGCTGTCTACTACAAAGTTATTTCATAACACCAATGTACTAACGGACGCTTAAGATTTTGTAAAACAATATAAACATGATTACAAAGCTATTTGAAACATTTGGATTTAAACATTCTTAGCTTTTCAGCAACCCATCCAACGAGTCTGCTCATCATTAAGCTCATTCCTGGCAAGTCTTTGAGCATTTAACAACTGATCTGCAGAAAGGCGTCAACAATTAGGCCTGATTGGATGTCGGTCTATAAAGGTCAGCAGATAACAAGATGTATTGCATACATCACTTACATGATGGAATGTGTCAGGATAAGATTTATGGGTACATGTTGTCAAGGAAACATAATATGTAGAATCAACATGAAAAACAGTCAACCTGATTACCTCAATGACAGTTGTACCTTTATCTTATAAGTTTTAACTCCCGATGCAAGTGCTTACTGTTAGTTGTCTCACTTTAACGGGATATTTTTTATTTACACTGTTTGTATAATAGAGACACCTTCATGAAGTACGAAGTTGGAGCGCTCCACAAACCTGGTTTAAGCACTCCAGTCGGTCCTTTTGCCAACTGACCTTTCCCAGGCGGTAACTGCTTTTTTTTTCCTTTTGTGTATTATGTCTCGTGTGTGTTTTTGTCACATTTACATTTACCCTATTTTGCCTTTGTAGGTATACGTATATAGCATTCTTTTCAATATTTGTAAAACAATTACTAAATATTTGTTTTATGACAAAAAGATAAACGATTTCCGAAATGATCGCCTTTGATAAACGGCATTCTTGTAAGAAAAGAGTAAGTTTCTTAAATGTTAAATATCGTACAATTAATCACTTAATGTTACCATTATTCATAATAAGTTAATGGACTGACCATTTTTAAGCTGTTCAGTAAAGATTAAAGCCATAAAATCTAATAAATAAAACTATGATTCATCCAAATCATCTGTTCAAATCAAAACTTTATCTTCAAGTATTCTGAAATTA
The DNA here is from genome assembly GCA_007844125.1 of Sinonovacula constricta. NCBI lineage: Eukaryota > Metazoa > Mollusca > Bivalvia > Cardiida > Solecurtidae > Sinonovacula > Sinonovacula constricta. The sequence goes on from CM017555.1 coordinate 75,127,270, forward strand.
ACATAAAAAGAAACGCCTTCAAATTCGTGTCTTTAGGTTGATAAAATCCTAGTTAAGATAAAATCTTCATATTAATAAAATTCTATAAAAATAAAATCAGCTGATTCTTTAAAGATCATTAGTTGATGAATTCATACACAAAATAATTATCTCATAATTACTATCTACTATATACCTTATATCAACCATTCAATGGATATGATCCAATTACGAGGGCAAGAAAAATATTTGACAAACCAGATTGTTTTTAAAACCAGTAAGACAGGCGTTATCTCTGATGCAACCGTCAATGATAACTTCAGGACTGTGCCTTAAGACGACACGGAGGTGATTAATATTCCAGATCAAGAAATCATCTAAATTTATCATTATTGCAATTTCAATTCAACAAATAATATTTTAGTAAATGCTAATCTTAGACACACAATTAAAATTGGGAACTAATACATCAGTCAATATGATTGACAACATTAACTATTTTATGCTTTGAAGACATTGATAAGCATCAAATGCTTAAGTTGGTTTGGTACAAGCTAGCGGCATGGACATTATTGCGTTATAATATGTGTATCTTAACGAGTTAAAAAATCAGATGTTCCTGTCTACAACATTAAAAACAAAAAATGAGCTTTGGATTTGAAGGAGGATATGTATGCGTAATTGTTTAAGTTTTTTTAAGAGTTGCCTTTATGTGTCAATTTCAAGGAAAACCTACACATAAATTGGCTCAGAATTATAGGCTTCATTACTACACGATATTGGCTTAACCTTTCCTTTCAACTTCGATAAGGGGGCTGCAAGTATAAACTTACGTATCAAACTCGTATTTGCTCTTCTCCACCCAGCACTCTAAAGTCACCTTCCAAACAGCCGGTTTAGATCCTTAAATATCCTAAAAAAGACAATGAATCATGAGCTTTAAAAGTTATCTTATAACCTGTTCTATAAGCAAAACATTGATATCGATAATTCTGTGGTAAATGGATCTATTTCAGTCAATTACATTCTTGTATATCCAGTGAATTTGACAACAATTTGTTGTCAGATAAATGGTTGGCTTAACATAAGACTAAGGTAAGTTGGAATCAAACGCATAAAAACCCTGAAAAAAGTGATAAAAAGCATTTGAATATAAGACAGTAACATACGGTCATATGAGAATTACCACAGGTATTAAAATTTGAACTACCAACAAACAAAAGCATACATAGTAAAGTTTGAAGTAACGAAAACACATAAAAGTCACATAGAAAGGAGAAAAAACAAGAGACCGTCGAAGACGGGTGATGCTCCCCGAATGGGTATTTTGTCACAAAAACGGTTTGTTGCTAACTATGAAAATGAATTTTGTAAATGGAGTAGTACTACATAACCAGACATAATCAGACCTGTGCCTATAATTGTTGAAGGGAATGGCTATTTCAAAACCTGAGTTAACTTGGGGAACAATGGAACTGGTCATACTAACAATGGCAAAGAATTCAAGAAAAACAATTAATTGTGTTTTGTATGTATTTAATAAGGTAGACTGATAGACTAAAGGTTTATTGGCTGAACACGATTTTGCTTCAAGGTCACACTGTGACCTTATCCTTTAAGGTAGAGACCCAAATTTCACGCGCGACAATTTGTCTTGATATCACGATCATTTCTGTGAATTAATTTTAAAATGTGAATGCAAATAACAAAGTTACACACTGTGACCTTGACCTTCAATATAGCAGCCGATATTTTGCGCGCGACACGTCTTCCCGACATGGTTATCATTTCTGTGAAATAATTTTAAATTCCAACTATAAATAGCAAAGTTATGGACCGAACACCTTTTTAAATAAAAAATACATATACATTTCTTTACTTATTTTGAGCAAAGACAAGACGAATTATTCAATTCCTATGCAGATACTGCTAAAGTCAAATAAAAAAAAGTACATTAATGCAATAAAGTAGGTCTGAGCAAGGTAAAATACTCAAATTCTCGCACACAGGCAAACAAAGACTACATGAGTTTTTACATTATACATGCTAAACTGTTTAAGTAAATATTCCCTAAAGGGAATACCATTAATACGACATATCTGTATCTGACTGAAGATTTCTCATGAAGAACTGAGATATTCCCAAACTCATTCAGCTCTTTTACAACCTAACACAGGATGTCAATAATCAAATTGGTATAAATGCTGTCCAAGGGTTTATGTCTGAGAACGTAGCCGGACGACAGATTAAGAAGAAGCATTTATTGACTTAAGTCTCACCGTGGCATATACCAATCATCCTATATCCAATATAGGCCGCTAGCATAAATCTATCTCACTGGCAAATACCCATTCCTAACACCCAAGTATTATCAACGGTTTATGATTAATGTTTAAGGTATTAACTGACACAACCACGTGCAAGGCATAGATAGGGAGATAAAATTGTCCATGTCTGGCTAGAAATTATAGAAGTTGTATAGAAGATAAAAAAATCAAATAAACTATGGCTAATAACATGGAGTGATATTTTTAAATGGTCTTCTCTGTCCATGTAATTATATCTAGCATGTTTGTAAGCATATGAAAAATAACAGAAATGTATGTAACAATCAAAACAATATTTAAAAATATTAAAAAAAACCAGACAGGACAATTAATTTTATGCAGCATTCATACACGGACGTACCAGACTGAGGTAAAGCGTGTGCTTACGAAAAATACGAATGAAGAAAAGAACACACATACTTAACTGTTCAGTTTTAGAACAAATGCAATTTTGTACACGGTCATTGGATGACTTTATTTAAACATTTAGACTGTCTAAATAAAGTTGGAGATATATTTTCAGCAACAAAATATTTCTTAAAATTCAAAACAAGTATAAGCCCAGCTTCATAAAAGACGGATTCTCAACCAAAGTTATTATTTCATGGGCAAGGTATTGATATTACAGACCGATTTGGACAATAGCATGCGTAAAGGGAATATGTGCCGACCGTTTAGCAGTCCAGAAGTGAGACTTTAAGAAACATGAAGGTGTACACGTCTTCGTCAAACACACGTCATAGAAGTTATAGGAATCAGTATAACAACCTTCATTAATCTGGGAAAGGTAAAGTATATTGATACGAGCATAACTGACGACATCATCGACAACACGAGATGATATTCAAGAAATCACTGCACTAGCATTAACTGGTTTATCTAATTTATAATTTTTCACGTGTTTAGAAAAGATATGCCCAACTAGATTTTTGAAATATTTACACGTTTCTGGAAACAAAACTGGGCAACATAACACAATCTCCTGCTCCACCTTGTGAATGTATGAAGGAATAGTATTTTTATAATTTGCAAAATTCATATGAAATGCGCCATACTTTTTTCAAGGGGCCAAGGTGGCCCTTTATAGTTCACCGTGCCCTAGACTTTAGTAAAGTGTATTAGCATTGTTAAAACGGATCAGAAGTACTGGTAAACTTTCTGTATGGAAGTAGTCGTGTTTGAAGAATCGCCATACTGATATACTTATCATTATGTTCAACAACCATGATAAAGGTACATGTACTCCTAAGGAACGGATATTCTGATATCATGAATATCAAGGCTGTAGACTTCGAAGTTTCTGACAAGAAAGTATTAATTTTATTACCAAATATGGAAAATATTAATTTATAAGGTTTATGCAATTGTACTTAGTTACATTTTCTCCCAAATTGGGGTACAAAGCATTTTTAAAAAAAATTAACATTGTTTCGTGCGCGGGTCCTCTTGAGGCTTCTAAGTTTTACTTATATCCTCCCAGCGATTTCAGTGGAGATTTCGTTTAGAAATGTGATAGGGCTCCGGACGCCGGGAGGTGCGAAATTACAATAGCTTAACTTGAACATATTCTCAGAAGACGCAAATACATAAATGTAACAATAAAATGTTAATAAGAGCATTTTATTTGATGGTTTTCTAATTATTGTCATTCATTAATTTATACCAAACTCACAAAGACCAGCACAAACCAACATTTCTTAGGTTTGAAAATAAAAGTGAACCGAAGCTCTGGACTTTGATGCTATTAAAAAGATAAGCAAACAAATGGTGAATTGTTAAATTTTTAGCCACTATGAATATTGCACAAAAAAAAACTGCAACATAAAGAACATAGAGTTTATCCTTTAAAACAAATAAGCATTCGGAAAAGTGCGCTTCACCATTAACAAGTCTCCCGATGCTTTGATACAATGTAGATAAAGCCCCTGAAGTTTAAATTACAAGTAAATGCACTCTTCAGGGAAAATAATTAATATTGGAGCAGTTAACTATAGTATTGTAAGAACATCAAATAAAAGATTTAAAGTAACTTTAAAGGGTTGCGTGGGTTTAAGTCTTGTGACGTGGTTTATAATTTGTTTCATATTTAAGGCAAATTTAACTTTATAATTTACATAACTATATTGTATATGTCTATATCCTGAAATTCAGAGAGACAACTATCGATGCACTGCACTGTTTGTTTCGACTATATAATTTCTTAGTAAGGGATAAGCGATTCTCACGTCAAAAATGAAAAACAAAAACATTTTTTGCAATCTAACATATTCAACTTATTTTAAAATAACTTTCAAACTTTAGCATTAATTTACCGGAATGCAACGACATTGGTTTTTGCCTGATAAGAAAAGATTCCTCGAATGCAGCTCTCCACCATACCATCATCCACATTACTAGCATTGTGACTTTATAACGGAAAAATACTTACAACTATTCTTGCTAAAGGTTGTCTAATAATGAGAACGATTGGACCATACAACTTATGATTGTAGATTGGCACAGCATCATGATTCACTTCTTTTCCATTCTTACCTACTACTTCATTCTTCCAATTCTCTGATGGAGTGATCACTATTGTTATGTGTTCTAACGGACAAAGAACATGCCTACAGCAAAGAACACTGAATTTTTATATCAATAAAATGATCGATTTTCTGATAAAAACATGGTCCAAGTATAAAACCTTCTGTTGCAACTCAAGTAAACAAGGGACCGTATATTGAAGACTCATGGACTAGCTTTTTGACAGGGGAACATAAATTAGTGGAATCGATAGTCAAGTAAGTGGGCATTGGTTCTGGCAGGATATTAATTAGGCCAGAATAACAAAGGAAGCTGCCAATTATAAATGATATTCATAAATCTCAGTTAATAATAAGAAGATAAAAGGCGGTTTGATTACAGATCAGCCAGTGTCAGTAGCATGCGCTGTCGTTATTTAAAGTTACTGAAGCCTCCACAGTCTACGGAAAACCTAAATATCTATACATAATCTTCGGCATTACTGACAGCTGGAGGAAATAGAACATGATATTCTGCTGGATGTTTCGCAGCAAAAAGTACATATAGTCACAAGATCGCCTAAATATAATTTGTCCTTCTTTTGAGAATAAAATTACATTAGTCAATTAGGCATAAACAAAAACATGTACTATTATATGAAGGTTTTACAATATAAGGTACAATGAAAAAGTACGACCACCCACTAACAAAGAATTACTCAAGTGCCTTGTTAAATATAAAGTCTTACAAAATAATAACAACATCAGTAGACAAAATCTCCGGACTTAACACTAAGCCGTTAGCGAAAAGATTTTTGAAAAAAAAAGAGGACAATCGCCTTTAAGTACATCTTACATCGACGAATTGATTTTTTATATATCCAAATATTTTCGGACCTTTTCTTGGAATGAAAACAGACAACATTTGTCGGCTGTTTTGAAAGCCTCTCAGGTTCGATGGTTGCCTGAAAATTGGCCATATATATGGAGGATCAAATTAAGGAATAGAACAAAGGGAAGTGGACAGTGAATAAAAATAAAGATAGAAGAAAAAAGGACAAAAAATGAAAGATAATGAATAAAATAGAAAATGAATACTGAATCAAAATAACGGAAAGAAAACATGGGACAAGGATAGGATTTAAAGGAGTGAGATGAAATTAATGAAAACATTAAGGACGTTTACGTTAAGAATAAGATTTCTTCGTCGGAATAATGGAGATCTTTATAGAAAGAAAAGAGACATATAAAACACTAAACCAAATTGCAATTATGCTAAATTAAACTAATCAATGCATAAATTATTACATTTAACACTGCCAATAATGTACATTGTAAAATTGCTTTCCGTCCGCATTATCTGCAATTTGAAGTAGTCAGGCAGTGGTTCTTTCAGGCAACTCAATACACAAACCAACAAAGCAATAAACCTCTCAGTAATGTTTCTGCCAAATAGCCTAATGGTCACCTCAAACACCAAAGCGAGTGAACAAACTGCTAAAGGCAAATAGGAAACTCTATTGTCTCAAGTTCTTCACGACAGCATTTTTTGTGATCATAATACTTTTTTGATAAATGACGCTATGATGAACTGGCGAAGGCTAAACCAGTGACGAAATATGAAAAAAATAAATTATAGTGTTTCAAATGTAGATTTGATTTTTTAAAATATCAGTATGCATGCAAGTAAATACTATAGTATAACCAGATGTAAAGTGAAAAAGTTAAATAATGTTTTAATAAGAGTTAAGCTGACGAAGACATATATTGCTAGCTTGGACAATCAGTAAAATGTGTCAGAGGACAACAATCTCCAAGCCCTGCTATGCCTCATCCCAGCTAAGACGTATGACCAAAATTGAGAATATATGACAAAGTCCTATATACATTGAAACATATACCAAAATTTGAATAGGTCCATGACAAAGGTATTTACATGCAAGCCATTTGTAAATGTAAGAACACATCTGAGACATTTAACGAAAAGCGTATACCCAACAGTTTTGAACGCTCAGTCGGCAAAAAGGACCGACTGAGATGCTTAAACCGGTTATACTGAGCTCTAACCTCGCAGTTTCCTCAATTGCAAGCAATAACAGAAAGCCGATCTGACAGAATTAGAAATGTCAGAGCGCTGACGTTATGGCGAAAGTAGTGATGTTTTTAAAAATAATGTCCAGATAGCATTCAGAAGAGAAAGAAGTAGTATTTCTATTAGAAGAACTACACAAAATTGTTGATTGTAAATGAAAATAATATTTGAATCAAGAAAAAAGTTACCAAAGAAGTGTAAATGGTTGTCGTAGCCTGTTCATGTACAGATTGAATTGAGGAACCAAACTCCAATGTCCATCATTGGAAATACACATAACAATCAGTAAAGGATTTATTATAGGACAATATAGATTATATGCAAGGGGGGGGGGGGGGGGGGGGGGGGGGGGCATGTATCTTAGCTTGTTTTCACCACAGCAACACAATAAATAACACTTCTCATAGCGTGCTTTCCTGTCTCTTACAGTTACCTTTATTGGAAAGAAAATAAATGTGTATACTTAAACGTTATTCAAAAAGGATTTATAAATCTACAAATACAAGTTTACAAAAGTCACAAAAGAAGTCCTTCGTAACATATTTAAAGCATATACTTTAGAGAACAGTAAAGGTTAACAATCGATTACAATGGATGGAAAAAAATCCTTCTACAATGCAAATCTACTTAAAAATATCTATATTACTTAAGTATGTTCAAATTAAACGGTGTGCTTCACTGGTACCACGTTAGGGATAAATATATTATCGTTGCAAAATCAGATTTTTTCTGGGTGTCCTCTGAACAAGATCGGCACTTTTTTCCATAAAGTTTTAGAAACATTGGGGACATTAAATCATAGTACTTATACATTGAAATTAATCTCTTAACCAAGAAATACAATACTACGGATAAAGGTCTAGAATTACTGTTCTGGCAAAACGCAGCGTGCAAGCTTACTGCTGGTAAAAATTACAACAAAACCCATTTTTAAATAAAATAAATAGATAAATAAAAAACACAAATGATCACCAATCAATGAATCTCAGCATTATGACACAACTATTTAGATTAAGATTGTATTCCATTTGTGACAACAAGAATTGTCTAAACAATATTCCTACAACCATGCTTCTACCTGTAAACAACAGTACAAATATACTTGAGAACTGACTTTACCTTAGATGGTGCAATTCCCATGAGATGTGATAAAAAAATAAAAATCACCCAAAATTAGTTCTTAACAAAATATATAACAGCATACGTGTTGTTGTTTTAAAGAAATGTATGTCGATCATTTCAATCAAACATGTGGAGGTACGACTTTTATGTAGCTGAACATAAAGTGTATCAATTTTAAGTTGGGTTTAGGGTGAATGGCTGATTGATTTTGATTGATTTTCCATGCGAACAATAAACAATCCAAGAATTACGAGCAGATGATCTAGAAAGGACCGTTTGATTGTTCATCTCTTCTTTGGCATGTGCAGTACTTTTTCATGTTTCACAAGCAACACATACACGCTTTAAAATTTGCTGATATGCAAAAACAAATTTGTCGGATCATGATTTATGTAGTAACAATATCCATCACAACATTTAACGTTTGGTATAAGCATGAAGCTAGGCAATGCTGATTATTACACAATAATACTGGTTTATATATATAGAAAAATTACAGTTTAAATATAGAACTCGTATTTACCTGATTATCAATTTCCTTACATCAACTGCTAGATGATATCGAATTATGAATTCTTTGACTCAACACATGTTCTATGCGTCCCCATGATATTACTTGACACCAGCCGTCTGCTACAAAGTTTATGTCATAACACCAAAGTACTCGCCATAAGATAATGTACACTTAAGACTTTGTAAAGCAATATCAACGTATTTATAAAGCTATTTTCTGTCAAAACTGGCACAGGATAGACTGAAAAGCGGTCTATAAAGGTCCGTAGATAGCAAGATGTATTTCTTGTATGACATAACATACCAGGATAAGATTTATGAATATATATGTTGTCAAAGCAAGATAACGGGACAGAACACGTCCGTTCTTTTTCTAGTAATTAAAATCACAACAAAAACAATCAATCTGATAACTTCGACGTCAGTAGTACCTTCAGTTTATCACCTGTAATAGTGCTTAGACTTGTATAATTATACAGGATATGTAAAACACTTATAAAATGAGTGTTTTATGTCAAAAGGATAGTGATAAAACATCTAAATGAGGACATATGACAAAGTCCTACAAGCTTTAAATAGCAATCCGTAAAGACAAAATCCCGAATTATCGCCAAAAAATGGCACACTTGTAATTACAGCGTATATGTATCTTAAAAGTAATATAGCGTACTATTAATCATTTAATGTTACCATCATTCATAATATACTTATGGACTGATCATTTTAAGCTGATAAGATAAACATATCCTTAAAAACCGTTAGGCTAATAAATAAAACCATAAAGCATTAAATACATCAGTCAAATATCATAATCAAGAGATCACCTTCAAGTATCCGGAAATCAAGACAAAATGTAACGCTTTTACATGTGTGCCTTTAGTTGGATAGAACTCTAATTAAGTTAAAAAAGTTAAAATATCCTTCGCAATCAGTTAATAAATTTATACACGAAATGATGATCTCACAATTACTAAATATTATGTCTTATATCAACTATTCAATAAATATGACCCAAGTATGAGGTGAAGAAAAAATAACGTTTGACAAATCAGTTTGTTTTAAAAACCAATAAGATTAAGGCATTATCTGTGAAGAAACCGTCAATGATAACTTCAGGTCTGTGACTCAAGACAACATGGAGGCGATTAATAATCCAGATTAATAAACCATATACATTTATCATTATTTCAATTCCAATATACCAAATAATATTTTTGTGAATTTTGATTTTAAACACACAATTTAAAATTGAGAACTGATGCATCAATTAAAATGATGTCTCGGTTAAAATAACAGATAACATGAACTATTTTAATGCATTGAAACATTGATAAGCATCCGATGATCAATTTGGTTTACTACAATCTAATGTGTATCTAAATGGTTATAAAATGATTTTCCTTAATAACATTAGAAGAAGTGTGTTATAGATAAGAAAAATGATGTATATGCTTGATATTTTTTTAACCTAAGGTGTCATTAATTAGTATCGTCTTCATTTGCTAATTTCGATGAGCTTGAGACATCTAAATCTTCGATGATTGAACTTTTCATTTTAACTCCGCAAAGGGGGTCTCTTATATAAACGTACGCACCAAACGTTATGAGTTTTTTGTGGTAACTGGATCTAATTCGGTAAACTAAATAGATGGTATTCTATATCTAAATGGTTTAGTGATTCGGACGATAATTTGTCAGGACCATGGGAGAGGTAACATCAGACTACGGCAAACAAGAATCAACTCAACCCATAAAAGTTCCTGATAAAAAAGTGATCGCGAAGAAATGACACTGATTATAAGGCCTTTTGAGAATTACCACAGATATGAAATTGTGAACTACCACTAGACTAAGACTTACGGAGTAAATATAAAACTGGCCAAAACATAACGAGACAATACACAGAAAAAAGACAAACCAACAGTTAGAGACTTAGAACGCTCAATCAGAAAAAGGACCGATTGGGGAGCTTTAATCTGTCTTGAGGAGTGCTCCAACCTCGCACTTTCTGAAGGTTTTCTCACAAACAGCGTAAATACCCCCATCAAAGTGAGGCTAACAGCAAGTACCTGCATCGGGACCTAAATCCGATAAAAGATACACAGAAACAAAAAAACTCTAATTATAATGAAAAATCATATCCCAACATACGATTCATCCATTGAGAACACTGAAGTTGCGTGTCACTTTACTATAGAACTACGCTCCTATTGAGATATAGTATGTTGCTCATTAACAATGAATAAAAAGACTATTGTGAATGGTTATAAGCCACTGTAACAGTTAACGAGATCTTAGAAACAAGATCTGTAGACCACGTATAATAGCCTAGTAGTGTGCCATCCACAGCACAGTCTCCACCAACAATATCAGTGAGTAAACACAATGCAAGTCTCTACACCTGAGTGATACAAAACGGTTAAGTAGACACTTATTAAACCACATGTATACACAGCAAGGGCCACGAAATTGAAAATCAACTTCGCATCTGTCTCTTTATAAAAAGAATCATACAAGTACATTAATATTGTAATGCATTTTTAAAAGAGACAAGATTTATTATTCAATTCTTATAAGGCTTTGCTAAAGTCAAAGAGAAAGTGTGCATTCATGCAATGTGTTTTTAATTTTATTAAACCTTTTATTATTAAATGTATGCATACAATGAATTATATTCACGAACGAAACATGATTTTCATAAATGTTAAATTGTCCTAGATTTTACAAACAAGACATTGATGCGTAAAAAATAAACAAAGGACCTGATTACAAAACCTAACGACAATCTTACAGATATTATTTTCATTTAACATTGATCAATTCATGTTCATTTGAATACAAATGCAATTAATGTAGGCCTGAGCAGAGCAAACTAATATAATTCCAGAATAAATCATCGCACACACTGGAACGTGAGATCACAGGTGTTTTTACTTTATACAGGCATACTATTTGAGTAAAATCTGCTAAAGGGAATACCACTAATAAGACATAATGTGTATCTGATGAAAATTTCTCACGAAGAACTGAGATATTCCCAAACTCTTTCACCTTTTTAAATCTTTATACAGAATGTCAATAATCAAATTGGTATAAATGCTGTCCAAGGGTGTATGTAAGTCTCTGAGAACGAAGCCCGACGACATATTAAGACGAAGCCTTTATTGACTTAAGTCTGACCGTGCCATATACCAATCATCCTCTTTCCAATATAGGCCACTAGTATAAATGAATGTCATTGGCTAATATCCAATCGTAACACCCAAGGATCATCAACGGTTTATAATTAATTAATGCTGTAAGATATTAACTGACACCACCACGTGCAAGGGATAGATAGGGGGGGGGGGGGATAAAATGTTCCATGTCTGGCTAGAAATGATAGGAAGTGTATAGAAGATAAAAAAATCAAAATACATGACACAACCGAAACTCGTATAAATCATGTCGTAAGCTATGACTAACAACATGGAGTCATACTTTAAACGGTCTTCTCTGTCTATTTACTTAGTATGTTTATTTCTGTCAGATGTATCTAAATCCAGATACAATATATCTTTCACCCAACTCTCTTATCTGGGAACCTTCTCACAGGGATACATATGAATGCAAAACGTATTTGTTATCAAATTTTAGGACTTTTTCTGAGTCTGTGGGCAAAAAAGATAAAAGGAGATGTGAATATCACGTAATCGAGATTTGTCTATGTAGCATATTACACATATTTTTCAGCATATGGCAAACCATATTTCTTTAAGTATATGACAAATTAAAAAAACGTAATTTTACAAGCAAAACAATATTAAAAATATATTTACAAACTTGCTGGACAATCACTCTCATGCAACATTTATTCAAGCACATATTAGACTGAAGTAAAGCGAGCACTTAAGACAAAAGCAAAGCGTTCTACGAAATAAGATAAGTACACACATCAAAAGGTCTGTACTTTTAGGATAAATGCTACTTTGTATAGTGACATTTGCTTTTTCTAGACATTTTGATCAACTGGCTTAAGAAAACTTATTAGAACACCATATATGGTTGGGGGCCTGAGAGATATTTTCAGCAACAACAAAATATTACTAAATTTGCGAAACAAGGACAAGCCCAGCCTTATAAAAGACGGGTTCTAAATCAAAGTTAATATTTCATGGGCAAGGTATTGATATTACAGACAGACCGATTTTCACGATGGCACGCGAAAAAGGAAGATGCGATAAGCGTTCAGCAGTCCTGTAAGGCTTAAGAAAAAAAAGGTGAACACTCCTTTGTCAAACACACGTCACAGAATTTGTCCAGTAATGGGAATCAGATTAGCCACCTCAGTAATTTGGAAAAGGTAAAGTATATTGATACGAGCCTTATTAGCGACATTACACTAGCATTATATAAACATTACACTTGAGCATCACTAGAAGCGTTACATTAGTATTACAGATTACATAAGGCGAACTTCAAGAATACTTCGCGCTAGTATTACAATTAACTCGATAATTTAGTTGTAAATTATCCAGGTGTTTAGAAACAAATGGTAAACTACTAAATTTTCAAAAGTACTTCTAGGCACAAAAGGGAGCAACGGGACATAATTTTCTACTACAACATGCAAATGTAAATTGTATGCAGGAATAATATTTTTCAAAATATGTAAAATGTATATGAAATGCGACTTAAAGATATACAAAGGGCGAAGGCGGCCATTTATCACCAGTCGTGTCCAAAACATGGGTAAGGTATTGTTCCAGCGGATTAGAATTATGGTTAAAATTCTATATAGAAGTAGCCATATACGAAAAATGAGTACTTTGCCATACCGATCCAAACTGCAAAATTTGTAGTTTCTTAAATATTTTTACTTAACGAACCAAAATGGAAAATACTCATTATTAAGGGTTTTGATTTGTGTATTAAGTAATATATTTTCTTCAAAATTGTTTTATAAAGCACTTTTTAAAAATATTGCTGCTCACCAGGCGGCCATGTTTTTAACCTAAGTTTTTGTGCACGCTTTCTACTGATGATTCATTTCCAACAAATTTTAGAAACTGCAAACCGAACTGCAATTAAGTGAAATATACGCGGTTTAAAATTTTATAATTTCAAAACAATTTTGTCTTTAAAAAGTGCGCTTCCCCATATACAAGCCTAGCGATGCTTTGATACATTGTAGGTATATAGTCCCCGAACTTAAAAATGACAAGAAAAAGGACGCTTGTGGGGGAAGAGGAAAATATAAAGTTAGACTCTTTAGAGACCAGTAGGTATTCATTGCAGTAAAACATACACTAGAAGCCAAAAATGTATTTCTTATGTAACAAACTTAAATACTGGAGCAATTAACTATAGAATTGCTAGAAATTCCAAACAAAGATGCTACTTTTGTAATTTGTTCAAAATAAATTAATTTAAAGAAAACAATTACTAAATTGTATTTACAATCGACTAAGAGTTTGCACATTTCTTTGCGCTGCATATACAGAAATTAACAGCTTTCATGAAGATCGTTGCATAGTTCTAATATTAAATGGCTCTGTCTTGTTCTTAATCGTTAATCATTACCTTGTTCAGGTTCTGCTTAAATGCCATTCTTGTTGAACAAGAAGGCAATATTCTTCAATGATTAATGTAGAATAAAAAACATGGATGGGATAAAATACTGACTTACTTGTATTGAGAAAACACAAACTTTAAACTAGATAAATATTAAAATCCAAATGCTCTTGCATTGCCACAATTTGCATCTTCGCTCCATTAACATGAATTTATGTAGACCCTAAAATTGGGTTTTGTTAATTGCATCTTATATAGGTAAATAAGAAAAGGTCCTATAAGAATTACCACATATATCTCAACTATCTTTAGATAAGGCAAACAGGGTAAATGTAAAAGTAAAAGTGTCAAAACACAGAGACGAGACGAGACATAACACACAAAAAGACAACCCAGCAGTTACCGCCTTAGAACGGCCAGTCGGCAAAGGATTATTGTGCTCTAACCTGTTCTGTAGAGCGCTCCAACCTCGGACTTTCTGAAGGTTTTTCTATCAATCAGTGTAAATAATTCAAAGTAAAAATTTCCAATCAAACTGTTACCTTTACCATCATTAACAATTTTTATTTCTATATTTTTTTCATTTGTTCTTAATTTGCAGGCATAACTTGCTTACGATCTAAACAATAAACCTTTACCATCATTAACAACTTTACTTTCTATATTTGTTCACTTGACCTTTATTTGCAGACTTAACTTGATCTAAACAATAAACAATCCTGTATGAAAGTATGCCTGTGGATAGATAAAAAATAAATAAATACAAAGAGTAGACACTGCTTAGCAATTTCAAAGGGGCACCTGTGGTAGAGAGGTTTCATTCACCGAAGTCACCACATGAACTCACAATAATAGCTTGCCAACGCCAATTACTGTTCCTTTGTGATGCATCCTAAACTGACTATATTTTGCTTGACTTTAGAATGAACTGGGATATGGAGTCTAAACAGCTTTTATAGTCTTACTTAGTAAGAAATTATCAGTAGAACCGGGATATGTCACTGAATTTACTTCTCACAAAGGAATATTTTTGCCAGTCAGAAACTTAATGCAATGTAAATAGTGTTAATGAATGTTAGATATCAAACTAATGGATAAAGATAATTAACGCAGTAAGTGTAAGTATTTGATTTAAATTTTCCACCGAATTCTGACGAACAAGAAGGGAGAAAAGATTCCATGTATCTTAACCACTGCAATTCAAGTTATCACCAGGTACGTAGTGCTGTGTACATACCATGTTCGAAGAGAATCCATCTGGTGATTTTCTGTTGAGAATTTCCCTTCGAGAAGCATGCAAGTAAAGTCCCGAAGCTAGTTATTAACAAACAACAATCAAGCAGACTATGCAGACTAAGCTAGAAGATATAATCATATCTTGCTTACTTAATAATACATACTAAACCATTGCCAAACAGCGTCCTGTCAATGCCTTATATAACAGGTACCACATAAGACCAGAAAGATAGAGGTTGTGTAATCTTGGTAAGCCTAGAAATGGATAGTTCATATATTAATTCTGACATACCTGTCATGCAGTTCTGCGTCCACCCTTCCTGCAGCTGCTAGGCGTCTAATTGTCTTCCCCAATATCGTTTACAAAAACTCATCTCCGTCTTCCAACGACCAATTGTAAATAATAAAGATAGACACAACTGATGTCTAAGCTCTATGCAGTTAGTGCAGACAAGTCTTAGATGAGGCCAAAAGTCAGACATATGAACCATATCTGACAGTACACGGCTTTACTGGGGGAAAGGTTTACTATAATCAAATAATAAGAATGCAAAACCAAGAAAATATATCTTTATTCAGACAAAAACAGGACCATACCTTACTGTGGTATTAACGTAAAATGATTAATAATTTACTACACATTTATTATACTTTTGTCGTAAAAACTGACGACGTTTTAACATTAGAATGTTTACAAAGCAGAAACTGTTTGCATCAAATATTTGGCTCGGGCGGAAGCAATTCTGCTTCATCCCAAGTAAATGACGGTCATCATCTGGATGCGCATTGGGACAAGTGAACAATTGTTGGAAACGGTGGTCGAGATCAAGCGAGCCATGGTTTTGACAGAGTAATAATTAGGAGAATCTAGAGAGGTAAGCTGTCTATAACATTTGATATCTATCTTCTCGTTAAATGCTTTCAAGGACAAAAGGTCGCTTGATTACAGATTGCCTGATGCATTAAGCATTCGCGACCGTTATCTTGTCATCATAGCTTCGCCTGTACTATATTTATGGTTTGACCCTAATATTGAGATTGAGGTACATCTTCATCATTAACATCTCATCTCTACTTCTCGTATTAGTTTGCTTCTTCTCAGACAGGTACTTTGTATTGATTGTATGCTAAGCATAAATTAATACGCTTTATATGTATTTGTAATAGACAGATGCATAGTGGAACCCTATTCCTTTCTGAACATTCTCGAATAAGTAAATTTATTAAATCTCAAGTTAATGTATTAAATCTTTTATGGCTAAAATACATTTCAGTATTATTTCAGTAGTATTCTAAATACTTAAAGAAACTCCTATGAGTAGAATAAGGCTGGGTGCTGATTAAAAAGGGTCATCTGCTTGCCATGATCACTGTCCCTGCCAATATTTGAGTACGTTTATGTTTCTGTCTTGATGACTATATTTTAAGTCAGTTAACGGGGTTGTTGATCTGCCGCAACAGAAAAAATAAAAATTGCTACCCAAAACTTCTGACTAACATGCCTGATGACTTTGTGTTCTACACTGTAAATCCGTATGTGCGTGCTTTACACGTCATTCATTCATAGCACCTCGCTTTTTAAGACGACTATTTATACACATTTCACAACACAATGTCAAGTTAGCAAATGCAATTTATTTTTGTTCAACAATACGCCGTAGTAATGAAAATCGATATTGAACTGCAAGTATACACCATATGATATCTCATTTTTTATTTACAGTTCATTAAAAGTAACATTTCCACACGAAATGGCCAAAAAACAATATATCATGAATCCATAATTGTTGATATGTTAGAGAAATCTTAAAAATATTATGTATGAAGAAAGTAACGAAGTTTCTCACAAAAGTTGTCAATTTGTGAACTTTCTTCGCACGAAAAGCAAAAATATAAATACAATTAATTCACAAATCTACTTACAGCATGTATATAATATTTGCAGATTAGTTAACAAGCACGGAATATCAACAATTAAAGCTTTATTTGTGTGTAAGCATCCAAAAACAACGAAATATCCACCTTTTTGACAACTGACTTACACTTTTCAACCTTGAGCTGACCCTGGAACAGACCGGGCTGACAAGTATCTGAGGAAGGATCAATAACTCCATTAAAGAAGGTGACACGTCAATAACGTGCGTAACTGTCGCCGTGCAGGCTTGCGGCGTCTATATGTAATCGTTTCTGGAAAAGATCTATAGATGACGCCATTTTGTTTTACAAGTGAACTGCGGCGCTTTCGGTTACAATTCAACTTTAGTGAATATAATAATTAGATTATTGTTGTTTAAAATGATGATACATCATTACCTGTTACTTGAAATTGTTCCATATTTGTTTAATTTAAATTGCAATTGTTGCGACGATGTACTATGTAACTGTCAAATTTTATGCTCTGTTCTGATGTTTGTATTCGGACCTTTTTCCCATGCGTCCAAATACAAATTCGTTATTGCGTTAATACAGATCCTTATGAGCACAACTTACTTATGGCTCCGGAAAGAAAAGTATCAAACAATAATGTTTTAAGTCAAATAGCAATATTTCAATTAATATACAAAATAACGTCCCAACATTTGACGTGCATAATTTTCCTATTGTTATCTGTCTGCGGCAACTCCTAAACAATATTCCCCTGCCTTTTGCGCGGGATACTTAAAGTTGTCAAAATAGAAGATTTCAGGATATACACTGATACATTGATGAGATGTTTGCCTATCTAATTAAGTGAAAATATACTACTCTACTAATTCAATCGCAAGTAATTACCAAGGGTAGTGCAAATAGCAATTAAACTTACTTGTTTCAATCACGTCTTTTAGGACATAAAATAAATTCACGTCCGCTTAGTTATTTCTCTTACTCAAACACCCAATGCACTAAAGCTTTCTTAAAAACCACAGTAAAGATTCGACACGATCCCCAGATATTGCTCTACTACACGAAGAATTTCCCAAAGGGGTTCCGGGTACGCTGAGTATTTTAATCAAGAAACAGAACAGAATGCAAGCAGCACTTAGTCAATCGTATGTCAAATTTGATACAGAAATCACACCAGTCTGTGAAAGAGGGTGATAGTACCATCTTCAAACGATAGAACATAGTAAAGCGTATTTATATTATATTAGATAGCTTAATTTCAGGAAGAAAAAGCTTTTTGAGACAAATTGCCCCGTGATATTAAAAGTGATATTAATTAATGGTTATTTACAAACTCATGCGTTAATAGGGTACATGTTACGGCTGTTTGGTACATCAAAACTGCAAAGCTTGCAACATTTGTCAATACATCTTAATGTATCTCTTATCAAAACCAACTTTAAAGGCTTCTGACACCCTATTGTACTCCTTCATAAGTTGCAGCAAATGATCAGAATGATTCTATAATAACGTACTTGTTTCTAACAAAACAACAACAGATCTGTTCTTACTTTTACATCTGGCTTGCACGTGAATACATTTGTACTGTGCCTTTTCAAATTTTTGTATATGCTGTAAAACTCATAGAACGTTGTCATGCTTGTATATTTTTATTTAAGAAAATATCATGGTAATAACATTTTGAATGTGAAAACTACACCAGGCTCGGTAAAAACGGTTTGTTGTCCAATACATTAGTAAAGTTTTATGTCATCAACGCACCTTGTCACTATTATAGATCCATACTATATTCGGACATTGGACTGTGATGAAAACAATAAAAGAGACCACATATGCCTGTATTCATTGCCTAACTGGGTCTCTGGTTGCCTGAGTCTAGGCCATAAATCTGGATGGATCCAATTACGGGATGGTAGTTTTTCTTGGAACTAATCAGGATAAAGTACAAATATAAAGTTAAAGAAGGGGTTACATTATGTAAGGAGGAAGAAACACAAACACATTGAAAATAAAGATTATGTTGAAAGTGTGGTTTAGAAAAATAAGAAAAAAAAACAGAAGAAATAAATAAATCTTGTTGATTAGGAAAAATATAGCATGAATAAAGAGATGTAGATGGAAAAACGGAATGGGTACGACTGGAAGAAGAAGAAGAAGCACCGTGAATAACAATACAAAGGATAATTTAAAACTCAGTATGACATTCGGGAAAATTAAAAATAAAGGAAATCGTGGAAAGATAGGTTTGAAATTGGAAATAAAATGAAATCAACTTTTTGCTAAAGTAGAGATTAAACATTATTTTAAGTTTTTTAAGGCAGGAACTATTACATTATGGTTACCACTATCAATAACATTCAGCGTTATATTACATCCCCATCTCCATTCGATGTAAATTTACAAACATACTCAAATGTAAATATGACAAAAGACAAAGACAAGACGATACAATTCAAGCTAAAAACCAACAGTTACGACCTTGAATGTTCCGTAGGCAAAAGGACCGTGTCTCCTGCTTAAACATATTCGGAGTTAAGTAAACAGTATGGGACTAGGTTAGACATGGAGACTTTGGCTCAAAATTCCTGAAGATTACTTCTCAAAGACAAAAAAAAACCCACAGTTCAAGCGATGAGTTCAGTAATGACGTCATAGAATATAAAGTAGGGATGGCGATAGACACAAAGGCAAACCAAAGTAAATAGAAACCTAGGCAAAATGCCAATCTCCTTTACCAGTTACACGGTTTTGCTGGAAAGTGAGATGGAAAAGAGAATAGTTTTAAGGGTTGCTACTGAAATATTTTTTTTCTCATTTTGCAATTTTCTGTTATCATAAAGGTTATTGGGCAAATCACATTTTATTTGTGTAGAATAAACATTTAATCAAAATGACTAATTGGTCTAGACAGCAAGTCTAGATCAAATTCATCTGATACAATATGCATCCACCCATAGTGAAATTATTAAATACACTGCACATTCGGTTTTAGAGAAGGTCAACACTTTTCTTAAAAACTATAAAAAAAACCTCAATAAGGTTCAGAATTTTGTAGTGTCACTTTATGCTTATTTGTGATTATATGAAATATAATGTCATAAAAACTTCTTAGCAACAATTTCATTTTAATAGTAAAAAGGAAAAACATCAATTGTAATTAATTACGAGCAATATTTAAGGTCCTTACAATTATAAAAAAATACGTGTAGTCAATATTTTGTCTTTTTTTATTCCGAATCTGAAATGAAATCCTAACGGCAATTCAGGAAGTCCTATTTATTTGAAGGAAGGTTAGAAAATATTGGAGCTAATACATTTTTTAAATAAATGAAGATTACACCTCAACATTACATTACACTACACTACATTAAGGTTAAAATAACAGCAATTCAGTGTAGAGACAGTCCAAAATAATTATGTGTACACGCATAATTCTTAATTGAAAAAAAACTAACTTCTATTGCTGTGCTCAGATTAAACGTGATGCTGAACTAATTATGAGCAAAGGATTTCTATACATTTGTAGAGTCAGCCTATTTTTTCTGGAATTTGGCTGAAAATGATTGGAAATATTAGCTGATATAGCTTAAGGTCTTTGAAACAGTGCTTGTAGCGAGTGGTTAAGTTTAGTGTAAGGTTTTAGCTACCTTTTGGTCTACTGAGCCAATGAAAGGAGGGGTATGATCCAGGCATTTCCTATACTTTTTTTGGTTAGTGGTCCATGCTGACACTTTCTGACAAGCTTGTCTGTTTTCTTCCTGGCTGAAACATTTCTATGTTCTCTCCTGTTTTCCTCTCCCACTTCAGCAGATAGATGACAACATCCTTTGCCACCATTGTCCATTGCTCTGTATCCGTTGACAGCAATTTTGATTCAATTACTGCCCGCATGTCTGTAATGCCTATTGCCTTTTATGACTTGATTAGCGTGACTTTTTCTTGCTAATTTTGGCTGTAAAGAAAGCCTTTATTTATTTTTATGTGATATAGTTTAGCTCACCTGAAAACAGCCGCTCAAGGTGAGCTTTCTGGTACCCCGTCGTCACACTTGCTAAAAATCATTGGTCAATGCGTCTGATTTGATATGGATAACTAGTTGACAAAGTCAGTTTTAGAGCTTTTGCAGAATTGTTGCAATCTTGGCATTTCAAAGTAAGTATTATTTAAGTATCAATCTAAAGATATATAATAAAAGTCAAGATTGCTTTTTATTTATTTATATTTTTATTTTAACCGTTGTTTATTAAATGGCATATTTAAAATTTACTTGCAGGCAGTGGATTCTTTGGCAGGTCTTGTGATGAAGATGAGCAGAAATTTACTTTGGGGGACATGCACAAAGAGATTGTGCCAGGAGTAAAATCTGACGAAGAAAAGGCAATGAAGATAATACGGAAGAAGCTTCAATTCACAGCATCGAGACACAAAATCAGGATGCTGTTATTCATCAGGAAAGGGATGCCAATTCAACAAAAGATACCCATCAAGTTAACACCAAACTAATTAATGTTGCCAAGCGGTGTGGTGGAGAAAAACAAATTGATGATGCCGAAAAAATGAAAATGCCAAACTTGTAGATGAAGTCAAAGAAGTTGATGAAACAGCTAAATGGAAAGCAACTGTTGGATGCCACTTTGGCGAATCACTTGAAAGAGTCAGAGAAAGCATTGTGAAGGTCATCAATGGAATGGTTATAGATATGGAAAAGGTAAGCAGAATCTGCAAAGATGACAACAAGGAGTTTCATATGGATTTGAAAATGAATGATGGTTTTAAAATAGAATGACGCCAGTATGAGATGCGATACCAGCTTAAGGATGACTGCAAAATGTAAGTGTGACAGACAGACGGACCTACTACTATATGCCCACCTCCGGGGGCATAAAAAGCAACAAAATAGTTGTGAAAAAGAAGGTTTGATAAAGAATTAGGTTAATTGCAAAAATCAAGCAATTGCATGTATTGTTGAGGAAATATGCCTTAAAATAAGAGACAGCAACCCATCACAGGTCTGCCAGAAATCCATCCCACATGAAAGTGTTTGCCCTAGCCAGCACTCAAACTTACACAACGAGGAGATAAGAAGTTACAAGTCCACAACCTTACCAAACGATCTGAGTGCCCCTGGATTTAGTGTTGTCTTAATAGATTTTGATAAAAAGAGAATCTGGGAGGTTTTCAATAAATAATTCTACCTGATGATCCTTCCTCTTTAGGTATTTTCTTTAATGCTGTTTTTTTCATTCTTTCTTTGTTTTATCTTTGGTCCTATTTTATGAAATCTGCTTATCATTGGTTCTAAAATAGTTGTGATGAAAGTTAGTTATGCATAGGTTTACAAAATAGTCTTCAACTCTTTTTCTGCATCCAAATGTTATTATTAACAATCACAGAAAACAGATTTGTACCTATTTTTAGCATTGGTTTAACATTAGGAGGAGATAGTGTCTGAATCAGAAATACTGATATTTGTACAGTTAAAACATGCTATGTATTTTTTACTAGAGGCTACACCCAGTCACATAAAACTGTCATCAACTAGACATGAAATATCTGCTGAGCGAAAAACTATAAGTACCAATTTTAAACTATTTTTTGGGGGTAATGTGCATATTGAAGTCATAGGGGAAAGGTTGCACAGCAATTAGTCAAACTTCTTGATGCACATGGTTTTACTGCAATGTTATTGGTCAGCAAGACTCTAATCCCAACCCCTTCCTTGAGGCTGTGTTCAACCAGGTAGACTCGCCCACAACCACTACCCTCCCCCAGCCCAATAAACCCTCTAATTGTGAAGCCAGACAAGACCATTCCAATTTTCAATGCCTTTAAAAACCACGACTGTTTAAAAATATAGATCGATTATTTTTGTGACAAATATGCCACATTGATAATAATTCCAGTAGCAAGACTTTACATATACAAAGAGTTGAAAGCCCACAGATCATCACCAATACTCACTCTCTGGTGTTACGTTATGTTGCATGATATTTATGTAAATCAGTTCTCTCGAAAATGTAGAGTAGATTTAAACTGTTCAAGGTGGGCACACTGGTGTTTGATTTTATAAGCCTAATTGTCCAACAATCAAACCTTAACTTTGCTGACAACGGATGGCAACAAAGAAATGTTTGATTGATTATCCCGTTCATGATCAATTAGTTCCAATAATTCACAAGTCAAAAACTGAGAGCATACTTTTCTGTGTGAAGAAGAAGAAAAATAATTCTGCCTGATCATGATAAATGAACGAATAATATCAAATGCATATTTCAACGTATTTCAAAGCACCTTTTGTTATTACAATACATTAAAATTCTGTTCAAATATATAAGGACATAATCTACTTAAACATCAATACGATGCTTTTGTGTCTTCGTGCATGTAATCTATGTTGTCATTTAATTCATCCTATAAGGATTTTTACGTGTATTTCCTTTGATGGACATTGAACTTTGGTTCTTCAATTCCATCTTCACATGAACAGGATGCTACAACCATTTATTCGTCTCTGGTTATGTTTGTTCATGATTCAGAAAGTTAATTTTTATTTGTGGTCAACCATTTTTGTGTTGTTTTTCAAATCGAAATAATACCATATACCTTTTCTGAACACTATGTGGTCATTATTTTTCGATGACGTCACTACTTTCGTCATAACGTATAGAAAATATCAGCGCATGAACATTTTGTTTTCAAATAGATCGTTTTTCTTTTCGATGCTTGCATTTGAGAAACTCGTCAGAAAGTGCGAGGTTAGAGCTCTGTAAAACCGGTTTAAGCACCCCAGTCGGTCCATATTGCCGACTGACCGTTCCAAGGCGGTAACTGTCGGGTTTGCTCTTTTCCTTAAATGACTCATCACAAATTTGTTCTTACTTTTCGCTTGGCTTGCATGTGAAATACCTTTGTTCTGTGCCTTTTCGGAGTTTGGTATATGTTGCAATACTCATAGGACTTTCTCATATATTCTTATTCAGAAGAATTAACCCTTAAAACAAAATAACATCTGGAACATATCAACACCATCCATTTCATGACATCATTTGGAACCATAACACAGTCATGGCTTTGTCTTTCTGTAGGTATAACATCGGGATTTTGGGTACCTTTTTTATATATAATATGCCAACTACGGATAAATCCTCGGCTTCTTATATGTTTTTTTACTTATTAACTCTTTACAATACTACAATTTATTTTGTTAGTATGTTGTTTTCTAAATTTCGATGTTTTCTTTAGTACTTTTTACATTTCACATTTGACACTTTTGGCACATGATGTCATTGCATTGTATGCCATAAATGCCATAATTAAATTGATCTCATTATATATCAGCGATTGGGCTGTTTCATTTGTTCTTATAATATATCAGCGATTGGTCTCTTTTATTTCAAACTTATCTCTAATTTGGACTTTTTACGTTGCCGAGGCTTTTATCTACTGTATATACTGTACATATGTTGATAGTTTATTTTATTACTAGATATTATGTATGTATATACGTTCATTGTATCTGTTTTTACTCCCGATGCAGGTGCTTACTGTAAGTTGTTTCACTTTGACAGGATATTGTTATTTACACTGTTTGTTTGATAGAAAAACCTTCAGGAAGTGAGAGGTTGGAGCACTCCAAAAACTAGGTTTAAACACCCCTGTCGGCCCTTTTGCCGATTGACCGTTCCAAGGCGGTAACTGATGGTTTTACTTTGTGTGTTATGTCTCGTCTCTGTGTTTCTGTCACAATTACATTTACCTTGTTTGCCTTTGTATACTGGTAGATAACATTTAAATATCTGAAAATTTTGATAGGTCCTTTTCTTATTTATCTATTGTACTTGCGATCAAGCCTATAACATAGAGACTATACTAGCCTTGTAAATGTCATCAAGCATATTACATAGAGACTATTCTAGCCGTGTACTTGTGATCAAGCATATAGCGTCGAGACAATACTAGCCTTGCACTTGTGATCAAGCACATAGCATAGAGACTATACTAGCCTTGTACTTGTGATCAAACATATAGCATAGAAACTATACTAGCCTTGTCTTTGTGATCAAGCTTATATCATAGAGACTATACTAGCCTTGCACTTGTGATCAAGCATATACCATAGAGACTATACTAGAGTTGTACTTGTGATCAAGCATATAACATAGAGACGATACTAGAGTTGTACTTGTGATCAAGCATATAACATAGAAACTATACTAGCCTTGTACTTTTAACCACTTCATTCACGTTAATTCTGTTTAACAATACATGTACACAAAAATCATCTGCAAACAAGAGGATATTAAGCAAGCACTAAATGAATTGTGTACCTTTCCTTTTAAAAACACAAATTGCACAACGGATTTAAAAACTTTAATATTATTACAAAAACCCTTTTAGATTATTATCATTTATACTCACCTTACTTATTGGACTATATATGGGTTATATGTGATTGAATCAACAGCACAAGTATGTATCAGTATGATGCATCGATTACAATCAAAATCAAACTATCTGAAATCAAGGGTAATGACACGGAGATCTATGTTTCATGGTACAATTTTAAATTGTTATTATTAATAGATAGAAACAGATTTTTCTTAAAGGGTCCTTGACGGTGAACTTATAAATAGAAATATTAATACATTTAAATATCAGATATCATTTATCCGAATTTCTGATTGACCTACTTCTTGCCTTTATCAACCGAACAATAAAATATTTGATTGATCTAAGATTGTCTAACAAATAAGATCGATATATCTATAATATAAGGTACACTCATCAATTATAACTGCAGGCTGTGTTTTCCCCCAAACAATTAACTCAAAAAGACACACAGGCAATTAATATATCAGGCATATAAATCATATAAATTGATTCATTGTCTTAAATTCTAATCCATCAAAAATATTTTAACAAATGACAATTTTATTAAACACGATTAAAATTGAGATTTGATGCATCAGCTGTGATGATGCATCCTATGAAATGACCGATTAGGAAATAATGTCTCTTTTCAGATTGTGATGGAACGTTACCTTTCAATATGAAGACAAAACATTTTTTATCATTATATGAAGTTAACTTGCTTTATTGCTGCTAGTGTACATGTAAGCTAAAAGGTTATATTTCATTCTCAAAATGTGTCGGGAAATATATGCAAATTAGCTTCAACATAATGTTTTTCAAGTTTAACTTGTAAGACAACAGAGCTTTAAATGCTTAAAAAAGATATTGCCGAGAAAACAGTAACATAAATTTACAAACCAAAACCAAATGTCTTTTAAATCATCTTCATTGAGATAAGTGACTCTAATGTCGAACACATAAAACAAACATCCTCGAAACAGTCTGTGGAAACCAGACAATGTGTTGACGTAGACCATGGGTTATGAGATACAAAATTGAGCCAGTCAACTTGCGGACCACAGACAATATTGCTATCTTTCGGAGAACCCTTATGGATGGTAACTGGATCTAATTCAATCAATTGAGCAAGAATTCCTACATCTTCACAATGCCACAGACGATAATTTGTTGTCTGCTCAGTGGGTGGAAGATGCACAAACACCAGAGTCTGGTCATTTAAACTCAAACGCATCAACTGACCAGATAAAAGCCAATAGCGTCTTCGAAAATTTTAATGGATGTTTATGTTAAACAGTATCTCTGTAAATAAATGACGTAAACTCGGATCGCTTAGTTGACGTGAACAGTTTTCTTTCCAAAACTACCAAAAGTATCATTTAAATCAGAAAATACATAAGTCAGACAGCTTTAATAGGGAGTCTATTTTCAACAAACAAGAAAATATTATTTATTATAAAACCCAATATGTTTCCGTCGTGTTTTCATGGAAGTGTACAATTTAATTTTGACATATTACATCATTGTATTTTTTATAGCATATATAGTCATTCACTTCGTTCTTATTATTAGTCATCGCTTTGACTTTTATTTGAATATATTCTCTCGTTAGAAACTGTTAAGTTCCCTCGGCTTTTACTGTCTGTACATATTGTACATGTATTGCTACATTATAATTAGTGTTTAATTGATTGTAAATTGTATTTGATTAATAATTAGGTTTCATTACATAAACAAACAGAATGTTGTATAAGTTTATAACACTTAATTGTTAATCAATATTACTGTTTCTTACATTGAAGTCAGTGACAAACAACTACATGTAGTTATGGTCATTATTTATTCACTGTCTTGTATTTAGGCATTCTGTTGCATCTAATTCAATCCCTATACCAGCAGAAATATCTAGATTCATTTAGGCTGGGACAGACAAATAGAATAATGTTGTTGCTCTCAAAATATGCAAATAAATCCAATTTATTTATGTGACAAACGTTTTCAGCTTACATCAATATCTCAGTCCAAGCTGGTTTCCTCACTAGATCAAACAGTTAGTATACAATAATTCTGAAGTTAAACCTGATTCTGAAGTTTAACCTAACTCAGATAATCTTGTTCTCGGAAAAAGCGTATTCGTAGTAAGAAAAGTTTAAAACGACTCGACAAAGTTTTGTACAGTTTAGTATATTTTTAAATATGACAATTACCATTATCATTAAGTTAATTTTAGAATGTAAATTAATTTTCAAACGTAATGAGTTTATATACAGCTATATATATATAGTTGATCTCATTTTCTTAAAAAAATAGATATTGTATTCTGTTTCATGATGATAAACGAAGAATTTAGAGCTCTGTTAAACCGGTTTAAGCACCCCTGTCGGTCCACATTGCCGACTGACCGTTCCAAGGCGGTAACTGTCGGGTTTGCTTTTTTCGTTAAATGACTCATCACAAATTTGTTCTTACTTTTCGCTTGGCTTGCATGTGAAATACCCTTTTTCCGTGCCTTTTCGGAGTTTGTTATTTGTTGCAATGCTCATAGGACTTTGTCATATATTCTTATTCATGATCACAACAATGTTACTTGTGCAGTGTGGCGGTCGTAAAAAAATCTTCCCGTGCATGTAATCTATGTTGTCATTTTATTCATCCTATAAGGATTGTTACGTGTTTTTCCTTTGATGGACATTAGATTTTGGTTTTTAATTCCATCTTCACATGAACAGGATGCTACAACCATTAATTCGTCTCTGGTCATGTTTGTTCATGATTCAGATAGTTAATGTCATTTATAGTCAACCATTTTTGTGTGGTTTTCCAACCCATATTCTTTTCTAAACACTATGTGGACATCAATTTTCAATGACGTCACTACTTTCGTCATAACTTATTATAGAAAAAATCAGCACTTCATTTTGTATTCAAATAGATCGTTTTTATTGTCATTGCTTGCATGAAAGAAACTCGACAGGAAGTGCGAGGTTAGAGCTCTGTAAAACCGGTTTAAGCACCCCTGTCGGTCATATTGCCGACTGACCGTTCCAAGGCGGTAACTGTCGGGTTTGCTCTTTTCGTTAAATGACTCATCACAAATTTGTTTTTACTTTTCGCTTGGCTTGCATGTAAAATTCCTTTGTTCTGTGCCTTTTCGGAGTTTGGTATATGTTGCAATGCTCATAGGACTTTGTCATATATTCTTATTATTGATCACCTCGACATGTTGGATAACGTGAAGAAAATATATTCAAAGCCATATAGTTTAGTCCATATTGTTATTTGTTTTTCTTTTTGTGTGTTATGTCTCGTCTTTGTTTTTGTCACATTTACATTTAGTTCCAGAAGGGAATATCATGAGCTAATTATATGACAATAACCTTCAAAGTTGCGCATTTAGATATTACGCGGACACATCTCTAAGTGTATTTCAGTTAGATAAGGAAGTTTGATTGAAAAGCCATCTGTAAACATCTGTAAGTTTTGGCCACTTCACTAATCTAAAGCATACGTAAACAGTTCTAAGGAATGACATTAAGTATGAACCTATCTACTTCATTGACCTTAATGGCTAAATTTGTCAAAGTTATGTGCGACGCACCTTAACAGTTTACACCTGTACGATGGTAAAGTTTGATTGAAGTACAGGAAATAATATGGTTGAGATACGTAAATAGGATAGGTGGGCGTGCGAAAGGAAGCACGATGCTATATGCCGCCCTTAGGAGCATAAAAAGGAACATGTCAATCACGCGTCTAAACAAACGTAGTCGGGTGAACACTTACAATGCGATAAAACCATCAATTTGTAGGGGTGTCTTAGTATCTGACAATTAATAATATTCCCAGCCTTGACATACCGAACCTGTTGCTGAGACTTTCAGATTAATATTTCACAACCTGGAAAAACGATATTGTAAGTGTAAACATGGCAGTATGTACTTGATGTCCTCTACCGAAGGGGCCTCACAGTCTGCGAGGGGACTCGCACCAAAACATAATATCACGTATATACAATTTATTTGTGTCCAAAGAAATGCTAAGGATGTTGATACAAAGTAGATAATAATTAAACGTCATCTGAGGTAGGCTAAAAGAATTTTCCACTGTGGTCATATATCACATATGTAAATTAGAAAAGAGTTCTTACCCAAGTATACAAGTCTAGTTTCTCCTGCATCCATCTATCCCAAGAAGACTGGCTTTGTCAAGAGATTGAAAGCAAAAGAACGATTAGGTCGAAGTTAAAACAAACAAAGCTTAACTGCGCTTCGTTGGTCCTTCTAAAATGTTGGAACGCATCAATGATACCACACTTAATTAAAACGCACGTGTAAGTAATAATTTTGTTTCCTAATCTTAAGCTGTTTATACCATCATAACATTTCTTAATTATAACATTAAAATGGACATGTTGGATATCACGCCAATATCCTATATTCATGTGAGAAAAGAAGAAACAAGCACTTATCACTACGAAAATAAGTCCTATGAGAATAATCACAAATATATAAATATATATAAATATATATATATATATATATATATATATATATATATATATATATAAATATATATAAATATATAAAAGAAAAGAAAAGCAACATTAACCGCCCTGGAACGGCCAGTCGGTAAAAGTAGCGACTGGGGTGCTTAAAACAATATTCTATCAAAGTAAGTTAAGCTTAACCTTCTTGATCAAACATCAATTGGGCACGTTCTTTATATCTAATCAAATAACTAATTATTAAATCAAATTAGATGTATCTGTTACACCCTGACAACTTCTTATTACAAAACAATGCATGCCGATAAGTCAATTCAAATAGACTCACACCTGCAACAATGCAGAAAGCAAAGATTTGTTACCTAAGAGGTTTTTTTGGGAGCTTCAACCTATCTAATTAACAAAAATGATATTTTTTTTGTCATCTCAGGGGCTTGCCACATTTTTAAACAATATAACATAAATAACATTTCATATTTTCTTCACTAATTGTACGTTCGGATCTCGTCTTGCTAGAACTTAAATTGGAGGTTTTCCCACTGACCTGCAATGCGCCGGTAGTTCTACCCAGACATCTGTCTGTGATCTTTATCTACCAGTCATTGTCTTCGCCAGTATGACCATAACTGTGCCGGTGCGATGTATCAAATACAAACCAAAACAAATTAATTATATCAAATATGTACTCCTACGCACTTAAAACACTTGCTTCTTGCTTTCGCAATAACCCTGCTAGATTTATCAAGAAAACGTAGTGAAAACATTCCAGACAATTATGTTTTCCTGGCTATAAATCATACTTCAGCTCAGCCTCTTTAAAGTGCCAATTGAAAGTGTGGGAGGTAAGCGTGTCTGATTGCAGTATATTAACTAACGGGCGCTTTTAAAGTGCACCACTTGGCTATTATTCTACAGGTGTTAATGATATACTTACAGGTAAGATGGCTACCGTGCCAGAATAAAAGGTTAGGTACTTGATTTTTTTTTCAGGCAGGCAAGCGAATATACAAACAATATATATATAAAATTAACACATTATTTTACTTTTCGACTGCTAGTATGTCAACACTTGTTATTAGGTGGCAATTGTTTGCACGTGTTTAAGAACCTATTAAGAAGTGTTTGCTTTATGTTAATGATATATTTGTTAAATTGCATTCAAACAAAATGGTAGAAAAGGCCTCTCTCTCTCTCTATTCTAAACCCGATGTGGACATTATTTTTCAACGACGTCACAACTGTCGTCATCAAACTTATCAAAGAAAATGTCAGCGCTTGGGCATTTTTTATTCAAATAGATCGGGTTTCTTTTCATTGCTTGCATTTGAGAAACCCACCAGGACGTGCGAGGTTAGAGCTCCATACTGCCGACTGACCGTTCGAAGGCGGTAACTTTCGGGTTTACTCTGTTAAATGACTCATCACTGATTTGTTCTTTTATATTTGGCTTGCATGTGAATAACTTTGACGTGTGCCTTTTCAAGTTTTGGTATATGTTGCAATGCTAATAGGACGTTGTCATATAATCTTATTCATATTTGCAGACGCCACCATTTTAAATGTCTGTTTTGTGACATATAAATCTATTATTAGTGTGTGTGTGTTTCACTTTAATTCAAGGTTTTATAGCAATTTCTTCTCTATAATGATAAAAATACCTTGCTTGACGCCAGACAAAAATAACAAAATTTTAAAATTCTACATGCAATGAGTATTATGGCGGCATTACATATGGATAATAACACTACTCACTATCTTTGGTTCGTTAATCATGCTTGAGTCTAAATGAGAATAAGTCGCCATCAATTATAACACTATTGCTACTATATATTGATGTTGTTAATCGTTTTTATCTACAACAATAAGCAAGTCAAGTTTACAACCATCCCATAGCAGGTGATTACGAAGCTATGACAAGGCACGGCTTCTTCAATCAAGAAATCGAGGACCATGAATGTCGTATGCATAAAAGTTGTTTTTGGGGTTTATCGTCCCACTAACGGTATTGCATTTATATGGAGATTGTGTCCACTTGAAGTAGATATAGTGAAGCCTTTACTGTGTCTTTCATGCCGTGAGCACCTGGCATGATACCACATAACTAGTCACATTATCCTGATACCGGGCCAACCTGTCGTAAAACTAAACATATATCTGCTTGAACCGTTAGGAAGAGAGCTACACTACTCCAATCTTTAACAACTTAAGTACGTTGCGGCCCAGTATCGAACCGATTGCGCTGCCAGGACAGGTTCCATAGGCATAATGCCTCTTTGAATTAGAAAACTACGGATATTTTTTTCTTTTTTTTGAATATCTGAAACCAGAACTAAGCGCACAATAAACACACTAAACTTTTTTTCTACTTCACTTGACTGTTAGATCTGAGGAATGCTTTGTGATTGTCAAAGTAAGATAAAATTCATACGAAAGAAATTGATGCTCTTATTGAGCAATCTAACGTGATGAAAACAAAAGTCTCACATTATGGTTGTTTTGTTTTTGAAGTACATCGCAGCGACCAATTGTGATCATTTTAGCAACGTCCACCTATTTTGTTCGAGGAAGATCCCAAACAAATGATTGGGTAGAACCACCGGCGCACCGCATGTCACCTGGTAGACCATCCCACATTAATTCCTCCGCCCCGAACGGGACTCGAACCGACGCAATGAGGGGCTTATCTCACATTAAGACATAAACAAATGAAATAAAGGCAATTAACAACTATATTTACAGTTTTAAGTCGTTGGTTTTCAGTAGTATAACTCACGCGATATACTCCATTTCAATTTAATTCCATAAAAAGTAACTTCACGCAAAATGGACTATGCAATAACAACATAAACCCAAAGCCCTCAGGTCAGTTTACAAATCTCTAATCATCTTCCCCAATTGTATGTTCTTACATCTTTTTGGTTTAGTCTTACCTATTAACTAAGGTCCCATATTCGTAAATATTTACTAGTTTATTGCATTAGTTTACTCTTGTTAATTCCATATTGCAATTAATAAATTACATACTGAGGTAAGTAGTACAATGGGTTTATATCTAATGTGTGTTAATGCTCATTTCATATACGATTTCTCTTTTAAGTGTTGTTTTTATAAAACTAATGTATGGATTAGTGTAACTGTTCACAAACCAGGTCCCTTTGTTAAGGGAAAACATGTGTTTATAAATGAATAAACAATTGACCGTAATGATGAATACATAGCTGTATCTCTTTCCTACGATTAACTTCAATCGAAAAAAAAATACAGGTAATGACAGTGAAAAATTTATGCTTGTCAAATCATTTACTATTTGTGTGTGAATTTGTTTTACCTGTCATAAAAATTACAATTCTGAATTGACTGTTTATTCGTTCTGGGGGACTGAGTTTGGAATATTTAACCCTGCTGTGGCTGGAGCACAAAGAAAACCTTCCTTATCTCATGTCAGCGGGCTGTTACGCTGTTGTCATAACCCAGACGTCTCAACAAAATCATACAACACCTCATGGCTATGCCAGACCATGGAAAACAAGTGTTGGCAGATAGCCTGTAGCAACAGACAACTGTTTGTTTAATCTCAACTGAATAGGTTACATCGGCACTACATATGTTAGTATAAGTTTAAAATTCAATCCATCCAGTCTGCAAACGAGACAGATATATACAAAATTCAGTTAACTGCGAAATAACAAGTAATCTTGATTGTACTAGGACAACTTATGAATAACCTTAGTCGTCCATGGATCTGAACAAATATAGCTTGATTGGGCGTTGCACAGATTTAGCCTCGGAGGTCGTACAGTTGTTAAAGAACCACCTGCGTATAAGCAAAAGTCCCCATGCATGAGTCTTTAAACTGAATCTACGCTGTTTAATCAATTACACTTCTGGTAAATAAATACCGTCGACCCAACCTCATAGCTTACGAAAGCAACAGCAAACGACATCTTTTTCACAAATTTGACCTTAAAGTTGAGTAATTTACTTAAGAAATATTTTGTTACGATTGGACCATAAGTGTGGCCTTATGGGTATAAACCCACCCAAGGTTTCTTGTCGATAGACATTCTGACCAAGTAAGGTGACGATTAAACAAAAAAATAAAGCTTGTTTACATTTTTTCTAAGATTTGACATTTTGACCTACTTTTCGACCCCACGTGACCAATAAACTAACTCCTCAAAGACCTCCTTTGCAGGCAAACATTACGGCCAAATAAGGTGAACATTAGGTCATAAAGGTGACCTTAGCAGGTTCACAATGTTTTTCTATTAGAATCAGTTTAGAATTCATCTAAGACAAACTTTCTGGTCCAGGCCGGTAAAGATCGGGCAATAAATGTGGTATTTAGTGTGTTTCTTCTATAATTTTACCTAGTGACATAATGTTTGTCTCCACGTAATCCAATTATGAACTCATCCATGATTTCATGCAGGCAAACCTTCTGGCCAAGTTTTGTAAAAATCAGGCAATAAATTTGGCATCTAGTTTGTTCACAGTGTTGTTGTTGTTGTTTTTTATTTGACCTAGTGACTTTGTTTTTGGCCCCACGTGACCCAGTGATAAAGTCGTCCAAGATGTCTTGCAGACAAACATTGTAACCAAGTGAAGACTGGATAAAACTGTGGCCTCTAGTGTGTTTACAAGCAACTTGTTGACGCCGCACGACGAACAAAGGGATGAGCTTAAAACGTGACCCGAAAATTATGTCCCTTTAACTTTGCGAATGTTAAACTTTGTCATTAACGTTGCTTGTATATGAGTACGATAAAATATGACTTATGAAATACATAATTCAAACAATGTATGAATATCATTTACACTTCATGACACCTAACTACTTGTGTCAATATTATTAACACTTCAGAACATACATTAACATTTAAAGAGAAAAAAGTATAGAACGATTGGCTTTTGGACCGGAATATTAGAAAAGGACACTTACTGATAAAGCAAGTTACGACATTCACTTACACTTACAAACGGCAACAAGTGAAATAAAAGAATTTGTAGTACGAACGACTTTCTCACTTAATCTGTTGCAATTGAACTGAGAATGCAAACTATCAAATGCAGTATTTACACCACCTCCAAGAATGATTTATCGTTTGAGGAACGCGGATGCCTGATGAAAGAGGCAGCTTATATGTATGCGTCACCTTGGCGTCACACGTTCAAACTTGATTGTATCTGGGTATCATGTTTCCTCTTTCTTTATATTACATATAAGGAAAAATTATATCATTTATGTTTTTGACAAAAAGTAAATATTTCTTATCTTTGACAGCTTTTAAACTTTAACCTTGGAATTCATCCATGTAGAATAAAAAGTAAAAAATAATTTTAAAAAAACTGATGAAATTTAAAAATAAACAGCTTTTCAACCATCCAAGATAACCCGAAGGAATTGGTTTTTGAAATGCAAAACTAGACAATTTGTACTGGATGTACTTTAAGAAGGCGACCTGCATGAAGATACAGGTGTTTATAGTTATAAATCACATTCCACACAGCAAAACATACTTCGTGAAGGCTGAAAAGTTGTCTTAGTAAAGAGAAGTAAATAGATAAAGCTTTGTCAAAAACCTTCTTTCGGAGTGTTTTGACATTCCATACAAGTTTTATTCAATTAAAACAAATGGCACGCAAGAAATATCGTCGACAAAACTATTCAATAAATATAACGAATGTTAATTACTTAATCTTATAAAGCCGACCATGACTTGGCAAGAATATGCAGAACTAGCATAGGCACATACAAGTCATATGAAGCTAAAATGGATATCCAGCTTCAGACAGCAGAAAAGTACCGCTGAAAATATATTTATTAAAATAATGGACCAAAACTAACAGACTAGTCGTTGATACTACAGGAATACGGCGATTTTACTGCGGATACATCGGTGAATTTCGTTGACTATAATAGCTTCACAATACTACATTTTTTTTTTTTAAAAAGTCAATAAAGTCCTTAAATGTTTACTTTTTAGTCTTAAATTGCACCTTTTAATTTTAGATATGACGTCACTGCAGTATTATCGTATCGTACCATTAGCTTGATTTTTTTTTGCTCCATCGTTTGATCTGTTTAATTGGAAACTACTTTCTCGTTTGGATCTGTTAGGTTTTTATCTACGGTAAACATATTGAGGTCTATCTGCTGACTGACCGTTTCAAAGCAGCAACAGTTAGTCTTATTTTGTTGTACGAGATGTTTTGTCTCCGTGTTTTTGCCAATTTTACATTTACTCTGTATTCCCTTGTCTAGAGGAAATTCAAATTTTAATATTTGTGGTACATGTAATTTTAATCGGATCTACTTATTTTCCTTTTTGTTAAAATGAAGTCGGTCATCGTATCCGATACGCAAAACTTGACGTTGTTCTTTCCAGTCCTGTTTTAATATTTGGTGTGATTTTCATAGGACCGTCTCATATATTGTAACCTATTGTAAGTTTCTTAAAAATCCGACCAATATAATCCGAGAAATAACGTTGACGAATATCGACAGAACATCCGACAGGCCCACAGACCTACCGACAGACAGATTATACTCCGAGGCATATATTTCTGTTTGTAAATAATGATCTTTGTTATTTACTCCAGTTGTATGTCTCAAGTTGGCGGAAAACTTTATTCACACAATTTTTCCTTAACAGAGAAACCTTGAAAACGTGTAAGATTTGAGTGTTCCGCTAACCAGTTTAAGTACTCAAGTGGGTCCTTTGTAGAGGGACGGTCCAAAACTTTTCCTGTCTAGCCTCCGTGTTTGTTCTTTTACTTTTAAGTCTGACTTGCGACCCTCTGCCTTTGTCTACTTAAAGGATGGGATGGGGCTGGATTTGTCTGCACATTGACCGATATTGTGCAGCAACATTTCTATCATAATAGCACAGGAGCACTTATGAGGTGTCATTCTGATTGGAACTTTTCATCTTTACCTTTCAAATAAAACAAAGAAGCAAAAGCAAAAAAGCATCTCATTTTTTCAAACGAGAATCATTGGAGTTTGTAATTACATTAAAAATATATTACCATTCTGTTGTCAAGGTCGGTGCAGCCTTTTAAAAAATGTACGAGTTTCATGGTTTATTATATTTCTCTACTGTATTCATCCAATTGACAACCTGCTACAGACCTAGACATAATCAAATATAGCTAGTGTGTTTTATTAGTGAATTTTAAAAATCATTGCAACTTGATACAATTATTTTAAATGACACACACCTTCCACCCTGAGAACAAAGGCTTATGAGCCTAACGCCATTTTGACAGCTGCCACTCAGACAATCAGAGGACAAAAGAATGTATAATTAAAGAAACAAAAAAAGTTTAAGTCATGAAATAACGCTCTAGATATATTGATTTATTGGCTATCTAAATTATTGTAATATTATATAATTTAACGATATGGTGCTCGTAATTATCTTTACATGCACGTAAACTTTATTGCCATCTAATTCATCCCATCAGGATCGTCACATATATTTTAGGTAAATGTACATGGGACGTTGTTACTACAACCTCATCTAACCACTATACCTAAAACACAACATATTAAATCTTCAGCAGTTTTTTTTTATTGCTTCGACAATGAAGGATTCCGTAAAGCTTTTAAAATAACAGTTATACCACTTCCATTACCCAATAACAAAGTTGTATTTATTGGTTCATATGATAAAACTGTTTTCTAAATTTTGATATGCAGCTTAGATCTAGACATATTAATTAGACTGTATATCAGACTATCATTATAACTGCTTATTTTTATAATGATTTTATGACACAACATTTATTTAATGTGTAAGATATTCTAAACCAATTTAAATAAAACAACAACAGTTTAACATAAGTGAATCACATGGTCTTAGATCAAAAGGCCGCCATTTTGTAAAAGCAGCTCTTGTGTACGATAACTTCCGTATCTCATTTTAGTACAGTCATATGTTAAATTGAAAGTTTAATATGACAGTTGTTGATG
Organism: Sinonovacula constricta; assembly: GCA_007844125.1. Lineage (NCBI taxonomy): Eukaryota > Metazoa > Mollusca > Bivalvia > Cardiida > Solecurtidae > Sinonovacula > Sinonovacula constricta. Next base: position 75,165,329 of record CM017555.1, read on the forward strand.
GCTTCATTTCGTTGTTTTAAATATAACATCAGGGGCGTGATTTGTAGTGGGGTGATTAACCTTTAACAAACATCCTGTATAAGGTTAAACTTCAATTGTCGTACAATTGTTAATGTCTTAACTACAAATGCCAGCTGGGTGTATTTAATTTTTTCTTTCCTTTCCTTTGACATTGACAGACAGCTACAACGCCAGTGATATTTAAACAAAACATAGTGTTTCTTAAGTTGTACATCACAGTGAAGGTGATACGATCTTTAAACGTAAGCGCTTCGAGTTTGTTTTTGTTTTTTCTCATAAAAATATAAACTCATAAAAAAATTAAACTAAGTCTTCATTATTTTATCAATACAATAAACCATTAATTTGATCCGTTTATTTTGAATTAAAGAATAATTCGACTATACATTTAGAATCGATATTTGAAATGCTTACATTTGGAGTGGTATAAAAGCAATATAAATAATAAAACCAAAACACCAAGCGACGCCCAGAATTCAAGTCTAGTAAGGTTTTTAATATCTTTCTGTGTTTTAAGTTTTATTTACATTGCCTCATTGTCCTACCATAATTAAATTGTAAACTATTTTCATGTACTAACCTTTCATATGTAGTCCTGGAATACAGGGTAAGTGATCAAAAAGTGTAATAACAATGTATATAACTTAAAATATGATGTTTAAGAAGATGCCGTTTTCAATTTTTGGAATAAATTGTCTTTATTCTTGTGTAATTGACAATTTGAAAATTGTTAATACATCACTTAAGTAATTTGCAAAGCTTTGTTAACTATTTAAATAGGATGTTCATTGCCAATCCGATAATGAGACATATTATTGTGAATACATTTTTACAAACTTTTGAATGCCGATGATGGGTATTGTTATAGGCTGAAACTCGTTTTTATGGGTCAGAAGGAAATGTCTACTTTTTATTTAATTATAATCTTTTTTTGTAAGTAATAAACACTGAAGGTAACGATTTTTTAAATAAACAAGCAATAATGAATTTCCTTTTCTACAATATTGACTCGTTGCAAAACGAATAAAAGCAATGACCGAATTTAAGCCTTTTTAATTCTAACGATTACAAAAGTTCATCATACCAACATACCAAAATAAACATCGATTATCTGTACTAAACTTACATTGAGTGACAGATATCAACATGGACGACTGCTTTAAGAATTTTTTAGCAATTTTAGGGAAAAAACAGTTTTATAACGGTCGATGAGATTTGTTAATGAATGATATACTAATTCCAAGAATCTTTACTTTTGTAATGTTAGCCTGTTTGGATAAAGTTGCGTATCTGCATCGCGTGTCAAGTTCAGACCTTTAAAGCTAGACAGGCCTGGAATAACGAATCTCACATTTCATGCCTGCTGGTAGTTGAGACGGTGATGCCATGGTTAGGAATTCTCAACAGCATATTACAATACGTTATTAATATATCAGAACATGGAAACATAAGTTTTGGCTGTGAAACGTGGCTCTGGGCAATACGTTGCCTGTTATCGTTTCTGAACTAAATGGGTTATCTACGCACTACACAGGTTGGTACATGATTGAAATTAAATTACTTCACTTTATGACAAGGTCCAGACAGATATTTTCACGACTCACAAGTCAACTAAGTGAGACGTAACAAACCCTTTTCTTACTTAATTTTACCGACGTAGTTTCTATTAATTTAATAAAACAAAACAAAAAACCTTCGATAAACCCAATAAACAAACAAACAAACAAAAAACCTTACGCGTATTGTACGTATTGTGTTGAATGCATCATGAATGCATCGAGTTCGCAGAAAAGTACAAAACTGTTTCGACTTTGTAAATACATCTGTGTTCTTTGGTAATTTGAAAATTGTATGTGTTCACTGATATTTAAATAATTATGTGTTCACTTATATATTGGTAATAATATGTGCATTTGTATTTCGATAATAATATGTGTTCACTGGAATTTTGATAATTTTATGTGTTCGCTGGTATTTTGATAATTATATGTGTTCACTAAAATTTTGATATGTATTTTATGTGTTCGCTGGAATTTTGATAATTATTTGTTAATTTATCATTTTGATAATTATATGTGTTCACTTACATTTTGATAATTATCTGTGTTAATTGTCATTTTGACAACTAAATACATAAAATTTCAGATTATGGGGGAATTACGTTTTACTATTGGTACACCAAAATTATACATATTCACACTTAAGTGTTATATTTCACCCATTCAGTATAAAAGACACTGACAAGTATAAAGATTTTTTTCACGGCTTACGTACACGGCTTTACAACCATCTGAGAAGACCTTTGGCAAAAAACCGATTCTGGATAGTAAAACTTGGCACATTGTACTGAAGGTCCGTTCTGAAGGAGTCGACAAGTCTGCGTTGGAAGACGTGTGCGATAAATCACACATTCAACAACAAAACAAAATTCATGACGATTTCACTGATGTCTAAGTACGGATTAATAATGCTGATTATAATAAACAAAGCGGACATTTTTGGTTTTGGCTTCAAGTCAGAGTGTTTGTATTTGTTTTAATAATAAATGACTTTTTGTCGGTATCCAAATTAATATCATCTCTTAGTCAATCTTTGAAAGGAACAGTAACGCAAAGAAGTCCTTCATTTTAAGAAATGATAAAATTATGGTTTGTATTATCGTCTGTCTTTAATTGCAAAGTACGTAGCATTCCCCTTTCAAGTTTGGCAAAGCCCATTTCATCAAAGTACATCAAAGTGCATTATGATAAAAATTTCGTTTTCATTATCTATCCAATACACAATATGCTACAGACAGGCGTCGTAATAGATACAACGCAGTAGGTTCCTCTTTAGATAACACATTAACTCCATTTTGATAATTGGCAAGCACCTATTCCCGAGCGAAAAGGCGTGACACTTACATTACCGTGACAATTACATTACAGCTTACCTTTTGAAAGTGCTGAGCACTGTAGAGAACATAGTAAGTTAAACATACAATTTCATACTTTTGAAATGCAACTCCAGATATCTAGTTAAGAGGTATCGACTATTTTAAATGTGATGTAAATTTCTTTTGAAACAGTAATTTAAACAAGTTGACATTTATCTCAGACTAGATAAGTGATACCGATTGGACGTAGAAGTAGATGCATGAAAACGTCTGATAAAAAAACCTGAACCTTTCTACTTACTCTCCCAAGCGTTACTTCTATAGACCTCTACACTCAACTTACATCCATAACATTTTTGTAATAAAAATAAGAATCCGCAAACGATCAACTTAACATTTTTCGAAGTGCATTTCATAGCAGCTTATTACATATTTGTAAAAGCTGTTTTACACGCAAAATAACTTGCATGCCACCAGAAGTTCATTTACCTAATTAAGGCGCTGACGATTTCAACACGATAATTGAAACTGATGTGCTGTATGCAATGAAATATTTTCAACACGTAAGTACTTGGCACTTACACGCTTGTCAGATTGGTGATATGTAATTTGCACAGGTAGGGTTTAAGTACTGTTTGATTTATACGAAATGCGCCAAGTACACCTACTATACGTATACACGTCACCTTAGAACATTCACCTAAGGAAAGCTCCTTATCCTAAATAGTTATTTGATGTTTGCCTATTCTTTTAAATTTCCGTAACTTGCACAGACATAACAGAATACATGTCAGTCCTACCTTATTTCAAGTCTGATTAAGATCCACTAATTTCAAGTCTGATAGTACTTTTAAGCTGTTTATATATTTTCATTTTAGTACCATTACAACACATTTTACTACTACATATGCAATATGAAACTTTCTTATACTACATCTGTAAAGTACACTTAATAAAGATGTTGCTAAATGTTTATGACACAAATCTTTTCAACGCTTGGTACACAAGTAATAACTGTCTTGTTTGATTCATGAGACATGGTTACGATTTTTACTTTTCTATAAAAGACACAGGCAGAGTTAAGATCATTCACCATGTACAAAAGACTGTAAAACTATGCTGCAATTTATGAAGCTCTTTACTGAAGCTTAAGTTTTAGAGTAATCGTTCCGGCACAGAGAGTTAGATCAAGAACTCAATTTTCTAACAATAATGGTCATTTAATTTCTATAGAAATTGACATGTTTGAAAGTGGGAATAATAGCTTACCATCTAAGGCAAATGAAGTGATTCGAATAATAATGTTTCCCTGGTATCGGACGAATTGATCTCAGGATGCCGCATGCCTAAGTTCACTATGGACAAACCAAGAATCACAAAAACCGAATTAGTCAATATTTCCATAATAAAGCCAAGTTGACCCAAAGACAGGAGCAACTCATTTATTAAAAATGTCAGTATTATATGGTAACATAAACAAAAAAGCAGTAAGACTTTGATTGTACAGATGTCAGCTTTCTTATCAAGATATGCGTGTGTAGTGTCAAATCACTTGCAAAATGTCTGAATTGTTTTACAATATTTCTTCTCAAAGCATTACGTGTAGGTGTTATTAACACATGTTACGAGACAAAGTCAAAGGCTTGAGTTTTAAAACAGCTCTAAGAAATAATTTACCGATAACTGGCTCTCCTTTTCTTAGAGAAATGACTCTTGTTTCCTGATATACAATTATTAAAGACCATCACAGAAAACATCTTTCAGATTTGGATAATTTAATTCGACACAGCCAGATGCTTCGATTGAAGCTTCATAGACCGCGCTTTTTGATTATTTCTTCAAATGTATTTCATGATTGTAAGACATACTGAAGTCTTTGAATAGATGTAGTGTTGTAGTGGTGATGTTTAGCCTACTGCTCGTGTGACAAAAGGTCAGTCGGTAACATTGTACTTGTTGCATGTTTCATTTTCAATGATCGAAATATTTAAGGATACGTTAAACTTGCAATACTGTTTCTAAAGTTTTACATCATGGTAATTTTACGCCATGGTGAGTTTACGTCATGTTGAGTTTACGTCATGGTAGCTTTATATTATGGTGACGATGATTTTACTTCAAACTAGGTTAATAAATATTTGTGTACATTACTTCCTTATCAAATAAATTAAACTGTATGCTTAAATTTACAAAATGGAATGTTCCTCTCCATTTTGCGATTTTAACATGAAATGATACAACAATGCGAACAGAATCACAATTTATAGATTTGAAGCATGTTGACTGATGAAGGCAAATCAACCCAAGACGTCTCTACTCCAAGCCAGGTTTCATTTTCATTTTTCTTGTTCATATATGCTATGTCAGCATTAAAATCGATGACGAAATACAGGCCGGTGAGTATGAACGGTTTAAACAACGTGTCACAAAGGTATGTATATATTCAGGTATCACAGACCCTGTGATATTCAGGTATCACCAGCTATGTGATATTTAAGTATCAGAAACCATGTGATATTCTGGTATCACAAGTCATGTGATATACATATATCACAAATCATGCTGCGTTCTGGTTCAATAGCAGAGTTGTTACTTTACTTCCTAGATAAAATGGACATTTCTGTTTAAAGAGTTTATTTCTCACGACATACCTGCAATATTGTGAATACTATAATACATTTGCATTTCATTTACAGTTGGCTGCACTTTTACAATGACAAAAGATTGAGGTATAAACAATTAAGACACAGATTGAACCATTTAGAATTGCGTTTTGTTTTGTGAAACAAATTAGAATTTCATGAACATTAAATATCATTATTTTTTGTAAGGTTGCAAAGCAATTTCATGGTTTCAGGAAATTAAGATAATGATGCAGTTGCATAGTCATATGTGATTTGAAATGCCGGCATTTAAAAGAAACAACAGTTTATGATTTAGCATTAAAACACTTAAAATATACGGCATATTAAAGGAAATGTATGCTACACGACCTTTTCTTATTTACCTATTATAAATATTTACAATATAAGAATAAGTGAAATAACAGTCTCTCCTACTGCACTGACCTTACAAGTGAAACCATGATCAGTCATGCCTTGGATCACATTTCCATTAAACGGTTACTCATAATAGGAAAATAACAAAGGGTCCTATAAGAATTTCTACAGATATTTCATTTTGAATTATCTCTAGACAGAGATCAACAAAGTAAATGTAAAAGTGACAAAATCACATAGCCGAGACATGACAAACAAAAAGAAAAACCCGCAGTTACCGTCTTGGAACGGTCAGTCGACTAAAGGAATAGCATAGAATTATTTACAAACACTGTGTTTGTCAACAGTTTCTTATTATCGTTATATTCCATATAACCGAATTAGGAGATCAAAAGAAGCACAAACCAGCGCGTTTCATTCGGATAAAAATATTTCTGAAATTACTGAGTCAAAATGATAATACTTTTAGACGGACAATGATATAATAATTATTTTACGAAGATGAACACGTCTATAACAAAGTGTAATTAGTCTTCAACACTAATATTTAAACTTGATATAGATATATTTGGTGGCGGCAAAAAGAGGTTTACGGAGAAATCACACATGTCAATATTAAGTAAATAAGTCATGTGACTATTGCAACGTATACCAAATTGTAAAAGGCACAGGAGAGGTCGAAGGTATACGCATGCAAGGTAAATGTAAAAGTTAGAACAAAACTGTACGACTGGGGTGCTTGAACTACTTCCTAAGGGGTTTTTCAAATATACTGTATGAAAATGACTATTCTTTTACCTAATGGTAAAAAAAGGTACTTCAATATCATCATTAAAATTATTTTTTATTATTGGTAAGTTCCAGATGCATTGAAAACAAAACATATGAAATAAAGGGTAATTAATTTCCCCATTAAGTCTACTCTCAAAGGCGGTAAATGTTTGGTTTACTCTTTTTTCCCGTTAATAAGAATATATGACAAAGTCCTATGAGTATTGCAACATATACCAAACTCCGAAAAGGCGCAGAACAAAGGTATTTCACATGCAAGTCAAGCGAAAAGTAATAACAAATTTGTGATGAGTCATTTAAGGTAAAGAGCAAACCCGACAGTTACCGCCTTGGAACGGTCAGTCGGCAATATGGACCGACTGGGGTGCTTAAACCGGTTTTACAGAGCTCTAACCTCGCACTTCCTGACGAGTTTCTCAAATGCAAGCAACGAAAAGAAAACGATCTACTTTCAAAGTCGGAGACAGGTTGGTTTGCTCTAATCTATATAGTGTTATAATTTTGTTGTATTTTTTACACTTGAGTGATTTGTTCAACGCCCTTTCAAATTTAAATCTATGTTGAAATGCTCATAGGACCTTGTCATATTTTCTCAGTCAATTATAATATGCACATATTTAGGAATTACAATACCGTCAGAGAAGGCTATGAAGAAAGAATAATAAAGATTTCTTAAAGAGAGGGAGTTGCATTTCCTTAATTCCGCCATGATATAAAACCACTGGTATATATAGCAGAAACATACCAACTAAGCAATAATAAAATGGTTAAATTACAAAAGGCAGATTAACCTAATGCATACATAGACAAATAATCCGTCAGGAATTCACAAAATAAAATGTTTTGTATTTCCATGCTAGCCATGCGTAAAAATTTTAAAGCATGTCCACTTTGTGAATGTATTTACAACCCATTTAGCTCCCGGATACACATCACTTTTCTCAAAACCTTGATAAACACTAAAATGTTATCATTTGCATTATTGACAAAGTCATTATGAAGGGGTTGAAAGATATATGCGTCTATTCTTAATGTCATTACATGAACTTGTATGAGTTAGATTTCCATATGTTTCTCCCGAATCATCATGAGTCACTCCATGGCTATAAGTGACTAAAGAAGATATACATTTTGTCCATTGAGCTAAAACGCATAATTCGCGTGACAGTTCTACCAAAACATTGGTAGCAAAAGCATTAAGATCCATTTAAACCCATAAAGCTTTCACAGCTTTTCCACAGCCTTTTGTAACTGTTTTCTTTCATTACTATAAATACATTTTTAGTATGTATAAAAGGAGATAATGGCCAAAATAAATTTCATATTGAAAAACAAAGACACACATATTTATGACATATTATTTTCTTAGTGAAAGTAGTAACTTCTCATGGGTCTATTTTACTTGATTGCATTTTAACCTTTAATATTTTTTCGTACTGTTCGTTGTCCATCCATGCTTCAAATCACATATGATTTTTTTCTTATATGTATGTATGTTATGTAATGTATGTTATGTAATGTATGTTATGCAATGTACGTGTGTAATGTAAGGTAATGAATGTATGTATAACGTGTATATATAGTTATCATTTAATGGCGATAATATAACATCTGTAATATTAACTTGTAATATTTTAAATCATAATACACAAAGCAAGTACCGATAAGAAATGTGTAGTTCTCTTAGATTTTTGAAATCGTAATTATATCTGAATAATCAGATGCCTCATTTGAAGTATTTGAGGTTAATCAGCATTCTTTCTATATCTTCCTGTGTCTCTTCTTTCTCACACTCTTATTCATAAGGCATTTGGAATTAGCTTCGAATGTATTCTTTCTAATACCACCTTAAGACAGAATTACATTGTAGCAGAATGATTACTTCCAACATATTCTAGTTTATTTTTCTATTGATCGAGAAGATACAAACATATAAGTGGAAATAGAATGTACTTCTTGAAAAGAACAGAATAATGCTGCGGATCTAAGTAAGAAGATTTTTATATGTCATTATGCTAACTTGTGTAACAAAACCCCAACAACAGACAAACTGCAAATAGTGAACGTGACAAGCATGTCTCTATGACAGGAGACAAACACTGTGTTTCAGACATCTTATGATGTCTGGGAATACAAGTTTGCCAGCATTTACTATAAAGTAAGATATTTATTGGAGACAACAATAAACAGCTGTAGCACTTTTAGGTAGAAACGGCAGTGTACATACATAGTTACAGACAGTTATTTATAATATTAAAAACATTTCTGGCAATTTTTGATATGATATAAAGAAATTAAAACATTCCTTTGATTTCTGTATTTACTGTTTTTTAAGACATTGTACCCAAATGTTACCTGTGCAGTGTGGCTGTTGTAAGGAGTATCCCCAGGCAAGCAATCATTGTTGTCATGTAACTCACCGTCAGGACTACTTCGTGTTTCCTTTAACTCTTACTGGAGTTTGGTCGATAATTGTGTGTATCTGTCAAAACGTAACACTTCTCCCTTCATTCAAGTACAATGTGGACACTGTGATTCTACCCAGACATAAGTGTGAGGTCTTCCACTGTTAATGAGCTGGCCGCTGGCAGCATGACCTCATTGTGTCGGTGAATGTAACACAACAAACAAACGAAGTAGACTTTCTATTTTTAATAACCTCACAATTTTTTATTTTCATAAATAAGATCTTAGCTATATCACGACTAGGGCTGTTTTAAATTGATGTTTGCTTTTCATTGTTTTATTGAGAAACATCCCAGAATGTGTGAGCTTTCAGCTCTGGCAACCGGTTTAATGAACATAGTTGCCTTTGCCGACTGACCGTTCTATTGCGGTAACTGTTAGGTTTGCTCTATTTCATGTTATGTCACAGTTTTGAAACGTTTACATTTTACTGACATGTGAATATTTCTCGTTCTTGTCTAGTTTTATTTTCATTTCACATTTAAATAGCTGTTGCAATACTCATATGACTTGTCATATTTCCATTTTGAACAATGTTTAAATTGTGACAGTCGTAAAAAAAAACTTCACAAGCTGGTAATCTGTGTGCTCATCATGTGATGTCACTCATCCTTACAGGATTGTTCTGTGTATCTCTCTTTGACGTTCACTGGACTTTAGTGTTTAAAGTTCATCTAGGCAAAAATAGGTTGCTTATTCGCACCTCTCATTTGGTCATGTTTTTAATCCCTGATTAAAATTTCTATCTAGAATTTTTTGTAGCTGTTCTAATAAAAAACGATAATTTTTCCCAAATACAACGTGGGCATTACCAATAGCGTCATTACTTATTTATTTTATTAGTTTATTACTAAGATCGTAACATACACCATCACTTGAACTGTATTGTTTCAAGTAGTTCTGTTTTCAATTCTTTAGTTTAGAATCGCCTAAGGAAGTTCGGGGTTTTAAGAATTTCATTCGGCCCTGTGGATCACTGACCGTTTCAAAGCAGTTACTTATTTATGGATCTTTACATGCTTTGTACAAAAAAATAAATACGTATTTACACGAACTATAAAAATCAAGTAAATGTGATGTTATGAGGGCAGCTTTTACTGGTATTTTAGACATATGTTAAAGTAAAGAGTTTGTCGGTTCTATGCCTTGTTCAAATATAAATTCTTTTAGTTAAATAAAATACATTTTAGTGCAAAACCTTTTCTGAACTTCCTTTCTGTTTTGCCATGGGGTTTGAAAAGAAGTATTCCAGACGACCCTCTTATTTCTTTAATAAAGTTCGCCACTACCATAATAAATTCAGGGGGTTATTTACGTAATCAATGTCACATTGAAGTATTGTGGATAGATGATTTTCTAGATATCGATCGGAAACGAAACTATGTTCACAGTAGCTGTGGAGTTGTTGTTTCGCCTTTTAAATCAATACTTACACGTACACATGGATAATGTTAATTTCCTTTCGTGTTCGATAAGTCTAGCCAATCGATCGGAAACCAAGCGAACAATCGATCAGTTGGTGGACATATTCAAAACAACATACCTCCTCTTTTCAAAAGGACATAATTACAGCCGGTACACATTTGGAGTCAATAAGCTATTGACAATCATTTCTCGTCTCAAAAATATTGTAACATTTACATTTAGCAGTCAGGCAAATGTTACATTCCTTGTGCTCCTGCGAGTTTCAATATATGTATATACTTACAGTACACATTCATATATTTGTAAAGCAATACGATGACATTTCCATCCTCACAAAGGCAACACTTGATTGGGGCGGGTTGACGATGGTTCATTTTTATTTTCAGGGACTTATCATGCTATACGCCTGAGCGTGTTGATTTGGCAATAGTCCAAGGTCATATTGTCTGGATCACCGTGTTTATCCAGGTAAATATGTCACTCCACCCATTGTTAGGGAGATAAGGAGGGCGGCGTTCAAAGAACAGATAAAAATGTCAGATAACAGACATGATCTGCAAGTAACACGGAGAGAATAAAACAAACCTGGAAGAGTACAGAACCAGGAGGGCTACTTCGTGAAACTGCATATGCTGGTGGCTTTAAAGAAAAAGACAAACTTAATTTACTTACTGAACATATCAAATAGCATAAAACGACTCCAACAGTTAACTTGAATCAGAATAAGACGGAACTCACCCATACCAAAACAAGATGAAGAAATATTCCCTCAGAAAATTGCGTAATTCCAGATTAATCAGCAGGATTGGAACTTATTTGATTAGGATCTGATCTAATTGCTGAAAAGCAAGTCTCTAAGCACACACATTTCTAAAATTAATACCAAAAAAATAAATAAAAATAATCCAAAATTATAAGCACGCAAACAAAAAATCAAGACAACAAATAATTTCCCAGTTTAAATTAAAATTGAGTATTATGAGAACAATGAAAACAGAAAGAAGCCTTATTCTTTGAGTCAACTGTATACAGTTTTTGCACTATAAAATGGAACATCAGATTTAGTTAGAAATTTACAACAGCGAATTTGCAAGACAAAGAATTATCTGAATTCTAATGGACATTTTATGGTAAGATTTTATGGAAACAAGTTGTACACATTTTATGACTAAATGCTGCTTTTGTATTGTAGAGACAGTTTTGAATCCTGTTCTTTACAATGTAAGCTATGCTGAACTCAGATCTCATCATGAGATTACTTGACACGTTGTTTAGACATTTAGAAAATTCAGGTGTGGTCCAATCACCTGTGTATTATCAATGCATCCGATTGTTTAATGTAAGTCAATATTATTTCTGACTTCAGCAAATAATTTATTTTTCCTCATTGCCTCAGACTATGCAAAAACATCCGTTTTTCCTGCAGATGGGATAGTTTTTACATTCCCCGAGCAAGATAGAGGTTGCAGTATGCATTATAAAATCATAAACTTACTGAGGAGAATATAAATAATTAAACTTTAATGTTGTTTATGGGCCTGCTAAATTTGCCTTAATGAACCCTAAAAGTATGTGGCAAAGATGATGGATTTTTGTTACAGGACAACTATCATTCTATTATTAAGCTTGTATTGATACTAAATTCTGGAATTATAATTTCACATGGCATATATATACATAACGATTCTTTAGATTGCGCAGACATAAGTGAAAGGACAAATCACCATACTAGTGACATATTTCTTTAGATTCCAAACAAAAATACGAGTGCAACCTATAAAAGCTACGTAAGATATGAAATTTATGAAAATACAAAGCCAGAAGGACTACTTTGTGAAACTTCTTATTATAGTTTCCTTTGCGGATGTTGGCGTATACTATTGTCAATAATATAATTATAAAGGTGCGTGTTCGTAAAGAAACACTAGAATGCTCAATTATTTAAACAACTGCATAATTATCAATAATGATTATAAACAATGTATATATTTTAAGGACAGAACATGGTACCTTCGAGGAATATTTAACTTCTCTCTGGATTTAGGAAAGACAAGACATGAACAATATGTCAGAAAATTGATAAAACCCTCACATCGAACTAATTCCTTTATTATAGTATTGTATGGTTATAACATTTAAATCAAGCCATGACATGATTTATTTAATGAGTCTTACGCACAACTATTATCAGGAAACTTCATCATTGCTGCATGCACAGTGGGACAATGTTTTAATGAAGTAAACCCCTTTGGGAAGTAACATGATTTTCAGCATTTTAATTACAGATAGGCTTGTCTCTTTCAGAAAAAAAATCTTTATGAACTGTGAATGTATTTTTCAAACAGTCCATAGACGTTTTTCTTATTTGTTTGCCTTTCCAATAGATAATGTTTCCGTATACAAATAGAATAATTCTGTATCATTTCGTTATATGGAGGTATTTCAGTTATATTTTCTAACAACATAATGTAAATATAACTATTTATATCTTTGGTACATTTGTATTTAAAGAGACTTAGACATGTTTTTATTTATGTTTTCACAAAACTACCAACTACTAATGCAGATGTTGTTTAATCCTGATCAGTAAGTTCTTTCAAAGTCTAGTTAAAGTTTAATTTTTAGTGGCAGTTGAAAAGCTTGAACAAGACATGCAATGTTATTCTATGACATGTTCATAAAAACTTAACATTAACCTTGGAATTGATTACTGGTGCGGTTTCAGTCTCATCAACATTGGAATCATTCTCCAGGGACAGGCGTTATCTAAATTGTCTGGTACGCTGAATTATAAGTGATGGATTTATTGAGGCAATATGAATAGCCTTGAAAGTCAAAGCTTTTCTACTTGTTAAAACAAATGTTTATTTATTGACCTGATATTGTCTACACTATAAGTAAAATGTTTAATTCATACAGCTGAAACTGCACATGTACACAATTTTACTGCAAATTAGGGGAAGCGTCATCAATATGTTAATTTGATTTTATTCCTTATTACAAGGAAGATAATGGTTTATCTCTTTCCGGTAAAGTTAATTATTTACGAAAGTTGTTGACGTTAATCCTTAAACATATTTCAGGAAAAATATTATATATTTGATAATCTATCAAAATCGATATTTACAATGATGCTTACTTGTTTATCTGTCAATAATTTATCCTCTTAATCCTTTAAAACAGCTAAGCGCATGATATAAAATAGCACTCTTTCTTTCTTAAATAAAGACTAAAATGTGTAAACCGAAGTAAATTGATTTAGATTTATCTTCATATCTAGAAAACATCATTTACATGATGCATACACGTTATTCTGTAGTTTGTATGCCTGAGAAAATGAGACATTTCATCAACAATCTCACAGTTCACATTAAGTTTTTATGTTGAAATATTTGCTTGTTATTCACTATGGGTTTTGAAAAGTTTTTATTATAAATACTAAAATTTGCTCATTTCATTCGTGTTATAAGAATCACTTTTTAAATAACGCCACTGCTTAATTATAATTAGACGTCATCAACTAGTTTTTATCATACGGCTCCAAATGAACAGTTTTATTTTAAACTGATATTTCGTCAAGTATTGTTTACTTGATGAGATATTTAATATGTGTACAAAGTGTGCATATTTTGATAGTTAATTGCAATTGATGTCACGTTGTTTATAAACTGAATTCTTCGCTCAGTTACGTACCGCCGATATAGGTGTAAGTGTTGATACTGGTTTGGAAAAAAAAACGGTAGGATGTGCGAAGTTGAAGCATTACATAAACCAGGTGTAAGCCCTCTAATCGGTTCTTTTTCCGACTTACCTTTCCACGATGATAATGTACATTTTCTTTATGTGTGTTATGTCTCGTCTAATCGTCTCCGCGCGGCGTCTGTATGCAATCGTTTCTTGTGAAAGTCCAATGGTTGGCGCCACGTTGTACAATACACAATAAAGTTTGGCCCATTCATGTGTTGAAATTTCGGTTAAATTTGAGTTCTTATTCGGTTTAAAATGAAGCAACAGGGCATCTGTGAGTTAGAGTTGTTTAAGTATCATAAGTCTTATGTTTGAGTTGTTTAAACTGCGAAATACTATGAACACGTCTGAATAAAATTTTGTATAATTGTGTATAAACTTAGTATCGGCAATCTCCTTCTGCTGTATTATTTTCTTCTATATCATTTTGGTTCAAAGCTCAACAGACGAGTTATAGGAAAAGGCAATAGTTGACTCCCGATATAAGGACACACTTTATCTCACAAATAAGCAGAACTATCAAATTTCTGTGAATTTCCTCATGAACCGGACCTGTAACATAACAGGTCATGCTAACAAACTAAAGCAGTTTTATGGCGAGAAAACATCAGAATGCCTACACTAAATTGTACAGCATTCTAAATCAAAAATATCAACCCAAGATTTTGCTATTGCTAGGACGATTTGGATAAATGCACCGGCCACTTTTGAATAGAGGCTCAATGTCGACTGATGGTGCTTTGCATCAAAGCTTGTTTGTCAATCTATCAGGTAATTCCGATAGGAACTTTTTGTATTTCCCTTGTCTCATTAAGGTGTCAAAGTTTCTGTATCCATTGTATTTTGTATTTAACAATGTTTATATGGTATCTCTTCGCCAGTTAAAACTACAAAGCACTGTATCTGCCTGTTGTTTGACAGTTACTGCAATACTAAAATTCTATGTAAATCAATTTTGTAGACATTTTGACAGGCGTATGACCTTCTCTTTAAACCCGTCTTTACATATGTCTAACTTTCAAACATTCTCTGTTTGCAATAAAATAATTATGGTTTATATTTTAATGGTTGTATGAACAAAGCCTTCCACTTCTAACAGAGCCGGCGATTTAGGGTTTTATCAAATACACGCAGGCTCTTAAAAAACATTGCTGATACTTCTAACTGTCATTTATTATAGCAAATTTGCTCTTTGGTTCAGATATATCAACTAAGAGTCAGCTAATATATTGCTTTTTTAACATTCAGTTAAAACCTTTCAAGTCAAAGGCCACTGAATGCAGCAATAAATTAATTTTCATTCAATATTTTACAAATTACTAACATTAAGCCGGTGTATTTGACAAATGTTTATAGCCAATAATACGTATACTAAGAATGAAACAGTACAGAAAATACTCGTCTACTGATTAGGAAAATGGACTAGAAAACATAACACAAATTCTGTGATAAATTGAAATGACGAAAAAAAAAAATATTAGAAAACAGCTGATGTAAAAGCAAAGACTCGAAAACGCCAATTTTTAAGAGGCCAACCTATTGGATGTTAACATGGCATTTTACTGTGTATATATTTTGTGTGTTATTTCTTTGATTATGATAGTGATGTTGATGTCAGTTCAGCCATTTAATAAAGGCTCAAATTGGAAAAGAATATGTAAAAGTCGTATTACAATGAAATGGGTACAGGCGATAAGCTACACAAAGATAACCACCATCACCATTATCACTATCACTGCCTTTACTTTTCTTTCCTCATTATTTTCCTTGTTGTTTGTATAACTGTTGTTTTACTGTTCTGATCATCATCATTTAACTTAACTGTCACCGTTACATCATCACATGTTTACTCTTTTTTTTCTCTGTAATATGCCATTAGTGTACCTATTTAAACAACAAATTTATCGTTAAATATCTGCTTAAATCACAATTTCTTACACTGGCATATAACGGTATCTTACAACATAATCTCACAATGCGGGCTATGTCCATCTCTGATTGGGCAATAAATTTCAATTTCTCATCAGAGGGGCATCAATTTGGGCATCTATTTACCCAATTTACATAAACCACTTGACAAGAATGATTCTGCAGATAAGGAACTGACAGTTTGGAGGACAGATTTGTCGGATAATGCGGAAGGGATACAACATTCAACATCAATCCTCGCTTTTATTTATTCCACTTTTATCATGTATACGGCATGACGAAAATGAATCAGATACTTTGCTTGGAAAGAAACATTTTCGTTTTGAAAAGAACATAACAATAATGAAATAAGCTTTCTTTCACTTCAATATCAGACGTAGCAACAAAAGGTTTATGTCTTCATCCTACCGAACTAAAGAGAAACTTGCTGACTTGTTTCTTATCATATCGAAGCAATACAAGAATGGACATTAAAGAGGCGACCAGCGATATTGATGACTGGAAGTACTACTGGCTCACCACAGGTCAGTTCGAATGTAAAGTTTCTCGCAACGATCCGAACTCGAACCCATACAGTAGCAGGCAAGGGCGCTAGATGAATTACAGGCGACTCTACTCACTAGGCGAGTCGATCCCATCTCGTTGATATATATTAAACGGCCACAAATATTTAAATTTAATCTTACAATTCAAAGAAAAACTTTAGAGAAACACTATTTTTTTCTGGTCACTTTTCGAAACAGTAACAGTATTTCCCCACTGTGCCAGACATCTTAATCTCCATTTCAAAAACATTTAACGGTCAATACATCCTGTACTTCATCGAGCAATTTGCCTAGGGAACACTTTTATTCTATCACACACACAGAGTACGCCTTATTCTTCTATATTGTATGATGACCGTTATTTTTAGTTTACAAGTATTTCATACAAAAGCTTCCTGCTATTAATACATGACTTGTGTAATTACGTGAAAATGAGTTTGAAGCTTTATGTGAAGTGTGACGCTTGAATAAAAACACTTCAAAGGCAAATCAATATTTCAGAAGCAAATTGACTGCAACCTTCAAGACAGCGAATGACGTAAAGAGTGACGTAAGGAGTGACGCAGGAGTGACGTTAGGAGGTTTATTGAACATTTGTATGACATCACTTTTAAAAATATTTGAAAATAGTTTGAAGTAACTTATACATTTACAATATCAATATTTTATTATACTTGGTCAATATTGGTCAATCTAAAAGTAAAACTTATCTTTCGGTGCATTGAAATCGTGTGTGAAAAGACGTATATGACAGCGACGCTTTACACGATTCTACAGAAAACATGTTCTTGTTTGCGAGAAAATAAAATTGTCCCTTCGCCATGATGTCCCATCAACTCTTAGCCGACTAGACAATATATAACAACAACGTGGTAACTGTATGGGGGTTTTGTATGTAATGTCTCGTCTCTGTGTTTGTCACTTTTACATTTACTCTGTATGCCTTTGTCTTGGTAGTTCAATTTTAACATTTGTCTTAATTCTCAAAGGACATTTTCTAATTAAATGGCGTAGGATTTCATCACAGTCTCCAAGTATATGATAAGGAAAACTACGATACATGATACAGGGCTTCAGCTAAAATGTTAACATGGCATACAGTAATTGCACTTAACCATGAATCTGGAATAACGATGGTCATTTGAAATGTGTAACACGATTGTTTCTAGCATATATTGCTTACCGATATTAATAGTGTCTAACCTTTTGATGCAGTTTAAATGTAAATTGTATTTATTGGTAATAATGGGCATGTGTATATCTTAAAAGCATATCTTAAAAAGCTTAACAAACAATGGTGAAACAATGTAATCAGTATACAGTTCAATGTAAGTTATGGCTGTCAAACCAGTACCGATTGACCCTTCGTGGTGTCACTCTATTTAAAACAGAGTGAAAAAACGCAAGAATTAATTTTTGACATACATTTTTTGAAAGTCGCTTGTAAACATGTAGAATAACATCCGCGACAACAATCGATACCATACGACCTCAAAAACGTACCAAGATATTTGTCATTTCATATTACTGTACAGCCTCTACTTGCATGTTTAGGTTCTCAGAAAATTATTTGTGCATTATACAATTATCTTCATTATATCTAGTTTGTATGTATAATTTTATCTTTTGCTGTTAAACATTATTCCATACATATAATTAGGGAAAACTAGACTAGACCAGAGATCTTCGTTGTTTAATAATATTTACTTATAGTCCATGTTGTATACGTAATCGTTTACGTCTGATGACGTGCTTATACAAGCCTTGGCTCGGGGACCGCAAGCCGGCGCCAAATGACTGAAATGGTCGCCTACTGACTCATATCACTTTAAAATTTTAGCCATCCATGAATAGTCTAGAATTTAGGAACAATGCTTAAAATACTGTTGTGTTTTATAACACTATTTGCAAGTAAATGCGTTACCCAAAAACAGTATGAATACAAATTTTATATTTCTATTGTACCTTAATTATTACATATTAAATGCCATATAGGATCCACGTTGTACAGTTTATGTAAGCATGAAGATTTATAAGAATAACTTATATTGACTTGTAGTCTATATATAACAATGACGGAGAAAGACACTAGGGATAGAATTAGTGTCCCGTTCATATTTTATGATATAGGAGACGACAAATGTAGTCTACTTCAGGCCCACAAGGCTTTATTCTATGGACAGAATGTGGTACGTGAACAAAGTCGGGAAGAACATTGTAAAAATGAGTCAGTTAATATACATATACATAAAATGTATGACCCTAAATAAGACACACAATTGTCTAGGAGATGCGGCCTGATTATTAGAGAGATGTTTCTCTGCAAATTCAACTGCACTCTATGTTTCAAAGTGAAACAAAGGCAATGATACCAAAGGGATTATAACTTTTCTTTGGATTCGAATCTGTCTGAAAATCTCCCGGTTCAGTATATACCACTTGTTTTTGAGTTAGATATTAGCGACTCCAGAATATTTAGCAGAGGTACTATGTTACGGCGATAAGGATCAATATGTTGTTTATATATTGTATCTTACCATTGTTTGCTTTTGGTTTAGAATGCTACTTTAAAATCATAGACATTGTTTTTGCATGTTATTTACAAAATGAACAAATCATCCTGTTATTTGACATTGGTTTTGAAAGCTTTAGGCCTTTATTCGAAAACAACGCATTTTAGATACCTTCCTTAGTTTTTAAAACTTCTGTCCAATTGGATTAATATATCCTAAACCACGATTGTTGTTTATGACATAATTATTTTCTTGCTCCAAAGCTATAGTGAAATGATTATTATGTGTTGTGGTTAAGCTTTCCCAGCAACATTTGTGTAATTTCAAAAATGTCTGCTCATATAATAGCAGTCAGATCCGACTCGAGCACATTGTTCTTTGGGTTTTTTTCTGCTATGCATTAACAAGTATGTTTTTAAGTAGTTTACTTTTGAATCCTAATGGTAATCCAACATTTTAAAGTACACATAGTCTATTTTTCTTCTTTTTCTTTACACCAAATATCGTAATTAAAACTGTCAAAGTAAATCTTAAACAACCAGTGTTTAAAATACGAATGTGATACTTTCTTTGTTTAACAGTAGTGTGTTAAATTTTAGATAAACTATTATCATCTTGTTTGGACTCTTTTGATTTATTAATGACTTTTATTTCATCATGTGAATACATTTCGCGAAAGACATCGGCTATATCTTTGTAATTTTAGTTAGACTAAGAAATTTAGAAATGTTTTAAACAACCATATGTCATGCCATGGCCATGGAATGTATATAAAGTGTAAATGGAGTCGTATAAAGCATATTACGTATTTTGAAACATTTATTTACAAGCAAAAGTAATTATTTAGATCTTGATATTTTTCGATTTTGTGTAAGCCATTTTTCAATAAAACAACATCACAAGGTCCTATAAGAATTAAAACTCTTTACAAACCGTTTTTATCATCCTAAAAAAATTATAGAACAACAATTCAATAGAGACAAGTCAAGAGAATGAGAGAGAGAGCAAGAAATAATGTAAACTATGCATATTACATTTGCAAGAGAAATATTATTATTTGCATTCCAGAGTTCCTGGTTACTATAATAATGTCTACAAAAACGTAACAAGGTGAAAATGGTTCTAATACTTACCAATATCACTATCACTGTGCGTCTCCTATGGTTCACAGATATGTCCTGAACACTAAACAGACCCTTTTAGCAGCTTTTAACAATCCATGGAAAACGAATCTGAAAAGAGAACGAACCATACAATGTAGAAATAAATCTCCTTGGTGTTGTCATGTGAATTTAACTCAGTGACAGCTCTAAAAATTAGCACAAGTATATGTTAAAATACAATATGTATTTTAAAATACAAACAAATAAAAATGTAATTTCTTTAGGGACGTCTTGTGCACGTTAACACAATATGTATTTTATCAAGCATTTAAATAAACCAATTAAGGTACTTTAAGAGCATCTTGTACAAGTTAACACAAAATGTATTTTATCGAACAACGAAATAAATAAATGCACGTACTTTAAGAGCATTTTGTACAAATTAACACAATATATATTTTATCAAGCTTCAAAACAAACAAATGTAAGTACTTTTAGAGCAATTTGTACAAGTTAACACAATATGTATTTTATCAAACATCAAAATAAACTAAAGAAGGTAATTGAAGAGCATCTTGTATTTAATTTGCGAATAATATTTGATTTAATAAATCCTATAGATTTACCTGCTTAAATCTTCCTAGAAACTTCCAAATTGTATTTTTTATAAATACCAGATGAAAACAACTATAATTACATATTTAAATATTTATGAATATTACTCATTTATAAGATAATATCATGAAGTAGATATTATTATCTTGTTGCATTTACAACTGTAAAGATGGAATCGTACTGGTATATATATAGAGAGAGAGCCAGTACTGACTAAGCCATAAAAAGGGTTCAAATAGCGTATACTTTTTATGCATATACTTAATATTCAACGTCTGAGTCAAAGAATTTCCAAAGTCAAAATGTTCCCCAAAACGATGCTGAGTCACAATATGACTAAATTGTCTTGTCTATTGTCCTTTGATGTAAATAGGCATCTTTCACATTCACGTGGCCTCCAGGATTTTAGAGGCAACGTCGTTAAATCAATAAGGTAAGATCGTAAAGTTTTACTGTTTTGACATGCATTTACATTTAAAGCTGTCACATCAATAAATTGTTGTTTTTTTTTGTGTGTGCAAACATTGAAATTTTATTCTTTCTTTTCTTAAAATGGACGTTTTGGCATAGTCTTTCAGCAAATTGTTTGTATATACATACAATTTGAAAAAATATACATATTGTCTAAAAGGTAATAATCATTCTTGAATATTCTTTTCTCTGCCAAATTTGAAAAATACCATAACAGGAAAAAAAACCATAACATTGAAATTTGTTGAGTGGAGTTGTATATATAACAACCTATATATGCTTACTATTTACATTTTTTACGAATCTCTTAAATAAATAAAACTTTTCATTTAGTAGAAAGAGAGAGAGAGAGAAAGAGAGAGAGAGACAGACAGACAGACAGAGGGGCAGAGAGAGACAGAGAGAGGGGCAGAGAGAGACAGAGAGAGTAACTTAGGAGAGAAAGACTAAAATTATACCAACGACAAAGATTCGCTTACATTTATGATGAATTATGTGCTTTATATTGATACCAAGATGTTAAACATTGTAGGACAATTCAGGAATCAACATGTTTTGGTCAATACAAAATTCTCTAGAAGTCTCGGACAAGTTTCGTACTCTAAATTTTCATTGATTACTCGCATCGATAAGCATAAGCTCTGTAGACACGTTTATACATTGTCTGTACAGGAAGTTATGTATTTCTACCAACAACTTCTTAAATAAATAGAATACGTTGTCGTGAATGAATGTTTGTGAAGATTAATTATGTTTCCCATTAGACAATATTTACATAATAAGCGGCGGCACTTCATTTAAACACGTAATTGGCATTCCTATGGGAACCAACTGCGCAGCATTGATAACAGATATATTTTATACTGCTTTGAACGTGATTATATGTTGTCGGTATTCCCTTCTACATAAAGCCACATAATACATGTGAAGGTGATTTCAACTCATCGTCTCGCTATATTGACGATATTCTATAGAATGGTCAAATGGTCCATCTGATTTACCCTCCAGAACTAACCCTAAACAAAGCAAATACTTTGCATCATTTTAGACATTATGATCACAATTTCCAATGGCAACGTATGCACTAAAATCTACGACAAGATGAAGAGATTTCAGTTTTAGTATTGTATATTATCAAAAACTTGATGTTGATTCACCTTTATATATCCAAATTTACAAGGTTTGCACGAGTTTGTACTTAAGTAGAATATTTCAATGCTAGAAACAATTTTATCACTTCCAAATTATTTCAAGAAGGCTTTGTATTCCACAAGTTAAAGCAGGTATTTACAAAAATATTTCACCGTAACCATAATTTATTTTGCTTATAGGTATACCTAGAAATGTCTTCGTTGTACTGAACTGCTTTTAACTGATCCTTTTACTGCCAAAAACTTGCACTGTGATTTCGTTTACCTTACTAATTTAATATGTTATATACGGATACATCCTCAGCTTATTATGACATTACAACTGGAACTCAGTACATGTACCCGTTTCACATTGATACATTATGTTTATTTCTTTTGGATCATTTTCTGAAACATAATTATTTTTCTATTGATTGGCACATTTATCATCTTTTTATAATCTGACCAAAGAGGTATTTTATACTAATTCAAGCTTATTTTAGCATTTTTCTTTGACTATAAAATACTGAGTAACATTATAACATTATTTTAATTTTATAACTTTTCACAATAGATGCATTCAATGCATTGATTTTTTTCTGTTGATATTAAATATTTTAAAGAGACAAACACTCGTCAAAAAAGTTAAAATTTAGCTTGTTAAAAGATTCTTCTACAGGTTTTCAAAGACTACAAGAATGCATTAAACAAAACAGGAGAAAATGTAAGTTAATTTTCCTGTCTAAGCAAAAATATTATTTATTCATTTAATAACCATACAAGATAAGGCGTTAGTATGGCACAGAATACAAAAGTGAATTTGGACAAGCCGGTTAGTTAGTATAGCTAATTTAATAGAAAATCTCTTATTCAAACTACTTAGAATAGAAATAATTCTGTATAATTAGTTTGCCCACATTTTCTCCTAGAATGCTCCCAGTCATCCTTATCTTAATGGTGACATGTAAGAGATATCCATCAGGTAAATGCACCATGATCTCTTGAGGTCGCACGATAATGGGGTCTCTGGTGAACCCCGGTCATGTCGCCGATAATTTCCTTGACCAATATATCTACCTGTACATTCCACTTTATCTAAGTGTATAAATTAGTACATGCGGCGGTTATTATGATCATTTATATATCTTGTCTTTGTCGGTTGACTACTTAAGTACGAGAATGGCGAACACACCAATGACTGGGTCATAAATTGTGAAGTCTGATTATCAAGCAGTAATTTCAATGACTGGGTCGTAAATTGTGAAGTATGGTAAACAAGCAGTAACTTAAACGACTGTGTCATAAATTGTGAAGTCAGGTGAACAAGAAGTAACTTCAATGACTGGGTCGTGAATTGTGAAGTCTGATGAACAAGCAGTGACTTCAATGACTGGGTCGTAAATTGTGAAGTCTGGTAAACAAGCAGTAACTTAAACGACTGTGTCATAAATTGTGAAGTCAGGTGAACAAGAAGTAACTTCAATGACTGGGTCGTAAATTGTGAAGTCTGGTAAACAAGCAGTAACTTAAACGACTGTGTCATAAATTGTGAAGTCAGGTGAACAAGAAGTAACTTCAATGACTGGGTCGTGAATTGTGAAGTCTGATGAACAAGCAGTGACTTCAATGACTGGGTCGTAAATTGTGAAGTCTGGTAAACAAGCAGTAACTTAAACGACTGGGTCATAAATTGTGAAGTCTGGTGAACAAGAAGTAACTATAATGACTGGGTCATAAATTGTGAAGTCTGGTGAACAAGAAGTAACTAAAATGACTGGGTCTTAAATTGTGAAGTCTGATTAACAAGCAGTAACTTAAATGACTGGGTCATAAATTGTGAAGTCTGGTGAACAAGAAGAAACTTAAACGACTGGGTCGTAAAATGTGAAGTCAGATGATCAAGAAGTAACTTAAAGGTATAATATACCTTGGTATTTCCTAATATGAAAATAAGTTTATTATAAATTAACTACCACCAAGATGGAAATTTGTACTTAAACAAGACAAAGACACACACAGCGAACGTAAAAATGGCAAAAGCTAAGACGGGACGTTTTAAACACAATGAAAATCAAACAATTACCGCCTTGGGACGGTCGAACCTGGTTTGTAGGGAGCTACAACTTCGCACTTCTTGAAAAGTTTAATTAAAGACAAGAGGTGTAAAAAAACTATCCCATCAAAGCGAGACATCTAACAGTAAACAGGGGAATGCACATGTATGACTCAAATGTTTTAGACAACGTTGAGATTAAATGACTTAAGGTGAACATGTCCAATTAAAATTAAGCAGCTACTTGTTTGCCTTAGCGTGTTTGCTAAAATAATAAATATCAACCGTTTACCCCTTGTCTAAATCCATTTGCCGAATCATTCGGATGAACGTATCAGCTTAAACATTTGTCAAACTGTCAATATATTGGTTCAACCACACCTACTAAATCCAAACTTCCAAATTAACATTGATTCCTTTGTCTTATCATTTTAGCTAACCTTCTTAGCAAGGTCCATCGGCTTTATCCAGCAGTCAAACAATATTAATATTCGAAACGCACTGACTTAACACAATATCATCTAATAATCACTAAAGTGTTTCAATTCGTTTCGTTCAACATAGTAGCATGCCTGACAATTTAATATTTTTAGTTTGTGAGTATATTGCTCGATGTCGATCAGTTTTAACTTTCATAGGCGCTAACAAGTGGCCATGCAGATCGCCTTTCTCTTGCAAAGTACTTAATACCTGTATGCCACAAAACATCAGCTTTATTGTTGATTTATCATTTATCTATAGTTTCGCTTCTATGTTTTACAAATACGTGATAGAGAAAAGGTTCCGGTTTCAAACATATATTTAAGAAGAACTGTATTATTTACAGGACTACTGTGTGTCTTTGTCAAGTAGAACAACAGTGTCAAACAGACAATCTTAAAATCCTACTTACAGGGTACATTGTTTGGACACTGATATGCTGACTGACCGTTCCAAGGCGGTAACTGTCGGGTTTGCTCTTTTCGTTAAACGACTCATCACATATTTGTTCTTACTTTTCGCTTGGCTTGAATGTGAAATGCCTTTGTTCTGTGCCTTTTCGGAGTTTGGTATATGTTGCAATTCTCATAGGACTTTGTCATATATTCTTATTACCCATGTACAAACGATTCATTACAGAATTTATAGAATTTATCCCAAAATGCTTAATAATGCATTATGTCATTCGCTTATTTTTAAACACGCTTATCTTGAACTTTGTGATATATTGAAATCTACATATATACAGTTTATAATCCCAATAAATGCGGTTTCGACAGATTGACAGATTTCCAAAATACAGATTGGCATGGTTATTGCCATCAATATCAAAAGTCATAAATTTCTGACCGGCCGCAATACCTCAACTGGTAGAGCGTCGGTTTGCGGATAGGGAGGTCGCGGGTTCAAACCCCGGCCGGGTCAAACCAACGACTTTAAAGGTGGTAGTAGTGGCTTCCCTCCTAACGCTGGTGGCTTAGGGGACAGCATTACGCCTGACTCATTGGTGTTAGTATAATGGACCGGCCGGGTTCAGTTCCTGGGCACCTCTTAAGTGCCCCTGTGCTATCTTATAGAAATGTCGATGCACATTATCGCAAACGTGTCGCCAAATCCCTATTTTTTTAATATGAGAAGATGCAATAGAATCTAGTTCAAATATTTCACTGTTTGACACAAATGTTGTAAGGTTATCTAAATGGCTGATGATGTCACTTTGAAAATACTTGACTTTGTTTTTGAAAATAGCGTTTTTCGTTCTTCAGGTTCAAGTTAATAGAGAAGTCTGCAAAAGAAACCTTCAACTAAAATATGTTTTAAAAGCAAAACAAAAGTTTACGATACATTATAACATATTTTTTATTTCCAATGTAAAGAAATGTAAAATATGAGAAGGCACTACAATAATTACCACATACATTAACATTCAACCAACCACTTAACAAAGACATTAACACATAAATGCAACGTTTGTAAACGTGACAAAAGCACTGAGACGAGCTATTACACTCCTGCCTACAAATGCTTTCTTCTTTACTTATCCAGTATGTTCTTTTAAAGAAGAAAAGACCCATAACTGGTAGCGTGTTTAGGATCAATGAGATTAAATAAGAAGCTGCCTGAACAAAAATGTATTTTACAGTTCTTTAAAGTCTTTGCCAAATGCATTTTACATCCAGTCGGCCATTAATTACAAGGACCAACGAAAGCATTGTTGAAGAAATGTCTTCTACATACATAGTTTACATTAACGATATCTTTTTCTGGTCTGAAAACTTCACATTACTTGCATAATTTAGCACACAAAAAACATAAAAAATCTTGTACATTTTACACAAAACAGTCAATTACGTAAATGTAAAAAATAACACCGAATATCTTAATGCAAGACGATTAAAAAAACTAAATAAATTTGTTAATAAGCTGTGATTACTTATTGTAACAAAATTAAAATACACACATAAAAATAATTTGTACTTCATTTATATTTCATAAGCCGAATGTTCGGTAAATTTCATACTAATATTTTCAAAATCCTTTCCAACGTTTTACCTGAATTCATACAGCCACGTGGCCTTGGGTAGAATGAGCCTATGACAGAGGTTAATGTTATGAACCGACAGTTTACATTATAGTGAGAAGCGAAATCATAACAAGTAACAAAACTATTTATACTATTTAACTTCGGTGTAAATAGGTCGGGGTAATGTTGTAAACAAGGACAATAACGTTTTCCGTAAAGAAATCAGTTTTACATTTTAAATTAACTGTTTTTAACATAAATATGTCTTTCCAGGAGATGTATGTTCACTGTCAAATAATCGGGATTCAAATGCATAGTTAATCCCTAATTATAAATAACACATCTGTTACATAAAATATGTTAAAATATTTTTATCACAATAACACAAAACGATAAAATTATATCTGTACGATTTTTATGCTTTATTGGTATATTATGTAATGATCTAGACCTGCAAAGTAATCTAATCATATCTCAACATCGTAAACATACAATCACACTGGCCCTTAAAACGGACGAGTCCAATCTGATGTATTAATATATCAGCTAAGGAACAATATGCCGCTATTGTCAAACATACATTTCATGTGTAGACACACTTCAGAACAAAGTGTGGCCCCATGAACCTCTTAAAGTCTACTTTATCGCATCCATTGGCAAATAATTTTATTTTATCATGGTTTCAGTCTGTGAATGTACATTTTTATTCCCCGTGGAGGTCCGTTGTCACATATCATAAAGTAATGGCAGTCGAGAACATTTATACTTATATGTATATGTTGTTTATGAACCTCAAAACATAGTCTAGCTTAAGACTGACATTTTTTTGCTGCAAACTCAAACTATTGAAGCTCGCTATTTCGCGATCTGGAATGGTCCTCTTTAGCCACCAAAACAAACTCAAAGCCACTGAAGAAAAATCATGTCATTTGACAGTTTCTCAAACAAACTCTACTATAACTTTACAAAAATAATGTATAATAGAGAAAAGGGAAAGGTCCTATAAGAATTATAATATATATATTAAAATGTTAACTTTAATTAGACACAGACAGAGTAAATGTAAAAGTGACAAAACAAGCAGTTACCGCATTGGAATGGTCAGTCAAGCAAAAGTGTTTGTTGGCAACCTAAACGTTATTTGTAGACCAAGGGTCTCGCTGATCATGATCTATACAATTTACTGACAGTATGTCTAGAAACTTCATTCATGCTAAGAAGGACAGACAATTGTTACATGTTTCCACAAGCGATCGACTTGCTTACAAAACTGTATCATCTTTGACCGTAGGGAACCAAAAGCACAATGTGTTAGCACGACATTCTTATATGCAATATAGCACGTTGAAATTGTAACCACTGAACATAGGGTAAATTTATAGCCATTTTCAAGCTTCTTACGAAATCATTACGGATTCTATGTCTCCATCAGAACATAAAAATGGCAAAACTAATTTTAAGGAAACAACATTTAAATACAAAGAAACAACCTTTAATAAGTTAAGGCAACAGAGCAACACCATGATATAATACCACAACAAACTTTTTCTAATTAAACATTTTCATCTGTGAGCAAAAGTGGTGCCGACCAGACACTCAAACATCTGATCTATTGTTTATGGAAAAATTAGCAAACCCTATGTTACTAGTATTTTTAACAAGAGGGCCACGATGTCCCTTAATCGCCCACATAATGACACGGGCTTTTACTCGTATTATATCTGGCGTCACGTAATAATCAGTCATTAACATTAGAATTCTTTTGGTGAAGATTGGACCAGTAGTGTGGCCACTTTGCTAATGATATTTTCTACGATCAAATCTAGAGACCCATTTAATCCACGTGACCCAGTTCAAAACATATCGAAGATTTCATACAGGCAAACATTCGGACCAAGTTTGGTGCGGACTGAGCCATAAATGTTTCTATAATTTAATCTTTTGGCCTAACTTTTGACCCCACATGACCCACTTAAGAACTCATCCAAGATTCAATGCAGTCAAGCATGGCCAAGTTTCGTGAAGAATGTGCCATAAATGTCGTTTATAGCGTGTTCATATGGATTGTCTTTTAAATGTGACCCCTACAGTCCTAGTTTTTGACCCCACATGATCCAATTACGAACTCCTTTAAGATTTCTTGCAGACAAACATTCTGACCACTTTTGATGAAGACTGGATAGAAACTGTAGACTCTAGTGTGTTAAAATGCAAATTGTTGACGCCGCACGACGGACGACAGAAACGGACGATGAACGATGGAGGATTAGGTATCAGAAAAGCTCATCTTGAGCGCATTGTTCTCAGGTCAGCTTAAAATTAATAAACACAGAATGTGTTCATTTCCCAAAAATAAGAAAAACAAAACAAAGGTATGATTTGTGAGCAAATAGGCAATGCTTGTTTCTTTTCTAATGAGGTTTAGAATGAATAAATATTGAGTACATATGGGTTATCATTTATCTAAATCTGTGGCAATGCGCACCATACATACGCCAATACAATCTCAAAAGCATTGAAAAAGAGGGGAAAAGTAATGACCGATTATCTTTTTTGTATAACAGAGCATCCAGTATTTAGCATTAGTAATATGTTGCATGTACAAGAATATATTTTCAGTGACATTGCTAAATTTGTTTAATCTTAAAACAGTTTGTGTTGTTCAAGAAGATCTAACAAGGCACACAGTCTAAGTAGATCAACACCTACTTACCGAGGACTTAACTCAATGCATCTGTTACGACAACCACGGTGATTGTGGCGCTAATGTTTCAATACATTCTGTTTGAAGATTGTTTGCTTTGGGCATCTTCATAAACATTTAAGTAAACAGTAGCTGGGTTTTATTTGTAGCGTAAGCTTTTGTTTATAAACTTTACATACTGCAAAGAGGCTGCAGACATGCAAGATGTGGATGGAATGTTTTTGTATAATTATATGTTCAGCCTAAGGCTGGTGAGTAACGGTAGATTGTGGTGGATGCCATGTGAAGGATGGGGATGCCATGTGAAAGTTAAAGGTAAAGGAATTCAAACATATTGCCATAAAAGAAATGTGTTTGGAGAGTCTGTATAAAGATGCGCTATCAGACTTGACTGCAAGAAAGCAACTGCTGTATGAGCAATTGATAGATGTTTAAAGTTAATAGAATTATATGACACATGGGTAACATTCTAAGCAATACAACTGAATACAAATGTTTTCCTTTAAATAATATCTTTTTCTTTTTATTTCTCGAGGTTTCATATGTTAAATATTATATATAAAATATGCGAATATTGCTCAGAAAAAATGGCAATGAAAAAAATATTTGAAATTTATTTGTACAACTGTTTCATGTCAATCTGGCGAAATTTTAAAAAAAAAAAACGCGCAATAAAATCCTGTCAAATATTTGTCTCAAATTTGAACTATTTTATAACAGTTGTGAAGCTGCAATATTCGTGTATATATTCGTAGTATAAACAATACAAAACTTTCCATGGAGATATCAAACTTTACAGAATGCTTACAGTAATTTCGTAACGAATACGGCATGTAACGATAAAAAACAAAGGTAAGTAGTCCACAATGCGGTTTTCTGATTCTGTATCCCATTCTGTCAGAAATCTTGCATTAAATAAAACTGTCACTCTAGTTAACTTCGAAATGTGTTTCCCAATTAATGTTTAAGATGTGATGTACTGTGAAAAATGTCTTGCATCTTGAAATATACATGAAATTATGTTTATACGAAAACAAGCTTAAATTTATAACATTGCTTGATAATATATACACTACTAATGAAGCATAATAAACACCCGGCAATAAACGCGATGAAAATGCACTTTCATGCGAACGTTTGACTCATTAATGTTGTAAATGTGACTTCGTATAAATTATCGTTGGAATATCTCAAACCGGTGTAACGGGATCAATATGTAGGGACACATGACACTTTGCGTACTTTTTGTCGTCGTAGAGATAACAGTTCCTGAACGTATTGTAAGTATTTCAAGTAATACCGTATACAGGTTTACAATTTACAATCAAAGCAAACAACTTAGCGATGAATCAGTGTACGCTCCATGAAAAGTCTTATCTTATGTTGGGATAAAAATAGTTGTACAATTTTATGTTCAATTTTTTTTCCAACTGATTATTTGACACTTGTTCGTCACTTTAATATTGTAACAGCAAGGTTTTTTAGATTTCACAAATTAAGTAGAGCGTTTACGAAAGTGTTTAACCGTAATGATTTTATTGCTTCAAACTATAATAGCAGTATGAAAACACTTAAGCAGCAAGGCAGAAGCTATTTTATGGAAATCTTCTGTATACGATAAACTAAATCAGGGGTTTCAATAACTTTTCCAGCCTCTGAAAAACTTATCATGTATTGTTGATGGGTACCCTGTAATCGTTCGTTGTGCTGAAATGCATGCAAATGACCAGTATACAGTAAAGAACATTTCTTTTAAATTACACGATGACCGGACAGGTCGTTGAGACTACATGAATACGGTGACTTAAAACCATAATTTGAAAATAACAGTTAGAATTTTGTCCCTTTGTCTTTCCAGTCGTGTTCATGCACTTTACATGAGATTACACAGTAGGTATAACTTTTGGGATTTGTTTGCCTGTGTTATATAATATGACAATTGAGAATAAACTATTGGCTTAATATAACAAAACATTTGGATTTCATTATCTATCAACTCTTCACAACACAAGTTTTTTGTTACTGTAAGTTGTTACACTGTCTTTTAGAAAAAAGACGTACAGTTAGTGCGAGGATGGAGCACACCGTACACCAGTTTAAATATTCAGTTAATGTTATGGCCATGGCCTACTTACCCCTTCATGGTGGTAGATATTGGGCTTTATGTATGTGTGTTATGTCTCGTCTATGTATTTCAGTCAATTTTGCATACATTTGTTTGCCTATGTTTACAGGCATTACAAATGGTAATAAAGTGATTTTTATACGACCAATTTCATGTTTGCCTGTTACAGCATCAAAGGGAAAGCAAATTGTTAGAGAAAAGTCAGGGCTGTTGTAGAAAGGCTGTAAATAAATTACAATCATCATTGATTCAAATCGTCATTAAATGAAAAGTTCTTACTACTCCCAAAGCAAATTATCATTTACAAGGCACCAGCAACACAAGCATCCTACATTTTGACCACTCCCTAGTAAACAATCCTTAAATAGTGTTTTCTTCTCAATTTGTCCTATAAATTGATAATTAATCTCCCATTTCCATCTAGATTACAGTCACCACAACCTCATCTACTTGTCATTAGCAAGAACTACTTCCAAACATTACCAAAATGTGTTATTGATATAACAATTCAAATGTACAATATGAGTAATTTATCGACGTTTTAGTATACATGTTAAAATGTAAAAGAAAAAAAAAAGAAAATAAAAGATTTTCACTCAACTATTGCAACAACAAACTAAATAAAAAATAAAAATACACACAAGTTCTTATTTTTACATTTGACTTGTTGTGAATACCTTTGTCCTTTTCAAGTCTTGATATGTGTTGCAATGCTCATAATATTTTTTCCTATTTCCTCATTCATGATAACAGCAATGTTACTTGTGCAGTGTGGCGGTCGTACTTAATGCATCCTATAAGGGTTGTTTCGTGCATTCTCCATTGATTGACACTGGACTTTGGTTCCAGTCTTTTATCTACGCATAAACAGGATGTACAACCATTCGTTTCTGGTCTTGTTATATTCAAAAACATAATTTCATTTACAATCATTAGTTGTACGTAGTTCTTTCAATAGAAACAATAATCTCCATCTTCCAAATACCACGTGAACATCATTTTGAAATTAAGTCACAACTTTCTTTTAACAACGTCATAACTTACCTAAAAATGTCAGCGCTCCGACATTTTTACTCAAATAGATAGATTTTCTTTTCGTTGATTGCATTTCAGAAACCTCTCAGGACGTGCGATATTTTAGCTCTATAAAACTGGTTTAAGCACCCCAGTCGGTCCCTTTTGCCGACTGACCGCTCACAGGCGGTAACTGGTAGGCTTGCACTTTTTTCTTTAATGACTCATTACAAATTTGTTCTTACTTTTACATTTGATGAGAATACCTTTGTCATGTGCCTTTTCAAATTTTGCGGTCTGTTGCAATGCTCATAGGATTCCTAGGTTATATTTCCTTATTCAAGTACAATCAAACTTATATGAAACAGCCACCCAAGGGGCAGCCTGAAACTGGCAGCTTAAGACAAACTAAGTATTTAATGGTAGGTCTACTGCAAATTACTGTTCTTTTACATATAATTTAATACTACAAATAAATCTGTTTCTGGCATGTCAACATATGATTCAGAATACCAGAAGTGTCTCAATAAATAATAAATGTTGCTCCATTATTAGTAGTTTGGTCACTTACAGTACAAATCATATCAATTTAAATTGTTTACATCAAATTCAAATTTATACTGACTGTACCAAATCTTCGTGAAATTGTAGTTCCACAAACTCCCGAAAGGACACACATTCCGGGTGGGTCAAGTTTTTAATTATGCTTTAACAAAAACATAATTGTTATTATTTTTAAACGAATAAATAGTTTTAAAGTCATTTAAACAAGTTTGTATCAACAAAAACTGAAACCTCAACAATTTTATCTACATGTAGTCAGGTAAATTTGGTGGTGCTAGTCTATGCATAAATATATACTGAAAAGATTCTGGATGAGATACTTATTTTGCTCCATATACCACAAAGATAATAACTAGGAATCGATCTTGATTGGGAAATCAGGACGGTTAAGTATGATGTAATGATGACAAGTAGGTGTGGAGCAAGGGATTACCGGCCATGCATGCATTGCGTGACTTCGACTGGCAAGTGACACTTGTTCATGGCCGCTAATTAGGAGCTGCCCGCTGTTCGAAGTAGACAAGATGAGAAAGAACTTATTGCTTGGCAAAACATAAAGTGACCGCTTACAGCATGGTGACCGCTCTTAATACGTGACCGCTATTACAAGTTTTACAATATCAAATAGACCCATTAACAGGGATCTTCAAGCACAAAAAGCGTTTCTCAAATGAGACTGTTGCATGCAAATCGGACTTTTAAGGCCAGTTAGTTACAATTGATTGCGCCAGAATATGAGATGATTTTCTGAAGAGAAATGTAGATTGTGCATTGCATCTAGAATTATTCCAGTTGCATTTTATCTAAAGCATCATTAGATAGGAACTTCTAGCAGGTGAAAACTTTTCCGTATCATGTTCTTCGGGTTTTTTAATGAGTTTTAAACCAAAGCCGTCTTTATCTTTATAATAATAATCATCATCATCACCACCACCACCACCATCTACCACAGCGGATAACACTTCATTCCTCATCAAAATAACAATGGTTATTGTAACTGTTGCCATTAACTCTGTCCTGTCATCATTTAGCTTTCTTTACTATTAACACGACCAGAATTGTTTTTTTTTATTGACAACATACTACTTATGAGTTTTAAAGTAAAAGCAACGTTTTTTCCGTTTTAACTTTTCTCAAAGGAAAACAAAACATGTTTATTTCATTTTCTTACAAGTCTCACACTGACATATAAAAGCACACTAAAAACACAGTTTTGTTCGAAAAGTCTACATCCATCTCTAAATTGCCCATGTATAGATCAATTTCCTATCAGAAGGGAATTAATTCGGACAAATTCGCCACTTTACATAAATTAGTTGACAAATATCTTTCACTAGATGAGAAATTGACAGTTTGGACGACACAGATCTGTCGGATAATTAGGAAGTGGTACAGGCTACACAGAGAACTTTAGTCTCATTTATTCCACATTAGTCACGAATTGGGCATGAGGAAATTGAATCTTGGAACTTGGCCTAGTGCAATAAACAGAGTTTCATTTGGATTGTAACAAATATATCGTGACTTAACAAAGTACCACATATAAGAGATGCTTTCTTTTAATTTATTATGACACTTAGGAGCAATCTTTTTGCTACAGGCAGAAACATTACCCTAAGATTATCGTTCGAAGAAATAGATTTGATTAGCGCTAATTCCTCTTGTTCCATGTTTAAGCGGTCTCACAGTGACAGACATTTCAATCTTCATCCAAAAAAAAACCCACCAAGCACCTAATGCATCTTGTACAGCAAAACAACAGACAGATGCTTTAGGAACATTTTAAACTACAGAATGCCCTAAACTGATACATTTACTATATTTTTTATTTATTACGCGCAGGCGTAGTAACGTGTCATTGCCATTGTTGTCATTACTTTAAGTGGACAGGTCTACAGACAGTGATTAACCTGCAGCTGAAAAATTGTCTTCACGGTGTCTTAATTATTAAGAAAGAAAACTTATTAACTGTGATACTGACATGTTTAGAACGGGTGAGACCGCACAATTGTTCTTGTCCTGGCTTCTCTCGCCATTTATAAGATATCACAATAAAACCATTACAAAAAGCCATATTTTATTCTACTGGAAACCGTTATTATGACTAAGGAAATCGGAAAGTTCCTATTACCACAACCATATTTTTAACTACCAATAGATATAAGCGTGACATATATATCCTATTTACAATGAGTTAAATTAATATATAAAACATAAAACACCTCCAGTAAACAAATATTAGGTCAGTAAGGTTGGTAAAAAAGTATCGACTGTAATTTATATATTGCCTATATTGCATATAGGTAACAATACCAGTGCAATTTTTCGAACGGCTTTTAGCATTTGTAGCATGGTAGGATAAATATCTCTTTAAAGGCTCTTTGTCCTTTTGTGACAAAATATACAGGGTTGTTCCTAGAATATATTGTCTGACGACATTCACATTTCACAGATCCATGCAAGAAGTTGAAAAGCAAATATGTTGTTTAAACTATATTATATATTCTTCACATTTCGCAGTTGAGTTTTGTTTCAACATACCTGTCAAGAACGGAAACAGTTATGTTACCAATAAAGCATAATCCTACACTTTTAACTCAGAATTTAATTCTTGTTTTACTAAAATACTAAAACAAAACTTGAAATGAAAAACCTGTGCCGATATCTGCTTAGGATTTAAAACAAAACAAGTATTAAAAATATTTACAAACCATTTAAATAATATTATGAAAAGTGGCTTTTTGTGCATAATTCTCATAACAACAATATTTAAAATCATCATACATGAGAAAATTGTACCGTTTATATCATTAATACATTTACAAACCTTTTAGAGGACATTATCCTAGACAAGATTGATCTCGCATCACTAACTTGAAGCTAAACAATAACATTGTTTACAAGTTATCGTTCAATGTAACTTATAATCGACTGTGTCTTATGTCCTTATTATTTAAGCTTAACAACTGTCACGTGTGTGATTGCGTTTGTTAATATGTCATGCTCTGATATTAACATATTTTTCCTGTAATAAACACAAGCTTTCACTTTTGCCCCCTAAAGACTTTGTACTTTGTAACTCTAGCTTGTTGCCTGAACAATGGCATTTTATGTTTGTCTCATTGAATGATCTAACATATCGGTTTCCTTGTTTACATCTGCCATATAGAATTCATGGAAGTAAATTGTGGAATTTAATATTTAAAGACAAAACATCTATTGTTAAATTATAGGATAATTAGCAGACAGCAAAGAGCATCAGAAACATCAGTATAATTATCTGTTTACATGCATCTCTGTTTATATGCATTTATTGAGATTTTAATCAAGGGAACGCATATTTCAAGGTTCATGAAAATGCCACGTGGAACAGGACATGCAAAGGGTAATGCAGCTGCATATAGATTTGTCTTTTTACTTTATATCAGTAGAGACCTGTAAAATGTAATAACATATTATATGTGTTCTTCGTTATTTTTTTCTTATTGTAATAAAGTCAGGTAAAAACGTAATGTAATAACATGTTAAGTAATTACATCTTTTCTTTAGGATTGACGAAAATAATAGCCTCTAAAATGAGGTAAAACACTTACCTGTATCAGTATAACTGTTTCTCTGTAGTCTGAACGTTCTTGGAAGATTAGTAACACGAACTTGCGCTTACAACACAGATTTGGACAATCATAAAACAATAATCTGAAAAGAGAAAATATATAAATCAAATTAACAAAGGTTTGTGCATCTATGTTTGGTACTTACCAGTCCTGTAAAGTCTCATCAAAATCGGTAAAGCTAGCCTGACAATAGCGTGGCCAAGCTTGTCTACAGACGGGCCGCTTTAGCGATAAAAACCGGACGTGACTCCACTATACTTGGACTATAACAATACTATAAACATTATAGGTCCTCAGCATTTTGTAACTGACAATAAATGCAAAATATGGAAGATTGGCTTGTTAATTTCATCTTCAGTAACCTTTCAGAGTTGCTAACAGCTTTAAATGATGCTGTTGCAAAGAAAACAAATCTGTAAACTACCACGATATATTTATTGACAGATCTGCATTCATAACTCGATGAACGTGCTGGATGTACAATTCACATTGACGGTTTCAAAGATCTACCAAAGAGATACGCTGGCAGTAAACTGCCATGCGATTATGTTCGTTTTATCGAGAATCTGACAAACGCATCGTAGATGCTGCAAAATGTATCAAGTTGTGTAAAAAATCAAGAGTTATATCTTTCGGACAACATCCTTCTAATATCTGATAATAAAATATGACATGGTCATATGAGTATTACAGTATATATTAAATTTGAAAATAAAGTCAGAAGAAGAAACTCACTGTCGTGACTATAAAAGTAGCAGGAACACGGAGGGGAAATATTACATTTATATAAAATAATGCGAAACTAAATGTTACTGTAATGGAACGGTCGATTGGCACACGAGTCGACTGGAGTGCTTAAATATGTTTACAGAGCTCTAATTTTACACTTTCTGAGAGATGTCTCATAGACAGCGAAATAAAAACGTACCAGCCAGAAACAAAAAAGTCCAAGTCATGACGTATAATTAAATCACAGTAATGAAAACATGCATCATTTATAAGAAAAAGTACAAATGGAATGAAATATATTTTTTCTCTAACTGGTACTCATTTGACCTTAGGTTACCCATTTTTCTTTCAGTAAATTGACTTTAATACCTTTGCTTAACACTTTGAGTACTGTGTAGACACATATTTTGCTAAACTTCATAAATGACCAAACACGGGCTCCATGCTGTATTTTATGGAAAATGTTGGTTTCATTCCGGGATTCCTTCGGCGTGTCCTTTAACAGTCATTTAATTAAAGCTGAATGTAAAATTTGAGGATTAACTTTGTGCTTGAAAAATGTAGATTTCTTTCAAATGAAACAATACTATGTATCATATAACGTTATGACTAATGTAATGTATTTGTTTAATATTTATGAACTCTTTAGGTGTCGAGGCTTTTATCTTTTGGACAGGTAGGTCCATTTTTAAACAGCGTATTACATTTACTCTAATATTGTTTGCAAAGAATAGTCGTTGTTAATTTCTTTACTTCTGATGCCGGTGATTACTGTAGGTTATCTCCCTTCGACGGGATTTTTATATTTATACTGTTGTAACACACTTGGCAATTGCTATATTTTAACTATGTATTTAAAGCGGTTTCAGCACTCCCTCGGTCCGTATGAGAGATCAAGAGCCATTTTTAGAGATAACTTAATAAGTGCAATATCTTGTCATTAAATTTCGCCACATATACACTAAACTTGCATGTTTATACCATTGTCCAATGCGTGATCACATTTTAATGTATAAAGTTATTCTCGTGTTTTTCTCTTAACGGAGACAATCATGGCCGGAAGGCGTTTTCTAAATTAATAACCTTTAAGTGATCAGGCAACTAGCCTAAATGTGTTAAGTTGGCAACAGGCCTATGTCATGTTGACCTATTAACGGTGTTTCCGCAGGTTAATATGACACTGAATCGATTGTTAGGGAATTATTAGGTACGTGGCTACCAACGAGAATTGGAATTGGTACAAGAAAACACAGACCATAAGTACCAGTAGTTACAGGTTAAGGATCATAGATATCATTATCTAAACATAACCAGGAGGGTGTCTTTAGCCGTCGACTAAGTTTTGTGTATCATTTTCTTGAAGTGTGCGATAAATAGGTTCCGATTTTTAGTAATACTATGTAGATTAATTAATAGACTGTTATATGTATTGCATACATAATATAAAAATAAAATAAAAATATTTGAAATTAAAATTAATATGGGAGGAAAGAGAAGCAAAGACTTTTATGCCTCAAAAAATTGATAAATCCTGTTGTAGTTTTACATTACCATATATTTGCATAGTCTCAAACATGGTATGTATGACTTAAAATGTTTTAAGTGCAGTAATCATGAGTTTTATTTGTTATAAATTTATAAGGGAAAATAATAACCAAATAACTGTTGGCTAGTGATGGTCAATCATTCATGCACAAGGTGTGCTTGCATGTATAAGATACTGACCAGCATTTAACCCTCTTGTACACTACTTTTGCATCCTTAGACTGACAGTGTCCAGCGGTGGACGAATTTCAGCATTCTGTAGTTTGTAGATCTGTTGGTAGTTGGCTGGTTACTTGCTGGTATGGGGATGGTGAAATTTAATATAAGCTGAGGTAGACAAAGGATTTTTTGGAGTTTAATTTGTACGAGAATTGAAGTGGGATCGTATTAGTGAACCTTGAGTTAGGTCTCTCTGGTGGTTGCCGCAGACATTTTCCCCTTGTATTTGTTAATTTTATAAGTTTGTGAGTGCATGTGAATTAAATAGTAGGAGATGTTGGACTTATTAAATTATTTAAGACCATTTACTCTATTTAAACATAACACAAAGTTATTAAATAATTATCACAAGTGAACTTAAATGTGTAAGATGGTGGCAGCGAAAAATTGATAAAAACAATTTTATAACACGTAGTACTTTGAAATCAATACCAGATAAATTGTAAGAAACAGTGGTGATTTAAACAACATTAAGTAAAATAAACAATAAAATAACACTAATGAGTAAGTTAAACGACTCAAGAACAATAGCGTAATTAATAAAAAGCACTTTGCCAATTTTTTAACATTTACGAACAGTAGAAATGTGTTCATTGCCCAAGTATAAGGAGAAAATAATAAATCAAAAAGAAACATAAAAATGGTAACAATTCACATAATTAACATTTATAGGCTATGAAAATATCTTTGAAACAAATTGTCCTAGTGGTGATTGTAATAGAGAGTAGTGACCTAATTTAAAAAGAAAACACGTCCGCAATGTATTTGGGAGAGAAGAAAAGTATTGGATAGGATGGGATTAGCCGGCATTTTTGCCGATACTGTGCAGCGACATTTCTATCATTATAGCAAAGGGACACTTATGAGGTGCCCAGTGACTGAACCCGGTCGGTCCATTAAACTGACACCGACGAGTCAGGCGTAATGTTGTCCCCTTAGCCCCGAGCGTTAGAAGGGAAGCCACTACTACCAACTTTAAAGTCTTTGATTTGACCAGGCCGGAGTTTGAACCCACGGCCTCCCGATCCGCAAGCCGACGAGAAAAGTATTACTATTCTTAGAAACACACATAAATGAATGTGAGGTCATTAGATCTCCAGGAAAAGGATTTCCTAGATAAAAAGAAATGTTGGTATCAACATGCATTGTGAATAAGCATGCTGAGATTGCAGAATTAAACAGAAAGAACCTGCTTCAAATGCAAATAGTTACATTTCTTATGTTTACGAATTGAACTATACATGTACAAGCTAATTTCTCGATAAACTACAGTTTGACGTAGACACGCGCGAATACATGATTGCTGATTTTGGCTAGGTTGGTGGAGCTTATTTTATTATGGACTAGTTTCATGAATGAACGTAAAGATGACGTCACAGTTAAGTCACACAGCAGACTGTTAAACCTGTAATATTTTCATCTGTTTGCAAACACATTACATTTCATTGTAGTTTCAAACACTTTATCTTTTTTAAAATATGTAAAAGTGACATTTTAAGAACTATAAGTGAAGACCTGCTATCTTGTTGTTCTGCTTGTTAACTTTGTGGGCGTTGCGAAGAATTATTTAATGTAATCGAACGTATATAGAGGTCGCAGGATTTGTCTTATAAAATAACATTTTGACATTCATCGGTTGATGAACCGTGTTCGGCCGAGTAAAGAATATTCGGACTTCACCAGCATGGTTCAGCAACCGATGAAAATCAAAATCAACGATTTATTCCTTAAATATTAAATTGTTGATTGTGTATGTTACTTATACAAAAATCAAATTTAACACGTTAAATTTAATTGGCAACGCAATTCACAGCATGAAATGTGGCAAGAAAACTAACATATTGCATTACTTTGGGACATTAAATGGAAATGAGACACGCTGATATTGTAATCAAGAAGATTAGTTACATTACACTAACCAGTGTTTATGCCTTTGTCTAGTGGTAGTACAAATGTTAATAATTGTGGTAATTCCTAAAGGACCGCTTCATATTTTTATATTCTTTATTTTAGATATCGGATGAATATGCTTTCTTTTACAGGTTATAAATTGCCTAACTACCTAGCTCAAGTCTGATATAATGAGACAATGTGAGAGGGTTTTAATTTCTGGACATTCACATTTCTGCCTCTTTAAGCTGTCAATTATTATAGTTCTAGAACTCTAGAATAATAAAAAACCCAGCTCTGCCCAATCTTAGTAAGTCGCCTTTTTGCAGGCACTGATAGTTATCTAACATAAATGTTACGTTAGAATTTAATTGAAAGAAAAAATCTTTCACTTGATTGTTTAACGAAATTAAAGTCTTGAAAGAGCTACAATAATTTGTTGTTTTTGAAACCTATGTTTTGCTGCGCATTTATTCCACGAAATATGGTATTAGAATAATTTATATTCAGACATTATTCTTATTAATAAACTATAATAAGGATTCCAATTACATTAAATTTTACTCATTAATAAACCAATAGAATTTCAGTTCTAATTGGAAATGAGGCATTTCTTAATACAACACTTTGATATTAAATCTTGAAAGTATCCCTGTTGTGTCTGTTTAAAAAACTACATATATTCTATAGCAAAGTCTAACACAAAGTTTGATAATAAGTTCTTGGCGATTAGGCTTGCTTATTCAATGTTGTTGAATATAAAGTAATTCGAAGATATACAGAATCGATGCCACTGTAAAAGAATGCCATATGACAGTTGCTGCAATC
Organism: Sinonovacula constricta; assembly: GCA_007844125.1. Lineage (NCBI taxonomy): Eukaryota > Metazoa > Mollusca > Bivalvia > Cardiida > Solecurtidae > Sinonovacula > Sinonovacula constricta. Next base: position 75,207,748 of record CM017555.1, read on the forward strand.
GTTACATGTTGCTTAAATATTGTTAGAATGTATTTTATTGAAAGGTATCACCTGTCGTGCAAAATACAGAAAATATCGGATTTTAAAGCTGGCTGTACAGTATTAGACAATTTTATATTCTACTTAAATTTTACTTTATCTTCACTGCTGTCATATATTACAGTTCTAACCACTGAACCTATTCCAATCATATATACCAGCTGTGTCCTAAAATATTCCTTTTTCTGGGTGAAAATGGGGATTAAAGTACATCAATACAACACAGTCCCTGAGATACCAATATACACAAATCATTATTAATACGCAAAACATGAAAGCCATTAGGCTGAAATGGTTAAAAGTTTACTACATGGCTGGGACAGACCTCAATCCATAAACATAAATACTTATAAGGAGAGCGTCCCATATAAGCATTCTGTCTTGAGACTGAGGGCTCTTATCTCAGTGTATCATAGAGGAAATTGTTAGATAAAGGTAAATGCCATTAAAGAGAAATGCTAGATTTCATCGATTTCGACGGCAATATATTATATGCACTATTTTTACATCTACAACATATCTGATTTGAGATGCCGCAGGTTATTGTCATATATAAACTGGTTAGGAGATCATATAAATCTTGTCACCAAGATCCTCGGATTGTTTTAAAATTATCTTTACATACACCTGCAAAACAAATACGATTCTCTGTCTCACAAAGGATCATAATAATATACACTTATTTCACATTACTACCTCCTCCAAAGGTCGTTTCCTTCTTTTACCACACAATGTATGGTCAATATCTTATCAATCTGGGCATCTATTATCATAAATAACTGACCAGGAATGCTTCTGTACATGAGAATCTGACAGTAGGAATGTCTATCGAATATATACGGAGCAATACAAGTATCATAGATAATCTCATTTGGTCCAAGAATGTCATTCGATGGGCATGAGAAACTTGATTCAGGGACTTGACCTACATAGGAATTGTGTAACTGCAAATGACAGAAATGTTTTGTTTTAATGGTAATGAATAATGAAAAAACACAGGATGCTTGAAGAATACGCGCTTTATCAAAATTGCAAGGAACTGACCTAAGTAAGCATGGCCGATTCTAACATTCTTGCATAGTTTGTTTTTAAAGTGTTTCCTCTTGTTACAGTACCTTCTAAAGACCTAACATTGGAGATGATTTTTTAATTATTATGCGTCTAATAAGCCTATAAAGTAAAAAGCTGGTCCTGATAAGATAGCATAAAATATAAAGCTGGCTGATCAATATATCGTTTATATGTAATGCTTGTAGTTATATAAACATTGAACATTCTGAAAAGGTTAAGTTTGAATTATTTTTATATTCTTATAAATTATGGCATTCAAAGAACTTTGGATTAGCACTATTTCTTATTGTTCCATGTTCAAAAGTTTCACCACTGTGTCAGACAATTTAATATTCACGACAAACCACCAAGCAGCCAATGAATCAATGCAATGTACCTCAACAGGCAGGTTTCCTATGAAGCTCTAACCACGTTAATCCTAATCCTGCTTTTATTATTGAGCCTTAATTGTTTCTTAGTTATTTAGTAACATGCATTATTTAACTAGATGCATTGACAGATGCTTATCAGCAGAATGTGTAAAACTGATTAGACAGCTACCAACACTAACTGATCTGGACTTGTACTTTTTGCCTTTGCATAAACAATGCGTGATAAGCAGGCCAAGAATTAATTAATTTCTGCTGACAGCTTGTAATTTCAATCAAGGACACGTCAAATGAATCTGAAGCAAACTGCGGTGCACGCCGTTTAAAGCATAGATTTGTTGTTATCGTGAAAATGCAGATTGTTAATACCACGTGACATGGATACCTCATGATATAAACCGTCTTCGCAGTAAAATGTGAATAGTTAACAAAAACAAAACAAAAATGTTCAGAAACAAAAATAATTAACAATCTTTTGATTGACATTATTGGACAGGGTGATGCAGATTACTGTTCTAATTTTGTAATGGTCATTGAAAATTGAAAGACAGTGGCTTGAAGTCATTATCTAGTTTAACTTTCTTTATTCTGCAAGAAATGTTCTTATAAATCCATGTTATGTTACCCATTTACCTGAGCTACTGGATAATACGAATTATATTTTAGGAATTCCAACTGCATCTGAACCTTGATATATAAACCTAAGTTTTGTTGTATGTTTTTATCGTGCATTTATAGTCTCAACAAGTCTCACAAAGGCAACCACCATAATACACACACCTTTGGTTGCAATAAGATATCAAAAGAAAATGGAAATATTTGTGGGTCGTAACTGTCCATTTACTCCTAGCCTGCTCAATTGCATGTAGATGTTCACATTTTACAATTCATTTTATATAGTTTAAATATTAGTCAAAAAGTAAAACAAGAGGGCCATGATGGCACTTAATCGCTCACCTGATGACACAGGCTTTACGTAGGCTCAAATCTGGCATTAAGTAATTAAGAGTTATTTACTTTAGAAATCTTTGGTGAAGATTGGACCATTAGTGTGGCCACTGGGTTGATAACATTTTCTAGAATTTAAACAAGTAACCTACTGAATCCACATGACTCACTTCAAAACATATGTAAGATTTCATACTGGCAAACATGATGGTCAAGTTTTGTGAAGACTGGGCCATCAATGCAGCCTCTTAAGTGTTTTCACAAGCTTTTTCTAAAATTTGACCTAGTGACCTACTTTATGACCCCACGAGACCCAATAACGAACTCATCCAAGATTTCATGTAGACACACATTCTGACCAAGTTTGATGAAGATTGGCCTATAAATAGGGCCTCTAGTGTGTTTACAAGCTTTTTCTAAGATTTGACCTTGTGACCTACCTTTTGACCCCACGTGACCCAGTTTCGAACTCATGTAAGATTTCATGCAAACAAACATTCTGACCAAGTTTGGTGAAAATTGGGCTATAAATGTGGCCTCTAGTGTGTTCACAAGCTTTTTCTAAGATTTGACCTAGTGACCTACTTTTTAACCCCACGTGACTTAGTTACTAAGTCATTCAAGATTTTATGCAGGAAAACATCCTGACCAAGTTTGGTGAAAATTGGGCTATAAATGTGGTCTCTAGTGTGTTCACAAGTTTTTCCTTAAATTTAACCTCGTGACCTACTTTTTGACCCCAGGTGACCCAATAATGAACTCATCCAAGATTTCATGCAGACAAACATTCTGACCAAGTTTGATGAAGATTGGATAAAAATTGTGGCCTCTAGTGTGTTCACAAGGTAAATGTTGACGACGAACGACGGACGCTGGACGACGGACGAAGCGGTATCACAAGAGCTCCCCTTGAGCACGTTGTGCTCAGGTGAGCTAAAAAAAGAGCTATTTTAATATTTAGTCCATAAAATACACCAGTTTGTTCATTAGACATTGTTTAGCTTCTTTCACTACGTATATGCTTATAATCAAATGTAAAATCAAATGCATGTGTTTTGTGTGGATGTATGATTACATCATGTTAACGGATCAACAATACAAAAGCATATGTGTATAGGGCCGTTACAGCTGACCTGTAAGAAGTGACAACGTATAACCCCTTATTCCCTTCAAGTTATAGTTGGACAAAATCTTTTATGTGAAAAGGTCTTCCCTTCGATATCCTGAGCAGCATTAGTTCTGGATTGATATGTAACTGTTTATCAAAATTAGCTGGAACTTAGTTGTCGACGTGAGTTAGGAATCAAAATCAAGCATGCACAATTATAAACATACCTATTGCAAAGGGTTATTTATTATGGAGCATTCCTTAAAAATAAATGTAAATGATTAGTCAACCCTTTACAAGTTTTTGTTCCATGTTAATAAACAATGTTCCTAACGCTTTTATTATAGACAATGGCAATATGTTAAAAGGATTTGTTTCCTTGTTCTGATCTCAAACAAAACAAAACAGACCTACTTCTGTAACAAACATTATCACATGTTATGCCAATCAGACTATGTATTTCTAGCTAAATTTAGTCCGGTTTCCTTCCTGTTTGTTGCATTTTTATCGGAATAAACGTTACACCAAATTTGTTTAAAGTCTACTTTGTTGAACTTATGTGTTTGGATATTTTTATATGAAAAATGTTAATTTATACCCAGTAAGATTATTTAAGTCTCATGATAAATAGTGAATAACATTTATCGCTGAAAAGTTGGTTAAAGACGTTGACATTCAAAAGATGAGCTACACGAACATCAATATGATAACGAACTATGTATATTAATGTATTTGTACTAGACAAAATAAGCTTAATAAAGACAGTTTATCCAATAAATGGAATTTCATTAATGATCATCAATAATTTATTTTTATCATTTTTCTGACCTTATTTTGTTGTTTGTGTATATTATAAGTGCTTACTTCTATATAGAAATATACATAGTGTAGTCTGAAAGGTTCTGTAATATCCTGAAACGCGAGTAGTGTTTTTGTCTTTATCTATCGAACTAACCAAGCCAGAAAGAGTATCCTTATATCACAGTTTATATAAGGATATTCATTATCTTCCTTTAAATGTCATTTCTTTGCATTATTATGAGTATTTCTGATGTATTTGATTGATATCTGTTTAGGTAGTTTGACACTGTGTTAGTTAGACAATTTAATTGTTGAAAAATCTTTTAAAAAACTAACGTGGTACACATCTAGAAATCTCCCAGCCTTTTAATATTATCTCCCAGCAATACTAGTAATTGTGCCAATATGATAACGGGATCCGCAAGGACAAAGACCTAGACAGAACCTTGACAATCTACTCAAAACTGCCTCTGTAGATAATGTTGGTCATGGCAGACATTTGGAATGAGGTCCCAGTCGTTCTGATTCATTGGAACAATACAGTTAAATGCAATCAAGTTTAACATAACTAGTCGTATTCATAGCAAAGAAGATAACTTGGGTTGCTAAATTGCCTTACGCACAAGCTGAAAAGTGTCACGCAAGTGATTTATTGCCTTACGTATACCATTTCTTGTGTGGTATTATAATATTTTCTTTGTCAAGTGGCCTCTAAACTCTACATGCTTTCTGTCTAAACATTTGTACTTTTTATGAGCAGCTAATAAATTTTCTCTGAGAATTCTCGATGATCATTATTCTTTATTCCAATCATAAAAGGTTATGCATCTGTGTGAACAACAGTTGCACGCTGTTTGCTGCATGCAAGCCTTCTCATCTCCATCACAAGATAACTTGACGATACTATATCAACAGCAGTGCAGACCGTTGTTTTTTTCCAACTTTTTTTCCTAACTTTTTTACCTTTCAGCTGCTCTGTTTGGTGAAAATTCGGTATTAGGGGAAACAGTACGGATCTTATTAATGGATGAATCATCACGTTGCTGACAGTCAGGTAGAGCGAAATGGGCGGTTATTTATCGTGCATTAAAATTCAAATTCCTGAATCAAATCACGGAATGAAGCCGAACACAGTATATCTTTGGCAGCACTGGTTGAAGCTTCCGGTTACTGGTGCCCCAAAAATGTCCAACTGACGGTCAGTTTAACGGGATGAGAACTAAATTCATAAAGGATTAATGTTGATAGTTTATTCTCACAAGATTGACTTAAGAATTACACATAAACAAATGCGCAGTGTTTCAGCACAAGTTACAAAACTACTACTACGTATACCATAAAAAACGTTATTGTTAGGAATCCTCCTGTCTATTCTTGAATAAGTATGTCCTCATAAAAGAAACCTATTTGAATGCACCAAAAATATTTAAATGATTTTAATAGTAAACAGACATAGTAAACAGACATAACCTTTACAACTCTTTGTATTGAAGGCATTGACAAAGGCTGATTCTATATTGAGTTTTAAATCTTTAAATCACATCGAAATGTAGTAAACGTTTCTTTGGCATCTAGTGACCAACAGGAACTAGTTAATTAAACTATTGCAAAACTTAAGCCTTCGAGATGTACATGCAGAGAAGATAAAAATTATAAAATTCTTTGTGAAGATAACGCCCAAAAATCCTGTGTTTATGAGGTTGTCCAATGTTTTGTTTGTTTGTTGGGTTTATCGTCCCACTGTTCAATGATTTGACATAGTGATATACTTTATTTTCATGGCCCCAAATGACCTTGTTATGAACGCTTCCAACATTTCATGCAGGTAAATATAATGGTCAAATCTGATGAAGTAATGCCTATTATGTGTTCACATGTTTTTTTCTAAAAGATGTCCTTGTTCTTTTGACCCTAGTCATACAAACATTCTGACTAAGTTAAGGTAGGATTGGCCATTTGTTGTGGCATCTATTGTGATGACGAGGATTTTTTACGATTTGACGCACTGATCTACCTTTAGATAACAAACTTGTTCAAGATTTTATACAGACAAACATTCTGACTAAGTTTGTTAAAAATTATGTCAAAACTTTAGCCTCTGGAATGTTCCCAAAAATGGTTGACACCAGACGCTGTGGTATTAGAAAAGCTCATCTTGTGATAAAAAGCGCTTTAGACAACTGAGCATACAAATATATATTTCTTATTATTCCCAATAAGCATATGCCTAAATATTGTTATTTCTGTAAATATTTTTTTTAACTGTTAAGATCTAAAAGAAAAACTTTAACAGTTTATTACAACCAGTGGATGCTATGAAGTATTTATAAGCATGTCTTTCACCAGGATGCATTTACCTAATCACTGCTATGATAACAATATATGGATATATAGAAAGGGTAAATAGTTCCATAATGCAATAGTTCAAATAGCAAAGACTTCTTATCTTAATGCATATATTTACTATTAACGTGTCTGAGTCAAGACTTTCTACAGAACAGTTTATCCTTATCCATATTGCCAAGGCATAACCACAAGTTACTGAGAGACCTATCTATTTTGTTATTTATATTTATATTCCTACCAAAACAACTGGAAAAAATGTTTTTGCACCCCAAAACCACTGTCACAACTTTTTCACACACACACGCGCTCCAAATACCAGGGTTAAGCACTTAAGTCGGTCCTTTTACCGATTGATGGTTCCAAAGCGGTAACTGCTGTTATTTCCGTTTTGTGGTTACGTCTCGTCTCTGTGTTTTTTGTCACTTTTTCATTTACCGTTTGACTTTGTCTAGAGGTAATTTAGATTAAATGTATTAATTCTTATAGGACTATATGCATTTTTTTTTTAATTATTTTTTTAAAACAACTAAACAACTGGTATATGCTACTTTAATCTTTTTTAATTTAAACGATTTAAATTATACATGTTGTGTCTTTCGAAAAAACAACAACACAGATTTTAAAAATTTAGTCTTTTTCTTCTGTCTTACATTTAAAACTACCATTAAGTGTTCACCAGGCATGGACACTTAGAAATTCTTACGATTTTATCTACCTGTAGACAAAGGCAATCAGGGTAAATGTAAATGTGACAAAAACACAAAGAAGAGACATAACACACAAAAAGAAAAAAAAAACATCAGTAACCGCCTTGGAGCGGTCAGTCGGCAAAAGGGCCAAATGGGGTACTTAAACCTGGTTTGTGAAGCGCTCCAACCTCGCACTTTCTGAAATTCTTCTATCAAACAAACGGTGTAAATAAAAAAATATCCCGTCAAAGTGAAACAAATAACAGGAAGCACCCGCATTGGGAGTTAAAACAGATAAAGTGAAGTTGTGTATACACTTAATAACTAGTAATAAAATAAACTATCAACATATGTACAGTATGTACAGTAGATAAAAGCCTCAGCAACCTAAAAATTCCAATTGAGAGTGTAGTTTCAAATAAAATAAAACAGTACAAGCGCTGATATATAATAGGAACAATATAATGACGTCATGCAATGCCATGACGTCATATGCTAAAAGTGTCGACAGTGAAATGTAAAAAATACGAAAGAAATCATCGAATGCTAGAAAACAACCCAATCAACAATTTAAAATGTAGTATTATTAAGAGTTAATACGTTTTAAAAAAATATCATAAAAGCCGAGGATTTATCCGCAGTTGGCATATTATAAATAAAAAACCCGAGGTTATACCTACTGTGCAATCTCACGTAAAGGATATGGAGACTGCTCAAGTTGTCCAACCTATATAGGGCACGACTGGAGTGATGAAGAGACAAGAAATCCAACAGTGACCGTCCAATTATGGCTTTAAGTCACTGTTTTCATATAGTCTCAACGACCTGTCCGGTCATCGCGTAATTTAAAAGCAATGCAATAAGAATATATGAGACAAAGTTCTTGACTGTAAAAGGGTCATTTGCAAGCAATGAAGTACAACGAAGGATTCCCGTGTTCTAACCGTCTAATATATATTCTCTGATAAGTTGAAAAGTGGTCAGAAAAGTTATTGAGACCCTTGATTTTCTTTAACTTGTATAAAACATTTACATAAAATGCAGAATGGCTTATGCCTTTCTGCATTAAGTGTTTTCATACTGCTATTTTACTTAGAAGCAATAACACCATTGCGGTGAAAGAATTTTGAAAACGCCTTTCTTAATTTATGAAAACGAAAGCATTGCTGTAACAGTTTAGAAGAAATAAACCGGTTTCTAGCATTGAAATCTTCGTCTTTAGTACAAACTCGTGCAAACATTGTAAATTTTGATATGCAAATACCATAGGAGGTACCACGCGGTAAATCACCATCAAGGTATGGATAATTCACAGTACTAAAGTTAAAATCATCTCTCTTGTCACAGATTTTAGTAGAGACGTTGTCATTGGAAATAGCGATCTCAATGTCTAGAAATGCTGCATTTAAATATCAGTTTTTTGCTTTATTAAGGGTAAGCTCTGGAGGGTAAATCAGATGGATCATTTGAGAAAAGAAAGGATTATCTATAGTCAGAATATCGTCAAGATAGTGTGACGTTAAATTAAAAGCCTCTATAATGTGGCTTTGGTTAGAAGGGGGTAAAGTTAACATGAAATCACGTTCAGAGCAGTATAAAAACAAATATGCAATTAATGGTGCACAGTCAGTTCCCATAGCAATACCAATTACTTGTCTAAATAAATTGTCACCGCATTTTATGTAAATATTGTCTAATAGGAAACATAGAGCTTCACAAACATCCGTGCAAGTGTACATAGTAAACTTTTCTAAGAAAGTGTTGGTAAAAATGCATTACTTTCATGACATGCAATATAAAGAAGTTGCCCCCGAGCAAATGTTCTCAAAAAGAGCAATCAATTTTGTCTTAATTAAATCATGATGCGAAGAAGGGTACAGCGTAGAGAAATCGTAAGTATTAATTGCAGAGCAATGAAAGTTTAAAGTACGAAACTTGTCTAAAACTTCTGAAGAATTTATAATAGACCAAAAATGTTAATTCCTGAATTTTCATATCCTTTTTCACAATAGTTAACAACGTGATTGCGAAGGACTGCAAGGCAAGACGTAAGTAGTTTAGATATGTGAGTGGTGGTGCTAGAGCTGGCATTACATGTAGCTATGAATCGTGACTTGTATGGTGTTTTGTGAAGCTAAGGAATCCACTACAGTGAAGGAAGTTTTTCTTGCTTTGATTCTATTTTGGTGTTGAAATTATGCAATATCTGTTTAAGTTTGTCAATAACTGTCTGAAAGTCAAGGTTGGTGCTAGAGTAAGAACTGGTAGTGGATAACTCAGCACTTAGTACATGTTTGTAATATAGTCGTCAGACAAAAAATATGTTTGAAGCTTTGTCTGCAGGTACAAGTACAAGTTTATCGTGAATATTCTGAAAGGACTGTTTTAGAGGTTTTAAGTAATAAAAGGGTTTCTTAGGTAAACTAGAAGGATGGGAGCGGAAGAATTTAACGTGATTTTTTATTATCTTAAAAATTGCTTTCTTCCAAGTATTGAGTGCTACTAAATCTTAAAATGATCACCATTTCTCAGTAGTTTATTAATATTTTACATATCAAAAATAACTAATAACAAAGTCGGATGGCAAAGCTTTTCTTTATTTTGTTGGTTTATCTTTATTTTGTATGATTTATTGAGGCTTTTCTTAAACATGTGCGATATTAGCTTTAACCATAAGCATCTCATAAAAAATCTTTCGAATAATATTATTTTATTACTTTATCCTTGCCATGTGTTCGAGCAATAAGTTCTTTATGTTATTATTCGACAACCGTTTTTAACAATAAAAATGTAGCTGTTGACGCTGATACTAAGGATATTTATGAACCATTAAGCATTTTACTATTGGATTGCAGAATGACTTACACTCATTTCAAAGATAAATACTGTATAAAAGAAAGGCAGAATTACAATCGTCATATTAAACTTATATTATACATTAACAAACTGCAGTAATTCGTTTATGTTCCTAAGATAAACAGATTAGTGTTGAGCAAACACCAAGACTGTACCTTGTGTAGTTTCTATGTAGTTTTATTATATTCTTTACTTATGCCCATGTTTTTATAAACCTTTGAAGTGCTTTCAGACTAACAGCTTCTAGTAAGGCTGTGGCAGGATAAAATCGTAGCCACATATGATATGTTTTACCAGACTGATAAATTATCTATAAAATTTAAGGGACAACATAATGTACTGAGCATTAGCACGGCATTCCAAGATGCCACAAAGCATTTTACAAACAGTTAATTGCCACTGGAGGTACTTCAAAAGCATTTAAGCAATTGATTAGACGAGTGAGGCAGGTAAATAGAACATGGACAAGGCAAGGTAAAAAAACGAAATTAAGCTTACCTAAAAGCAAACAAATATAATTAATATAAAGAAGAAAACCCAAATGAATATTAAAGTAAAGCATGCATTTGTGGCTGCTATATTTTGTGTTTTTATTGTCATTATAAACAGTTATGCCATATTTTAAAGTTTGTCATTTTCTAAAAAAAACCTACCATTCCCACCACCGGCGGCTTTTGGTTGATATAAAAAATAACGGTAGACTGGCTTAGTGACAAAATTTCCAGTTATTACGGGTTCTGTGTCTCATTTAAGGTTTTCACTCTGAACTAAATTGGCGATTGTCCTGTACACAAAACACAATTTGCCGCTCACAAGGATCCCCAAATCCAACGAAAAATGTAACTAAAATACTAAATATAACTGTTCGTATTACAGAGAGCAAGGAACATTGCTTTAACCAAATTGGTACAATAATAACCTTGAAGTGAAACTGTTAAGTCTATCACGCATATAACTCTGACTTTATTTATTTTCATTATCTATCATGACCAGACATGTTTAGTCCCCCCATTCTAAGAACCAAAATCAGCGTTTACTGAACTTGTTCCATGTCGGGACAGTCTCCTTTACAAGGATGTCAGACATTTTAATCTCATTAAAAAGTCTCGAACAGCAAATGCATCGTTTACTGCAAAAACAGGTAAATTGCCTCACAAACAATAAATGGTTGATAGTGTTATATAAACCAATGTTCTGCTACATGTGCATAGAAACCTGTTTTAATTCGTGGTCAATTGCTAAGAACTTCTATGATAGATAATATAATAAGACATACTGATAGACATTCAGCAGCAAACATCGAAGATTCTGGCAAGGATGCCCCTAGTAAGATGTGGCTGCTCTAACTTTACACTATTTGCATAAGTCGTCTGAATTTGTCCGTTGCAGACGGAAACTTGATTAATTTGGACTTCCACCTTGTAACTTTAATTACGGGCATGTCTAAGTAAGTTTTGGAGAATACAGCGAAGCAAGTCCGCTCTGATGAAAACGTTTCACAGACTTGGTGCAATCTTTTATCGGATTTAAGTTATACTTCGTTAATTTAAGATTCATTTTGATCATATAATTCACAAAACTCAATGTCTACTAGTAAAAACACGCGCATTCCATCTGTTGTATACAACATAAATTAATATGCTATACTGTACCAATTTTGAAAAATTCGCATATTAAAAAACTGTGACATTATAACGTTTCTTTGAATAGTTGACATGCACAATCCTCGTGAGTGTCAGCAAGAAAGTTTTACTGATTTATACTTTGGGTGAAGAATAGTGGGTGTAGTGTTTTCTAGCCAAATTCTTGAAGAAAAGCCAGGTGTTCGGGATAATGTTATAGATTTTTGTTAGATTTTTGTAACTCCCAAATTCCTGTCCAAAACATTAATATTGAATTTGGCCTGAACATCAAAATATTGTATGTTTATGAATAAGGAAGCATGACATACCTATGCAAATATAACCACATTTGAAAAGACACCGATTAGAGGTATTCCCATGCAAGCCATGTGTTAAATTTATAACACAACTGTGGCGAGTACTTAAACACAAAGAGCAAACCCTACGGTTACCCCCTTTGAACGATCAGTCGGAAAAAAGGGACAGCTCCAACCTCACACTTCCTTAAGGTTTCTCAAATGCAAACAATGAATTGGAAACATATCTATCTAAAACAACACTGTTCAAGAGATGACATATTCTTAGAGATAAGTTATGCCGGCAATAAAAGAAATGCCGTAAGAAGTGACGTAATTAAGAAAACGTCCACATTGTATTTTAAAAAGAGAAATAAGCATTATTTCTATTAGAAGAACTGCACAAGATTCTTGATTGTAAATGAAATTCACTTTAATAAAGAATAAAATGACCAAGAAGTATAAATGGCTGTTGCATCATGTTTATGTGTAGATGGAATCAAGGAAACCAAAGTCCAGTCATTTAAATTACCAAAATTAAATAAAATGTAGCTTTTGACCACAAGATTTTCAAGCTACCATAAATCATCGTATACAACTATTGTATTCAGTAGTTCTCTTCACTAGTTATTGTAAAATAAGGTGTGCTCTTAAGTGCTGTTATCAGAAAGAAACTGAGTAAGTGGCATTAGTTGCAGCTTCAAACAATTATGATAAATAAATTGCTTCACAGAACAAATTTTCTTAGAATAAAACACCATTATGCACCTTGTTGTGTGAAGGTATAGAACATTGCATATATTAATATCATCTGATAGTTTTTATGTTTGTGAACTCTCAATTAAATTTTGACATATTGATATAGCTGCAGAGAAAAGAACTTATCTTTTGATTCAGTTTTGGTAATGTACTGCTTGTCCTGAGTTATTGAAATATATTTCTTAAAATAATGCCATTAAACATATGTTCGTATCTGCAAGAAGATTTCACTAAGAAACAAGAAAAATCGAATGGTTTATAACCTTTACAAAATCATATCCTTCTAAACATGAAATGATAACCAAGTTTTATTATTGTTATAACACAATCCTAATGCTGCGGGATAAAGGTTAAACCGTCCGTTTTACACCCTCCTTACGAAAATATGAAACATCGTTTCTAGATGTGTCGAGATAGACATAGTTCATAATTTGTAATATTAATATTGTTAAACATATGTCATGTCACATTTGTAATACTAAAGATGAAACTCTGCATAAGCCACAGTATTTTAAGCATTTTATAATATTTTCTATCCTTCATTTCATAAGGGAGGAAAACTTATACAGTTATTTCAAGCATCGTTCAATTTTTGGCTAGAACCTCAGTTCTTAAACTTAAAACGACAGTGTATGATGTAATCTTGAATTATTTGCAATTATATAATAAACAGTGTACATCTAGGACAATGAAATAAAACATATTTCAAATACCACGTCATTAGTTTAGACAGCATTAGCCCTGTGAGTTTACCACACTTTACAATATATCGCATGGGGTTTACTTCATTAATATTAAGGAATAATGGTGGTATTAATATTCATTTCTATAAATGTTACATACGTGGCATGCATGTGAATTATAACCATATAAATAAGCTGTTATTGTTCTTTAATATTTTGTCATTACCAAATCTGCCGAATTTACTTGCACAAAGCGTTTACTAATATTAATACCAAAGATCTTGTCGGTACAGCTAATGAATTTCCTTTCAAAATTCTATGTCATTAATCTTGCACTGCAATCATAAAAGTTTACAAAACAGTGTTAACACTAATTCCATGCTGTTTCCTACATCATAACCCCCATGAGGGACGGATAATGAGACACAGCTTCCAATACTTGATAACTCCACGATACAATATCAACCAAACAGAGCTGTGCAGACAGTTTTTGCCGATATCTTCTTGGAGCTGCCCCGCGTGGTGAAATTAGCTGGTATTAGGCAAGATAGTATGGACCTTATTAATGGATAAATCATAACGTTACTGACATTCAGGCGGTGCAAGATGAACGATTATTAATCCCGGATCGAGACAGAAGACTGAGCTTAGATCAAGCCACAGTAAAGACCCGAAGCAGCCTCTTCAGTGGCAGTATCACTGATGGAGGTTAATATTGCTTTTAGAAAGCTCAAATGAGGGACTGTTTTACGTGAGGAGCACCATCCTAATGTCGGTTTAGTATTGAAAATATACTTTTAACCTTGCTGGACTTACAAATACCCTAGAAACTCATGCGCACTGTTTTAATGAAAGTAACTTAACTACTATTACTTCGTTGCAAACAGTTAACATCAATAACTGGTAGTAATGGCATTGTCTGGTCTTCGACAAGGAAGCTCTCAAATGGGTTCACTTCAATGTTTCAATGCTATGTAAGATACTTTGATGATCGTCTACTATACAGATATAAATTTACCCTTTTGGCAGGCTTTGGCTAAGAAAGCTCCTAAGGGCCTATATTTGACAATAACTCTCATATTTAAAGGTCCATACAGCTCATCCATATGCTTCGTCTAAAGCTTCACGTATCGCATTTCTTGCTTGGATGTTTTATATATTATTATATTTGCTTCACATCTCTTATCTCATACACGTGTTTTTGATCGCTTTTAACCTTTTATTAACAACATTGTGCTGATTATGTTCATATAATATTACAACAACATTGAAATTAACATAAAATTCAGGTGGATATATCAAACTTGTTTTATGTTACATTGGACAATGATCTAAAGATACACATTGACATTCTAAAATACTCTTAATAGGAAAAAGATTTGGATTGTGTGTGATAAAAAGCAACATAAGGTACGGTGTTTGTTATGGGGACCAGTAATCTTATCACGGAGACCATAGGCCTGTGATATTAATGACAAAGTACTTGTCGCTGCTTTTGTTACTTTGTGGCTATGGATATTCAGTTTTACAGATCTTAGTTTTCTAAAACAATCTATGGTTACAATGGTGACAATGACACAGGAATCAAGAGAAAAATGTTCCAACACTTACCAATATCACATTCGGTGTTCCACTAAGATGATGCACACAACAATCCCGTTAAACACAGTATTTAACCATCGACAAAATCTGGAAAAAATAAATTAAGTTACAGTAAAATGTAATTGAATAATTTATACACAAATACCAAATTAGTTAAAAGACACTTAACATTTAAGCGTATTTTACTTTTATAAAGTCTTTTAATTACGTGTATGCATAGTTGTGTCATATACTTTTCTATCAACGTTTGCAATTTGTCTACAATTAAAAATAAAGAGTACATAAAACCAGCTATGCTAGGAAGTAGTAACAATTGTCCGTCCTGCACCGAGGCGCATTTACAACTGCTATGATGGAAACATACTGGTAATTAACTAGGTCCTAATGCAAGGTTCAAATAGCGCCGACTTCTGTTTTTATCAATATATTTACCACTTACGTGTCTGTGTAAAGTTTAAAGTTGTTCTCTAATATATTCTGAGTCAAAGCAAAGCTACAAGTAACTATGACAACCCTGTATTTTGTTCATTGGTTATATGCTCATCATTTATGTTCGCATTTCTACGTAGGATGAGTGTGTAAAAGGTAAAAAGCGTTTCCGCTTTTGGATGCATTTACAGTTCATGAAGCTGTCACGACACTTCCACGTCCCCATTAATCAGTTGTTACAGTAATTGAAATGTTCCACTATTTTTTTTTCTAAACGTTTGATGTGTTATTATTAGATATTAGTTCTAATATTGTTACATTATTTTTGTCAACAAAATCCTATTCGAAAAACAACTAGTAAAAAATTGGTAAAAGAGTACATTAACCTCTCTGAAAGGGAAGTTCGTAATATGTAGTGATTAGTTTATATGGTTAATCACAGATTCATTTTCATATTTGTCAAGAGCAAAAACACAAATGTTTATATCTATTTTTTGTAGGTTTCAAGGAAACACTACAAGTCATTTACATTTGTATTCCTTAGCCCTTACATCCTGAACAGCACTCAAAAAACATTTTTATGTTATTTATACCTACATAGAATCAACTAGAACATGAATGAACTGTTGTTCGTTATGCCTGTAGCAAGTTTGTCAAACACCAGCATATACTATGGTGAGACAATTCACACGAGCATATAGACATTCATGTGGTGATGCTGGTGGCGATGGTATTTCAATAATAAGAGCACAGTACCCAACATCATTACACAATCACAGTGCCTAAAAACCTCTGACAACAGAAATTAGCAAATGTATTGGAAGCACAATGACGATAACTAGTCACATCATATAGATTAAGAACTAACAACTATTACTCATTCATCTAGTGAACATAAAAGATTTTTTTTTGTCTCTTCTAGATGGTCGAACATAAACTGCCATTTAGTATTGCTTCTTATTTAACAATTTATTGCAAAACAACAGTAAGTGAGCCTTAAGCAAAACTTCGCATATTATTTTTATATTTTACATACAAACAAACATGGTGCAAATAGCAACATCAAACATTGGTTATCATTTGTATTCAATTATGGTTTTAGAACTGATTACAACATTAACATCTGGTAGTTATTCAAATTGTCTCCAAGAGACAAGTTTACTAGGCGTCATCAATAAAAAGTTTTGGTTGAGAATTATGGGATAACCCCTTATATTAAGCCCGATTAACCCAACCATTAAATTGGATCAAATCTCTTGCCTGTAAGCGCCCATGAACTCGAAAAATGTTAACATAAAAGTTGCTATTTGTCCCATAACATGCATTTCCACAATTCACATACATTCAAAGAAACTGTAATTTATTATGTAAAACCAGGAACATTTTCCTTTTTGTACTTTATTGTCATTTAGGTGGATAAATGTATTATACATTTTGCCTTCACTTGCTTCACTGTGAAAGAGTGCAACTTCGATTTCCAAAACTTTATCATTTGCTTTAATGTATTTAAATTATTGATCATCATGCATGAAGAAAAATTGTGATTGCTGAGAATGTATTTGTTGATATTTGTATCGTAATAAGAATATAAGACAAAGTTCTATGAGTATTTTCAACATATACCAAACCATGAAAAGGCACAAAGGTATTCACATGGAAGCCAAATGTAAAAGTAAGGACAAATCAGTGATGAGTCATTGAACCAAAAGAGGAGCAAACCCAACAATTACCGCCTTGAAACGGTCAGTGGGCCAAAAATGGTCGACTGGGGTGCTTAAACCGATTTATAGGGCTCTAATTTCGCACATCCTAAGGGGTTTTAACTTTTAAACATTCCCTTTAGCCAATAGAGCGGGCTAACACCAGCGACTTTGTAAATGAGACATTACTCTCTTAACAGTCTCAAGGGTAATTTAGAGTTTCCACAACAGGAGAATTTATGGTAAATACAGTTGCTAAAAATAAAGCTTGTACTTGAAGAAATAAATCATCGCAACAATATAGAAACAGTGTACAATTGAGACACACAGAATCAACAAATGAAAGGCTTTTAGGAAAATTCGTTTAAACATGCATGTTAAAGGTCCCCTAAATGCATAAATGTATTTTATTTTCATGTTCAAAGGCGAACAAAATTAACAAATTGACAGTGTGCAATTTATTATATCAATCACAAGGCGTTGAATTTAAATAAGACTAAACGTTTCTTTTTATCTTTCATTATCGATGTTTCAAACTGAAAAGGAAATGTGTACATTTGGGCAAATTTAATCAAGACAGTCAATTTATTGGCAATATTTCAAGAAACTTAAAACAAATGACTGCAAATAGCAAAGAAGTACAAGGTAATTACAGAATGTTTTCAGCCTCAAAATGTCTGATAAGTAGAGATATTTAGAGAAATATTTATTGCAAAATGTTGTTATATCTATGCAAAAAAATTTAAATCAAATTAATTAAATAAAATTAAAATTAAAATTGCTCTTAAAATATATTGTAATAATTATGTCTCTATTTATTTTCAAGACGTATACAACCAAAAGTGCTTAAATAATACCGAATGTACTTCGCTTGCACGGCAAACCCAAAACAATTAAGACACACAAAGTTATACAGAAGCATATACGAGGCAAATTCTTGTAATATTACTGTATTTTCTAACTTTTTCCTAGGCTCAGGTGAATATTTGGGTGTCGACTCCCAACAACACGTATATGTTATATCCGCTCACAGTAAAAGCGTTTGTTCAGAAATAATATCAAGCAGAACTGTTGACACATCAATAATGCAAGCGACCCCATTTGTGGGAGTTTGATAATTTCAATTAATTCATTTTATCTCTTGTTAACATTCTAAATATTTTCAAAGTACTTTATAATTATACTATATTGTAGGTTAAAAGTATATTCTATCAGATTTCAACTCCCGATTGTGTGCCTATTGTTAGTTGTCTCACTTTGATGGGATCTCTTTAGGAAGTGCGATGTTGCAACGCTCTAGAAGCCAGGTTTAGGCACCTCATTTAGTCCTTATGCCGACTGACCGTTTCAAGGTAGTATCTGTCTGTTATTCTCTCTATGTGTGTAATGTCTTGTCTCAGAGTTTTGTCACTTTCATATTGAATTAATTGTGCCCTTGTCCTGAAGCAGTTCAGATTTAAATATTTTGGTAATTCATAAAACCTTTTTTATGTATTATCCTATTGTTTATAACAAACGTATTACAATTTTTAAAGGACTAAATCGTAAGCATTGCAATTAAATTGTATAAACTTAATACAATCTTGGAGCATATCTTCAATACTAATTATAACCACAAGTTGAATTCACTAGATTGTCCCTTCACAGGCACTGAAATTATGGCCGATACTAGACGAAAATGATCAAAATGACAAACAAAATTTAAGATAGGAAATCAGCTTAAATGAAACTAAAATGTAAAAATTCTAAACACGTTTTGCACAAAGACATATTTAAGGTAATTTAACACATTAATTTTATAGCTCGTTTTTTCATATATTTTTCACTATAAGTGACCATTGATCGATAACTGATAGTTCTCCAAACAGCTATTAAATAAATAGTACATCTGTATAGCTTATTGGTAAAATTGCCCTTTCAATTTTAGCATATACGATGTGATTATCCTGTACAATCGTTCCATGAAATTCAGTGTTTCTGGATTTGTTAGCAAAAAAAAACGGTTATTGTGTCTATACTCAAAACTGCAAACAGCAAAGCAGCAAGACCAATACAGAATAGGAATCTAATAGTGAATGTTAACCTGGCTTGTATTACAACTATTTCCATTGCTTTATGTATATCTTGATATTGCTAACTCACAATTACAGCAATGCGCGTAAAAAGCAGGCAGTGGTTGTATGGTTTTCTTTGCGCGTAAAAAGCAGGCAGTGGTTATATGGTTTTCTCTATTAGTGTAATGTCTCGTCTCATATAATTAAATATGTTTACATTCAACTTTCCTGTTTGTCTACCTTTCTTTGTGTGCGTATACAAACTATAATATATGTGAGATTTTTTCATAGGACCTTTTTATATTCCCACCTTTGACAAACAATGCCTAAACAAACCTGTGTAAGCAAGGAACAATATATATTGATGTATTTCACCTAAAATACTAATGGTTTACTGTATACTCATGTATTACCCCTTGAGTAGATCAGAAATAGGAAAGCATTTTAATGCAAAAATAATATAAGTTGTTTATGAGTTCATCAAGAAAAAAAAAATGTTTATGTTAAGATAAGACCTGCAAATATAATTTGCCTTTTCCTTTTAAATACAGGATTATGGCTGGGAATCCAAATTAGCATGGCAAAAATATTTGTTGAAACAGTTGTGAGGTTATTCAAACTGGGGAAAAATAATAAAAATGCAAATGATGATCATTACTTGTCAAGAATTTATTGTTCTCTCCAACAGATTGAGGAGTCCGAACTGCGTCAAGCATGGGTTAAAGTACAAAACAACTGAATCAACTGATAAATAAATCACGAAAGAGTCATAAGGCTGAAATGGTTCCAAGTTAATTACATGTATCGGACCGACCACAATCCAGAAACATAAAAAAAGAGAAATAGAGTATCCCGGAAAAGTCTTAGGCTCTAGTCTTAGGGGTCTAGTCTACAAATACTAATACTACAAATTAAAGGAAAACATGGACATTATATCTAACTAGGATGAAATCCTAACATTAAATGTTTATACCAGTATATCAGAAGAAACAGCAAGATGATATTAAAACCATGAGCTACAACACACGGCATTCGTATTTTTTAACGTTTCATTCAGCAATAGAATAGTTAAGTCATTAACAGAGCAGGTGATAGATGCAAAATCAGGACATTCGAGAAAAGAATGGACAATTACAGGAAAAACTAAGATTTACTATATAACTAAATAACCACCGGAAACGATCAAAGCCGTGAAAATGTTGGTGTCGAGAGGTAAAGTATCTTCTACCAGAACTCATCTAAAGTAATCTAAGGTTAGGTAACCGTACAGCATCGGGATGAAAGAAAGTGTTTGAAAAGGTAACTGGCTTTGGAAAAACGATAATGGCTTTAAAACTATGCATCATCAGTGCTCACTGAAATATTTTATGTGCAATCTTTTAACACCTGTTGCATATCATCATTAATATCAATAATACAAGCATCTTTCCTCTTTATCATTCAATAGCAAAATACCCTTTGATAATATTTTTTTTTCTTTTGGACGCATTATTTTTTTCCAATTTCATCTAAATCTGCTTAAACTGTTATAAGCATAAAACAAATTACCGAATATTTTTTCAGCGCTTAGTGAGCCTTTTCACCAGCATACTGATTACTGATTTATATTCATCAATATCATATGTTCATCTCGTTAATACCATAACCATTACCCCTGCTACCACACTATCATCAATATCAACATCTTATTCTAAATGTTTTTAAGTCAATGTCCTTTACTTTTCCTCTCTTGACACTGCTAAATTCCATTGGTAAATTAATTTTCTCAATATCACGAAATCTTGATATATTTGAAAAACGAGGTTGTTTGGAAAGTTCTGGTAAATTTTAATACAAGTGTAGCAAAGAAAGAGTAAATGAAAATGTATAATGTCACAGATTTTGAAGTAACACTTACTACATGTATAAATTAATATTTTTCTATATTTTATTAACATAGTTTAGTTTTTACCTGATTATTCTCTATCACATTAAACGTCTTTGTATTCGGCGCCGTATGACTTGTTAAGTGTCGGTGTGCCGTAAAACTAAAATAATAAATAAACCTATACATATATCAGGCACAGGTTCGGAAGTGACGTCATAGAAGTATCGACAACGACTTCTTATTTTTTTATCATAGTCCCCGCCTCCTTACGATCAATTCTAGTATGAGCATTTTATTCTTTGACTGAATGACTGAAAGTGTTACGTTTATAGACGTAGATATGCCACGGTGTACCAAGCGAGTAGATAAAAGCCTCGGCAATGTAAAAACAAACCCCAAACGAGAGATCAATTTGAAATAAAACAGCCTAAGCGCTGATATATTATAAGATATTAAAGGAACAAATAAAACAGCCCAAGCGCTGATATATTATAGGAACAAATAAAATAGCCCAAGCGCTGATATATTATAAGAACAAATTAAACATCCCAAGCGCTGATATGTAACCAGATCAATTTAAATATGACATATAATGCCATGACATCATGTTCCAAAAGTGTCAAAAGTGAAATGAAAAAAATACGAAAGAAAACATCGAAATTTAGAAAACAACCTACTAACAAAATAAAATGTAGTATTGTTAAGAGCTAATAAGTTAAAAAACAGTTCATGAAAAGCCGAGGATTTATCTACATATTATATGTAAGAAAGGTACTAAAATCCCGATGTTATACCTACTGTGCAATCTCACGTAAAGGGTATGGAGACTGCTCAAGTTGTCTCACCTATAAAGGGCACGACTGGAGAGATGAAGTGACAAGAATTTCAACAGTAACTGTCCAATAATGGCTTTAGGTCACTGTTTTCATATAGTCTCAACGACCTGTCCGGTCATCGTGTAATTTTAAAGCAATGCAAGTTCTTGACTGTAAAAGGGTCAATTGCTAGCAATGCAGTACATCGAAGGATTCCCGGGTTGTAACCGTCTGCAATACATTTTCTGATAAGTTTTGTAAAGTTGTCAGAAAAGTTATTGAGACCCTTAATTTTCTTTAACTTGTATAAAACATTTCCATAAAACGGAGGATGGCTAATGCCTTTCTGCATCAGTGTTTTCATACTGCTATTATACTTAGAAGCAATAAAACCATTGCGGTGAAAGAGTTTTGAAAACGCCTTTCTTAATTTATGAAAACGAAAGCCTTGCTGTAACAGTTTAGAAGAAATAAACAGGTTTCTAGCATTGAAATGTCTCATATCTGTGTTTTTGTTTAATCTTTTTTCCTTTGTCTAGAGGTAGTTTAAATTTAAATGTCTGTATTTCTTTGATAGGACCTTTTCTTATCTATTTATATGTCATTTCTTACAACCACTCGTAATATCAAATAGGGCAAAATGTTAAATCTTTTAACTTTCGCGATAACCAATACATTGTTACATCTTGCATTTATTTATTTCTAAATCTCCATCATGTAGACTATCATAGTATTCCAATCACTATTAAAAGTACATTTGTAAGTACGTTGGGTTTATCGATTTGCCATTAGTATTTTAGTTATCTGTAGTTGGTGTCTACTTGAATAGGAAAATAAGAAAAAAGTCCAATAGGAACCGCAGATATTTATATCGGAACTACTTTTTGACATAGACAAACATGATAAATGTACAAGTGACAAAGCACAAAGACGACACACACACACACACGACACACACACAGAGAGAAAACAAAACAAAAACAGTTACCGCATTGGAACGGTCAGTCGCCAAAAGAACCGACTGCTTTGTGAAGCGCTCCAACCTCGCACTTCTTGAAAGTTTTTCTCTCGACGGTGTCAATGAAAACTAGGCCATCAATGTGAGACAACTAACAGCATGCGCTTTCATCGGGAGTTAAAACTGATAAAAGGAACTTATATACAGACAAAAAACTCTTATTATAATAAATTATAAAACAAATACATCATTTCAATATCAAAATAGAATCAAAGTAAGGCAAACTTCCTTCAATGTACTGGATTCCTAAGCTTCACAAAACACCATATAAGTCACGATTCATAGCTAATAGCTCTAGCACCACCACTCACATATCTAAACTACTTACGTCTTGTCTTACAGCCGTTCGTAATCATGTTGTTAAATAATGGGAAAAGGTGTATGGAAATTCAGGAATTAACATTTTTAGTCTATAAAAGATTCTTCGGATGTCTTAGACAAGTTTCGTACTTTAAACTTCCATTTTTCTGAAGTTAATACTAACGATTTCTCTACGCTGTACACTTCTTTATCTCATGATTAAATTAAGACCAAATTGATTGCTCTTATTCAGAAAACATTTGCTCGAGAGCAACGTCTATATATTGCATGTCATGAAAGAAATTCATTTTTTACTAACACTTTCTTAGAAAAGTTTAATATGTGCACTTGCGCGGATGTTTGTGAAGCTCGATCTTTCCTATTTGACAATATTTACATAAAATGCGGTGACACTTTATTTAGACAATTAATTGGTATTCCTATGGGAAGCAAATGTGCACCATTAATTGCAGATTTGTTTTTATACTGCTTTGAACGTGATTTCATGTTAACTTTATCCTCTTCTAACCAAAGCCACATTATAGAGGCTTTCAATTTAACGTCACGCTATCTTGACGGTATTCTAACTATAGGTAATCCTTTCTTTTCTCAAATGATACATCTGCTTAACCCTCCAGAGCTTACCCTAAATAAAGCAAATAACTGACATTTAAATGCAGCATTTCTAGTCATTTAGATCGCCATTTCCAATGACAACGTCTCTACTAAAATTTATGATAAGAGAGATAATTTCAACTTTAGTATTGTGAATTATCCATACCTTGATTCACCTCGTGCTACCTCCTATAGTATTTATATGTCACAACTTACAAGGTTTGTACTAAAGTAGAAGATTCCAATGCTAGAAGCCGGTTTATGTTCTTCTAAACTGTTACAACAAGGCTTTCGTTTTCACAAATTAAGAAAGGCGTTTTCAAAATTCTTTCTCCGCAATGATTTAATTGCTTCTACGTATAATAGCAGTATGAAAACACTTATGCAGAAAGGCATAAACCATCCTGCAGTTTATGGAAATGTTTTATAAGTTAAAGAAAATCAAGGGTCTCAATAACTTTTCTGACAACTTTACAAAACTTATCAGACATTTTATTGCTGACAGTTTCAGCCGGAATCCTTCGGTGTACTGCGTTGCTTGATACTGACCCTTTTACAGTCAAGAACTTGCATTGCTTTAAAATTACACGATGACCGGACAGGTCTTTGAAACTATATGAAAAAAGTGACTTAAAGCCATAATTTGAGTCACTGTTGGATTTCCTGTCTCTTCATCTCTCCAGTCGTGCCCTATATAGGTGGACAACTTGAGCAGTCTCCATGCCCATTACGTGAGATTGCACAGTAGGTATAGCATCGGGATTTTTTGTACCTTTATTATATAATATGCCGACTGTAGAAAAATCATCGGCTTTTTATGGTATGTTATTTTAAAACTAATTAACTCTTAACAAAACTACATTTTTTGTCGTGAAGGTTGTTTTCTAAAACTCGAAGATTTCTTTCGTATTTTTTACATTTTACTTTATTTTATTTACTTATTTGTTTGGGTTTTACGGCACACCGACACTTAACAGGTCATACGGCGCCGAATACAAAGTTAAATGTGAAAAGAGCTTAATCAGGTTAAAACCAAACTACGCAAGTAAAATATAGAAACATATAAAAACTATCATTTTAAAAAAATAAATTATAATTGAAAACAGGTCAACACATAAAACGGTTTAAAAAGTATAACGGTTGGTAAATAAACAGTTTAAAAATGTATAACTTATTAAGAAAACTAATCTCGTTCAAGAAGCAAACAAGTTTAGAATCCGACACTGTCCTAAATAGTTCGTACATGTTATTGACATTAAAATACTTCGACCGTATGTGGTCTGTGTCGATACACTGTAATAAAATATGGTTGACTGTCAGTGGTTCCTGGCAAGAAACACATACAGGTTGAACTTCTCTTTTAAAAAGATATGAATGAATAAATCTAGTATGTCCAATGCGACAGCGGGTAAGAGCTACGTCCTCTCGTCGACTTTTTCTGCAAGCAGAGACATTGGCACCGACGTTAGGTTTAATTACGTGTAATTTGTTACAAACAATATTGTCTCAACTTGTTTGCCACTTGGTTAAAATATGTCGGTTAATAAGTGGTTTAAAATCAGTGTGTGGGATGCAAAGATCTGTCTCAGTGAGGGCTGAGGCAGATTTTGCACCCCTGTCTGCATCTTCGTTTCCTCGGATGCCTACATGACAAGGAAGCCAACAGAAAGAGATTTCGTTAGTGTCGTATGAACTGTGAAGTTTGACACTTTTTGCATATGACTTCATGCCATTGTATGACAATATTCAATTGTTCTTATATATCAGCGCTTGAGCTGTTTTATTTCACACTACTGTCTCAATTTGGAATTTTTAGGTTGCCGAGGCTTTTATCTACTGTACATATGTTGAAAGTATATTTTTACTAGTTATTATGTATGTACATAAGTTCATTGTATCTGTTTTAACTCCTGATGCAGGTGCTTACTGTTAGTTGTTTCACTTTGACGGGACATTTTTATTAACACTGTTTGTTTGATAGAAAAACCTTCAGGAAGTGCGAGGTTGGAGCGCTCCACAATCCAGGCTTAAGCACCCCAGTCGGTCCTTTTGCCGACTGACCATTCCAAGGCGGTAACTGATGTGTTTTAAATATCTGCTGAAATTTTGAAAGGACCTTTTCTTATTCACCTATTGAAAATAGAGTAAACACCTTGCATAATACCACGCCCATTCAAATTATCTTGAAACCCGGTCAACCAGCTGGGAATACTACACTGACTTTGGCTTGAACGTTAGCAAAAGATCTATTCCACTTTTACTTTCAGCTTAAGAGTAGTGTGCATGGTTAGCCATGAAGTATAACCCCATTGCGGCTGTACAATGTCATTGTTTATAGACATGGTGGAATATAAAAACGGTTACAGCCAAAGCCATTTACATACTGTGATGGGCTTCCAGTCTGGCCATGTTTTTTAAAGAGAAATAACTGTGATAAACATCTATGGCAACTGATTTCACAGATAGACGTCAAAAGGGAAGATGTGAAACTTGTATAATTTGGTGCGGCAGAATGCCTCCATGTATCTCCATGTGTGCCATCTGGTCTTTGGAGCTGTATAATGATGTAGCATGTTGGAATGTAAACTAGCATGTAGATATTTTTTTCCATATTGACATTTTCAGTATTTATCCATTTTGAATATTTGCAGTGTAGATTGTGTAAGGTTCTTCATCTTTGATATGTCAGGTACCTTGAGCTGATGAAATAAAAATAACAAGTCAGGAATAATTTTTCAAAGCAAATCTGGAACAATGCATACATAATGAGAATTAAATGTTTATTAAACATTTTTTTATTCTGAAGGCTCACACTGACAATCTAATACGACACAATCCATCCGGATGTGCTCGGTTTTATTTGACGATGTTTTCCTATTTGGGGCACATTCATTTTCGCATACACATGGCCAATTTACATAAACTAATTGACAAAAATGATTTTGTAGACAGTTGAGGTGATACAGATCTATCGAATGATTAGAAAATGAAAAATACAAGATACATTGAGATGGTAACTCTTATTTACTTCACATTTGTCATTCATTTGGCAAGGCAAGATTCAATCAGGGACTTTGCCAAGTGTAAGAAATAGTGCTACTGTAGATGAAAAGATAACTGAGCACCCCAGTCGACTCTTTTGCAGACTGAACCTTCCTAGGCGGTATGTATTGGATTTGCTCTATGTCATGTAGGTCTTAACTCAGTTTTTCTCACTTTTTTATTTGACCTGACATGTGAACCTTTATCAAAGTTTTTTCCAATTTAAATATAACTTGGAATACTCATTTTTTCGTATTCTGGACCACAACAACGTTTCATGTACAGACAGTCTGCCCGTACATGTAATCAATGTTGTCATTTGTTGTAACCAGGAATGTTATCTCTATATTTTGACAGGCTTGGACGTCGGTTCCTCAATTCCATCTACACATGAACAGAATGTAGAATCATTTACATTTCTCCTTTGGTGATGTCTGTCTTTGGTTTGAATGTTGCTGATGATGTCAATTTCTCGTAACGTAAAACAGATTGGAATGGTCAAGACCTTGAAAGAAGGAATATTGTTGGGTTTTCAAAACTTTGAGTCACTGAATGAGTCACTGAATGAGGTCAATTCTAACACTGGTATTAAAATGTGATATTATAGAAGCAAAACACTAGAGAAAAAATGTTTATCTCAATGATTATGACATAAGTACATGGAATGCTTAATCGGAAAAAGCAGCTGACTGAGGCCTGGCTATGGCTTGGGGGTTTTCTATGTCCAAACAGTATTTTCCCCAACAGTGTCAATCTTCATTCCAACAATTATCAAACCGCTCATGCATCTTGTACTGCAAACAACAGATTAGTTACCTCACAAATACTCTCAAACACAAAAACCCATAGTCTGCTACTTGTGCTTGATTCGTAGTTTTGTGCTTACGATTGCAGGTGAAAGTGTGAATTTAACTGATCTGAACCTACCAAGGCTGAAAATAATGTACATAACAGGCATAAAGATAACAACTTTTTTTTACACTCAATGATATATTAAAGTGAATTTTAAGGTAACAAGAAGTACTCTTGGCGGACGGCAGAAAGGGTGTACAAAAATTAAGTTAATTGACAGTTTGCATGGGAATATTGCCGGCATCGTTACCGTGAATGTACCACATATATTTTGCTATCTATTTGCTTGATTAGTCCTCGCATTCACAGAAAATCTTTATAAATTTGTATCAACCATTCAGGGGTGGCATTAGTTGTATTCGGGTTATTTAGTCATTAGTCTCACCTCACGCTAAATTTGCAGAATCTTTGTGCTTTCACGTAACATACCGAAAAGAAAATGCCACGTACCGAACTAAAAACTAACCGTAATCGCTAAAAACAGAAGTTAAGTACAGTGTGTGTGTGGGGGGAGGGGTGTGTGTGCGTGCGTGCGTGCGTGCGTGTGCGAGCGTGCGTGTACATTGTGTGTATTTATGTAGATTGTAGAATATAAGCTTAATAAATCAACATGGGGGAAATATGTCACCTCATAGAAAGAAACAATTTACTTTTAGTCAGCATGAATGCAACCACTCACCATAAGGTCTGAATAGGTTTTTACAACAGTTCTTAATGAGTTTTTACAGCAGACTATTGTTGATACTGTTTAGATAAACTATTTTAAAAGGTTTCGAATACGGCATGTAAATGTTTGTGTCATGGGAATTCCATTACATAAATCCATATTTTACATTGTCAGTGTCAAGACTGGAGGACAGAATATTTATTATTAAATATCTTAGCAGAAGACCGATCTTGGGCCTACACTTTAACTATACGAGAATCAAGCATTTTTAAACTTTTAAAAGTCCAAAATAATTTTGTTAGTAATTAGGTTACATGAAGGTCAAAATATACAAACAAAACATTTACAGCCTCTATCTTCCTAAAACTTTTGAATTTATGTATGTATCTGTACGGTGTTTGGCAGCTTCTGGAAGTGAATTCCATTCCATAGAACTAGACCTCTGTTAAAAGTTGTTTCAATAGGTAAATAAGAAAAGGTCCTTTCAAAATTTCCACAGATATTTAAATGTTATCTACGTGTAGACAAAGGTAAACAAGGTACATGTAAATGTGACAAAAACACAGAGACGAGACATAACATCTAAAAACCATCAGTTACCGCCTTGGAATGTCAATCGGCAAAAGGGCCGACTGGGGTGCTTAAACCTGGTTTGTGGGGCGCTCCAACCTCGCACTTTCTGAAGGTTTTTTTATCAAACAAACAGTGTAAATAACAATATCCCGTCAAAGTGAAACAACTTACAGTAAGCACCTGCATCGGGAGTTAAAACATATACAATGAACTTATATACATACATAATATCTAGTAATAACATAAACTATCAACATATGTACAGTATGTACAGTAGATAAAAGCCTCGGCAACGTAAAAATTCCAAAAAGGAGAGTAGTTTGAAATAAAACAGCCCAAGCGCTGATATATAATAAGATCAATTTAATTATGGCATACAATGCCATGACGTCATATGCTAAACATGTCAAAAGTGAAATGTAAAAAATATGAAAGAAAACAACATTTTAGAAAACAATCTACCATCATAATAAAATGTAGAATTTTTAAGAGTTAATAAGTTAAAAAAATATCATAAAAAGCCGAGGATTTATCCTCAGTTGGTATATTATATATAATAAAGGTACCAAAAATCCCAATGTTATACCTGCTGGTACATGCAGAATATTTTAATATCTAAAGTTGTACTTTCTTTCTTTCTTTACTAATATAACTTGCAATAAAGGTGGTGTCAATGTGTTGAGATCATTAAAGTTTCTATAACTATTGATCTTTGACGGCAAACGTTTAGGGACTAAAGTTTTGTCTTTGCTACTTCTTCATGATAGTTAGTGACAGACAATAATAACAATAATAAATCTAAAAGCTCTTTCTTGTATCTTTCTAATTTCTATATATGTATTAAAGGACACAAAGCTAAAGAAAACATTTGACAATGAAGGTGTATTTATAATTAATTTGAATGATGCAAACATTAACCAATTCGTTCGATATTATCGTAAGATATTAAGCTGCATGACTGTTTAACATATTTTATATGAGCTTTAAACAATTTAAAATCAATGTCCACACCAAGTAATTTACTTGATTTTCACGTTCTTTAGAGGTTTTAGGTATGATGAACGTGAAAGCCAAACTTTTGTTACAACTTTCCTTAAGCTTGGAATTCATTGGGGATGGCCTTCATACCATTGGTACCAAACCAGTCTATAGGAGTCTGCCTTCTGCTTGGAATGTGGACGTTAAAGTTTGGAATCTTTCTTTGTTGCTATCTCTGCAATAAATAGCTTCTTGATAGACGTTTCTAGTAACCAATACGAAGAAAGTTTGGTACAAAGGTTTGTGTGGGGCAGATAAATCAAACCAACTCAGCTGCAACATAGTGGTTTGCATCAATGACAGTTTTCAAGTGTTCTAGCATTCTAACTAAATTTGTTTGACATTCGAAACACACAAAGAAACTTATCAAATATATTTTCGAAGTGCTATGACAGCTGCGAAGAGAGGACTTTTTTTCAATTCTTTTCGACGTTATTGGTAATAAACATACAGGCCTGTAATTACATTGTTCTTCTGGGTCATTTTTGTAACCAATGTGGTAACTTGTTATCCCTCTAGACTGTTGTGAAAAACTCCTAATTCAATTGAGATATTTACAAGATTTGTGATGAACGAAATTTGTACTCCGCCACTAAGTTGGAGTAATTTTGCAGAAAACTTATGACATTAAAATCTTTAATGATTTTAAGGATAAAATTCTCTTAAGTCTTATAGGATTTAAATAAAAAATTAAGTCATAAAACGTGATATGTGAACAACCACAAATATCAAAATTTGAACTACTGCTAAACATAAGCAAATACAAGTGAATATGTAAGTAACTAGACACGACACACATACAGGAAAACAGTTACCGCCTTGGTACAATTTCTGTCTATGATATAAAAGACTCGAGCACGTGTCTGAATTAAAATCAGTTTTCGACAATATCATTTGCCGCGTTTACCAAGAATAAATTAAAAGAAATTAAATGTACTTGTGCGATTGTTTTCGGTTACCATAATGTTCCTTTAATTGCCAGTTGATTATGTCTGTAACGATGAAGAATGTCTTTTACAGACTTTATTTTTAACTTGTAAAGAAGATGCCTTTTTTCACGCTTTCAAAGTTTACGTTTATGAAATTTGTGACATAGCACTTTATGGTTAAACATTATCTGTCTGACCGATCTGTGGAATTATCTTTGCTATTACACTTAATTATATTCTTTTCTTATTGCTCTTATATTTGGTTCATCTGCCATTTAGATTGTCCGTCAAATATTCCAGTGTTAAGTCTAATATATTGCTGTTCTGATATAATATCTTCTCTAAGAAACGGTCTTTATCTTCCGTTTGAACATAAATCCTTTGAATTTGTAAGGAATACATCAAGAAAGGAGGGAAAACAGTCTCTTTAAAAATAAGAATGAACCTCATTAAATGTATTTTTCTAATTGATAAAGTGTTTAATCAGTGAGTGAGTTCTTATTCTAGACGGGATATCAGAGTGGACGAACAAGTTAACCACCATGTGCATTCTGATCTTGACTGTGAAGTAAACTTTTTTTGTCTTTTAGTAGTATGTAGTAGTAGGTTATTCTGAAATGTTTGAATTTAAGTTTTTTTTTAATTAGATGCGCTACAAAAAATCCTCTGATGGCTTTTTACTCAATTTCTAAGGACGAAGAACGCGCTGTGATCAGTCCATATGAAAACTTTGATGTGTCGATATCGTAAGCGGTGTTAATGGAAGATTACCATTTATTAACACAAGTATCGCAGATGAGTGCTCGATAGGTCCTAGCATTTAGTTGAGTACATCAACTATATGCGTTCTTCACTGACCACGATTTAATGACAAACATTCACTGACGAAAAACATAATCAAGTAATGATGACGATGTAGCAGTCTTAAGGGAATTGAGGATGAATTATTTCTGTAAAGTTTAATGTGATACTCTATCGCAGTAAGAGTTAGTAAAATGATATGGCCTGTTATTATCTTGGGATAATAAAAATAGAGTACGCTCATGGAAACTTGAGAAGATGTGGTCACTTGGTGTGTATTTTGATCAAAATATGGTGTCACTTTCGAAATCAAAGAAATAATGAATTACAGTGGGTAATGCGGTTGTCGCGAAAAAACGTGTTGCACTCTATATGATAATCTCAACGTTTGTTTTGTTGTTGTTTTTCAAAATCAAATACATTTTCAAATGCAGAAATATAAAATAAATCATCATAGTAATTACTTCATTAGGAGCATAAACATAACATATGCTGAATAATGAAGAAATCAGTAGCATATATAAAGGTCACCGTGTGTTATTGTTAGAAAGGCCTACAACATTTTGGCACAACACATGAACATTAATCTTTACTTGGGTTTTAAATTACAGGTAAAGGAATTCACGTGCTGCTCTCTTCAATGAAATGCCAATGGATTATGTTTAGAGAGACGTGTTACGCTGCAATGCCTTTAAGAAATCATCTCTTTCATCATTTTCAATGATCAAACTGTGCTAAAAATTTAAATTGGAGTTAGTTGAAAGGATATAAAATGTTATCAAAACTTGGTGTTGGTCTTGGAAATGACCTTTTCATACTCATTTACTCCAAAACATTTAATCCCAATGTCAAATTACAAGTAAATGTAGTTCTTAACCACATTTGAAAAAAATCCCAGCCTGATTAGGGAAAAATAAATAATTTAAAAAAAAATCATAAATAGTACTATTGGATCAAAGGTGGTATTTAGAGTTATACGCATAAACGGAATGTGTGCTTCATGATACTACTGTTATTAGTGGGGAATTTTTAATAGAGGTAGAGATATTTTAAGCTTTGCTGTTTGTTAATAGTGTTCCCCTATTTTTATTGTGCAGTGTTGTTGTTCGTAGGATATAAAAAAAAACTTATGTTAACCAGAGAGGTATAACAACATGTTATCTACGTCTCTGTGTTAACTGATCTGCACTAAGTTAGGTAAAGTTATGGGAACATAGCATATAGTAATCTGAGACAAGAATTAATCTGACTGATGCTCAATTATTAATTGTATTGCATATCCAGAATTTAGTAAAAATAGACAAGATTCAAACAAACAGATCATCTAGATCAGCAATTTTCCACTGGGAAGGTAATAATTGTTGCACAGCCTTCGGTTAGAAATCACATCTGCTGGTAGTTCTTACCAATTATTACTATCAGCTCTAACCCATTTCTAGACAAAAATAGTAAGCACAATTGCTCCAAGAATGTATTACATAGAGATGTTTATAGGTAACTAACTGATTCATGCAGCTGATATATTTATACTGATTTACTTAGGTAATCGCATATATATAAGTCGCATAAAGGGTAACTTTGCTAAAGCAATAGTTTTTTATGCATTTAGCGGTAAAAATTTCGTACTTTATAACATACATGAACTAAATTGTTTAATACAGTTAATTCAAGCATCAATAATATTTGAGACTGATACTTTAGTTATTGCCCATTGTAACTGTTGTATAACCAACTTGAAACAACAAACAGTGTATGATATTAATTGAAACTATATGAATTTCACCTACAATCTACATCCATTTTAGCTTGAAAGACAGGACCTTTGTTTATATTTGGCAAGTATTTTTTTTATTTTACATAATTTTAATAGATTTGAATGACCATATCTGTCTATATGACTATACCACCATGTGAGGGTAAACAGTCGATGTTAACTTAAAATCAAAGACTTGTTGGAAAGTTGCTACATTATTAATGGACATTAAAAGATACAATTAGAATCATGGTCATTATTTTTCATAATGTAGATGACATATATATGAATAACTAAAACACATATTGCTGTAAGTTGATAAAAGATTGGATGATGAACACAAATCTGGAATTGTGGTTTTCTAAATGTGCAGGTAAATATGAATCATCAAGAAATTTATTATTCAAATTATATTAGATTTAGGACATAATAATAATTTTATTATTCAAGCATGAAAAGTAGAGTAATGCTAGAAATATTCCAAGTGAAATGCATGTATTTTCCGAATGTTTTTGTAAACCTTCAAAAGTAATACAATAACTGGATTTCACTATGTTTTTCTGGTCTTCGTTAAAAAAACCCATTGTGTAACATTGTAAATTCTTAAAAGCACTGCACTGGTTTCTCATAGAAAAACAATGAAAGCACAAAAATGCAGCTTTGTTAAATGTACTAATGACTACTCCCCAAATTATCTGAGATTTCACCTTTTTATTTAATATTAATCAATACTTTTACTTCATTAATCTTATGCATGATCAAGGTGGAACTAATTATTCTTTGTATAAATGTTGAATACGTTAGACACAAGTGAATTATTACCTAATTAGTATCCTGTATTGTCCTGTTATAATATTTCAGCTTGCCAAAATTGCCAATTTTCTTGCACAAAACGTCTCTAAATATTTATATTAAAGAGCTAATGATTTTCTTTTCATAATTTTCAGTCATTAATCTTGCACTGCAATCATAAAAGGTTATAAAACTGTGAGAACAATAATTCCATGCTGTTTCCTGCACCCTAGCCCCCCATGAGGAACGAATAATATGACGCATCTTCCATCACTTGAAAATTCAATCTAACAATATCAGCCAAGCAGGGCTGTGCATATATTTTTTGCCGATTTTTCTTGGGGCTTCACCGTGTTGTGAAAAAGATGCTATTAGGAAGAACAATATGGTCTTAA
The DNA here is from genome assembly GCA_007844125.1 of Sinonovacula constricta. Classification (NCBI taxonomy): domain Eukaryota; kingdom Metazoa; phylum Mollusca; class Bivalvia; order Cardiida; family Solecurtidae; genus Sinonovacula; species Sinonovacula constricta. The sequence goes on from CM017555.1 coordinate 75,242,576, forward strand.
TTAGCGGATAAATCAAAAACATTAATGACAGTCAGGCTGGAGCAGATGAGTGATGATCAATTGTGGGTCACTCAAGTCATGAGAATGAGATAAGATATGGAGAAGACAAGACACTATGGTAAGAAGCAACATCTGTTGTGAAGACTGAAGAGTAAGGTTATTGATGACTCCTGTTTGGTTTGGAGACAGTTTATCATAATGATAACCAATCTGTTGTCTGCTAAAGTATGATAGTTGATTCTCTTCATTGTTTGTCCTCGACTAAGATAACTCTTTAACAGTCAATGTAAATGTTTCAATGCCAGTACTTGTTTTTTTAATCTTTTGTTGTATACAAATAAAAAATTTGTTTATGCATCCCATTGTCTGATAAGGAGCTTAGTGAGTTCCAAGAGGTTTCTCTGATGACCATTGTCTGAAATAGTTAAATAAAATTAATTTTATGACTTTCTCTACCATGGAGCCCTTGCTTAGGGAGCTTCAAGAGCAATTTTACTAGTAACCTACGGTTTTTTATTCTACTAATATCAAAACATCTATCAAAATTCACAATGTCATAAATGCATGTTTGATGGTTGGTGTGAGAATTACATAATATTCTTTATGTATCATATTAAATTTCTTAAATTTACCGACAATCTTATCATTAAAGGGATATGACATAACAATATGCTTGACGACATCATCAGTACTTATTTGCTTCTGCAATGACATTTCAAATAGGGTGGTGAATAAGAAAGTCCCTGGACATAGAAAAGGTTTTGATCGACAAACTATATAAGTAACAGTGACATTGACCTGGGCCTTATTTTCATCAAAAACAGTTCCAAACTATCCCTTTCCACAAGGTTTGTAGTCCTTCATTTTCTCTTAAGAAAGCTACATACCAAATTACATAATTATATCTTTGTGTAAAAAATACCTTTACCCAGCACAAAATGCATTTTCACACTTCCTCTTCCAATAAAGCTGTTAGATATGAAACTTGCATATATATTCTATGAAAGAAAGCTTCTTGCTTCAATAATTTGGTTTATATTTCTAAGCTTCAAACAGAGCTTTGGAACCTTGATCACTGATGCCAAATTCCATTAGTTTGTACTAACATGCTTACAGACATATGGTACCTAATGACCGAAGATACCAAATGATAGTTAAGTTACCTCTTGTCATCTCCTAGTAGCCCTACAGTGATTCCTAAGTTATGTATTTTGTTGCTTAGTTATCTCAATTTGGTTGCTGAGTTACCCCCCATGGTATTCTAAGTTATCTCTTTGGTTGTTAAGTTGCCCTCATGAATGCTAAGCTACCTTCGGGAATGCTCAGGTATCCTTGTTGCTACCTTGAAACCTAGTAATGAATGAAAACAGTGAATAAAAATGTGCAGGATAATAATCTTTAACTGGAATGTAAAACATTACTGGCAGTCCTGAATGTGTTTTCTATTTGAATATTCAATAAGTTGTCATGGTCGGTCAAATTTGCAATTTTCTGGGGTTTTTTAATTAAACTATAATAAATGATAAAGTCAAATACTTCCAGCCACTAGTGTTTTTGTGAATTAGCTGTCATTTAAAGGACTGGGTTATCTTAAGGTTTTCAAAATCAAAAGTGTTGCAATGTTTTAACTGCATTTTAGCAATTTTCAGCAAACCCACTAGTGTTTCTGTGACTTGTGCATGCAGTTATATTTTTGTCATGTTTATATCTCAGTCATAAACAATATGCCAATAGGCTAAACGGTGATGCAGTGACAATTATTTCACATGTCAGAGTGAAAAAGAATGTTGTCAAACCAAGAAAGAAATATTTCCCAAGGGACAGCCAATGGTGAAATTTCATTTCAATGGTTGCCAATATCTTCTTTCTTGTGGTACTTTTTGTCATATAAAGTTTCATTATATAAAAACCTACAATATATTGAAAAGAAACGAATAAAGAGATAGAAACCGATGCAGAAAAAGGGAAATAGATAAGATAGAAGAAAGAAGAGAGAGCAGGAAGGAGAGAGATATTGAGCTACTAGATTTATTCACCATGATCTATATACAACAATCGTACTGCACTTTTCATTTAAAGTGTATGCCTTATCTTTGCTACATAAGGTAAAAGTTGACAAAATTAATGTAATTTAAATGATGCACAATAAGACTTGCTACAGTTTTATGTACTGACCAGTATAAGGAGTATGGATAAAAATTGCAAATTTCAATGCCAATCTAATTCCAAGAAATAACTTTTTGTTACTCCTAGGCATTGCCTTTGTTATTAGTGGTCCTACAATGAATTCAACTGAATAATAAAAAATAAAGCATTGGCATAATTGTATTTTAATGTTTATGGTAGTTTACAACACACTGCAATAAGCAGAATCAAACTAAATGTCTGAGCTCAAAGAATTCATAAGGCAGTTTATATCCGAAGCAAAGCAACTGATGTTAGCAAGGGACTATTAGCCTTGGTTGCCAAGCCTGAAAATTAAAGGGTATGACAACATTGTCCAAAAATTAAGATAGAAGTTGTATGCTCACATCGTGCCAAGGATGTTAGATGTTCAATTAATTTGTTTTTGTATTTATGGCAACACTGAAATGGCACCTCAATAGTTTCCAAAAAGATTTGGTGATGTAACTGACGAGATTTAAACAGGTACTCATTGTTTAAAACAAGTCAATAAATATGTTTCTCAGTGTCTGGCAGGTACCATAAGTGATGTTAAGGATAAGGTGCACTGTCACTATTCTAAAAATGGCACGTTTGAATCCCCTTTAAGATTAATATTTATTGCCAAAGCAAAAGTCATGTTACGTTATCTTGGCATTAAGTTGCTATATTGCAAATTACCTAAAGTTAATTATCTGTAACAAAAGAAATGTAACGGGGTGCGATTTTGTTTGTTTTGCTTTTTGCACATAATAATGTCAATACCTAGCTATTCACTGGTGGAAAAAAGAAAGCAAACAAATGTTAAGAACCACAAACCTTTTGCAAATAACTTCTACATTATCATTAACTGGAATTTCTACAAATGAATTTAATTCCTTAACATTCATACAGTTATTGCCCTTTGTTTAATTTTTACCGAGGAAACTTTCTGTGCTGATGAACCCCTCTTGCTATCTCAGCAGATATTCTTAATACATGAATAATATTAATGTGTACATGTAGTTTTACCTTGGAGGCATAATCCCCTGCCTTGTGTTGCTCTAATTGTGTAAATTTTGCTCAAAAAAGAAGCTGTTGCGAAATCACAATAATGTGACCCCATTCATATATGTGAACCTGCTGTTCTTCAAAAACATAATGTCTTAAGTTTGTGAGAATGAAAACATTTAGATAGTTCGGGGAGGGTGTGGAGGGTGACAGTTTTCAGCTAAACAATCTAGTATGATTATCAGGAAATGAAAATAATTAAGTCATAAACTGTACACTAATTAGCTCAATAATTATAAAATAAGTAAAATATTAACCATAGTGGTTCTGTGTGTTCCTACTATAAACCTTGACCAAATTACTTTAACAGTGCAAAACACTGACTATTGGCAAAGCAGCAGCCCAGGTATGTGAGGTTCTAGGTTCAACTCTGCAGGCAGAGAGCTACAAATGTCTCATGGGTGAAGATCTTTAGCTAAGATCAGTTATAAGGGAAGTTCTAGTCTGAACAGCATAATGTCAGGGTGTGGTATGATGTCAGCTGTTCACAGATTTCCATTACAGTAAAAGCAGCACTATGTTTGCTTAAAGTTAATATTGTCTTTCAACATATAAAACCTTGTTAAAAGAGCATCAAACCCCAATGTGTAACAGGTATATTTAGCAAGGCAACAACACTTTCTAATCAAAAGTCAATTTAAGAGAGCCTTCTTGGTATGGACAAGTCCTGAGCCAGCATGTTCCCACTTTGGCAGTAAACTTCATACTTCAAGGTCAATGACATAACATGCCATCATGCCATAATTCTGTAAAAGACAAATATGACAGCTTGCAATAAAATCTGTCACTGTTGACAGAAAATTGATTTAAAACCTAGTGTTCAATATCTTGGCTGCTAATTAAATGGCATGAGAACATTTCTGCTGGTAATTGGACAGATTTCTGAGTAACAAAGGTACATTGCAAGGTCAAGTTAGATGAAGATGTTGTTTGTGCAAACATTATTTCAGCTGCTGCTGATGCTTAAAAACTAATGACAAATACTAAATTAATTAATTGTTAAAAGATTTTATTGGTCATTGTGTTATATTTGTGGGAGATGTGGTAAAGAGGAGGAAGAGGAGGAAGAGAAATGATGATGCAACAAATGATTGGTAGGTTGTGATGGTGGCATTAATGAGGACAAGATGATGATGATGATGATGATGTTGATGATGATGATGATGATGATGATGATGATGATGATGATGATGATGATGATACAGTTTTTTGTTTCTGTTCCTGATGTTAATGATATTTTTATATTTAAACCATCACCTATTACAATTATTCATCTTGCTATGAAAGCATCATAAACACCACCACATGAAGATTCAGTGGAATATAGTTTGTGAACTGACTGTAGACAGTCTAGGTGTTGTATACAGGCACAGTATAGAGACAAGGTTGATCCATTAATCTCCTCCATTCATGACCAGCCCTTACCTGCTCAGCACAAGTGTCACGATAAACCTCCGTGTAACTGGTCTAAGGGTTATAAACAAGTCCTTGCCAAATGTTCAAAACAGAACTGTTTGTTACTTTGAGTATACATGTATTTTTCTATTGTCAATTGTAACCATATCATGCCGACATATTTTTTCTATAATACATATTAACTGAACTTAAATTGTTAAGAAGACAACATGCATTATTAGTATGATCAGTATAAAAGTAAAAATATTAGGTAAAACAATGTTTAAACAATTTAATAGTTAAATGAATTGTAATGTATATTGATACAAAGAAAGATACAATTTGTCTCCACACTTTAAAATAAGCAAAAACCAGAAAAAAAGTTTAGATGTACACTGATAATTATAAAGTAAATGCATTCTGTGCTTTTTTTAATGCATGTTCTTACATCTTTCATCTAATTTATATGGTGAGTAGGTTTTGACAATAATTTCACAAATGTAAGCTTCAGTTATATTAAACCCAAACTGTTGTAAAAACATCTACATAACTTTTCAGCTACAGCCTTTGTGCAACAAGTTTGGAATATTTTCCACTCATTCAATCAGCAAATATTTGTTTGCGGTCATATCCATCAAGATAAAGGCTTCCCCCACAAAGAGAGGGGTACAAAAAAACAAACCACAATAATGTGAATGGCTTCAGAGTTTTATGAATGAAATACGATGAGATTTCTAACATGCAAAGAATTTATGTCACAGCAATTAATGAGAGATTCGAAATTCGATAACAAAAGTTTTCCATCCACACAGTTGCTAAGAGAGATGATAAACAAATGGTGACAATTGTGTCAGAAAAAAAAAGTTAAAAGAGTATTTACAAAAGAGTAATTAACATATGTAAAATAAAACTTCATGTTAAAAGTTTTACAAGTCCTTAGTCTTAGCACCATCTCTTACACAAGGTCATGCCAAATAAGCAAATTAACACAAACAACAGACAATTTTTCTTCTACATCTTCAGTGTTTGTTGTTATCTTTTGAAATTTAATCAAGACAACATTGCTGTATGTCCAGATGAACTGGAAAAATATATACAAGTATTTATTTGGTTTCAATGAGTGTCAATCTAACAAAACTACAAAAAATTTATAATGAAAGTAAACATAAAATACAAAATTTCATCAACATAGTTGTTTTTAACTGTAAAATATTAATAAAAACAATTACTTTCTAAAAAATAGTAAAATCTTATAAACACATCTCAATCTTCTTCATGACCATTAAGGATCATCAATACAAATATCCAAGTAAGCTCAAAAGCCACTTGGCAATTGAAGATTAGAAATTTACCTACCTTGTTTTAATACAAACAGTTGGCACTAAATCAGATTGGTTCATACATTTGGGTCTGTAATATTGCACTAAGACTATTGTAGTTCTGTTGACCTCATAAAGCAAACTACTAGCGGAGGAAGATCACAGATATATTTTGGGGGTAGAATAACCAGCGCAGGACAACTGTTAGGCCTACTCACATGCAGAACCTGGCTCAGACTCAATCTCGAATGCCAAGGGACTGAGGAGTTACATGTCAACGATCCTTACCCCTCGACCACACAAACCTATAATAAGATCAAAGCACTGAAAAGCTGTTTGGGCAGTATAAGTTTTATCCTTTAGGCAATTGAAGTTATGCAAATAATGGTCACATTAAATTATTTCATGGTAAATCAATTGTGCAATGCATTAAAAAGCAGGCAAGTCTTCAGCTTCAAAATAACAATCGCATCTAAATAAAAATTATACATAAAAGCTACAACACCTGATTACAAAAATTATTAAATATTAAATTAAACATACAATACTTTCAATATTATTGTATTTTAACCAAAATGTAACTGCTCATACCTGCTACCAGATGGCGCAAAATCACACTGAGTTCAAAATTTAACTCCCTGTTATTATAGTTGGTCAGTAAACCAACTACAGTAAAGAGCTTCACCCAATCTTATTGATTTATTTCATCAATACTACACCCCTGTGATTTAACTCCTGATTGCAAACCTGGTATGGTGCAGCAGAAGGCAGTGGGGTGCTGTGATGGTTATCACAAATATATTTCAAGCTTGTAAACAATGCATAGTCAGAAGAATCCTTGCCCTAATAACAATTTTCTACCTCATTTTGCCCCCTTTGTCACTGAGTGAGATTTATACAGGGCATTGTTCATTCATAACTCTGTATTTCATGTATATCTGCATTATGCACTATATTTACTTGAAGATAAAGTGAACAGTGAGTTTAAACAAAATGCAATACTTATGTTCACATCTGAAGCATGCCATGACACAATTAACATGTCAAGTCATTTTTTTACATACATATTTTTTTCTGTATAACAACTACTTTTCCAGGCATGAGGACTGCATGATCGCTAGTAGTCATGGTCATTCAGGGTCAATAACTTGAGCTTTCAAATTTCAGCTTCTTAAAACTTCAGGCACACAAGCAACATCACCCAAAAATCATCAAATGGCTTTTAGTTAAATTACTAAGCTTTGCTGTAGTTGTAGGAAATGTGACATGAAACATTAAAAAAATCACATAATTAGCTAACAAACTTCTAATACAAAGTCTTAAAAAAGCAAAACTGTGTTAGTGCAATGTAACAAAAAACAAAAAGCATTACAACATAAAACTAAAACATGAGTATTATTTTGTTTGGTTTGTTTACTGAGCTGCAAATTGATTTCACTATTAATAATGTTATAACAAAAACTTACTTTCTACTAGTTGCAATCCATAATATGTCTTTGTAATCTATTCCTGTCAAATGTACTACAGGATTCTTCCTCAGAATTTTCAATTAAATAGACAGGCTGTATAACTTTGAGAGAGGTTGCAACGAAAATCAAATCAACACAGCCTCATAAACCACTTGTTTCAATTAAGCTTCAATCAACCTTAGAGGCTGGGTTGACAAGCCTATTACAGTCTGGAGAGAAGGTTAAATAACTCCTCTGTAAACTACTAACATGTCAGGGTGACATAACTATCACCACCCCACCTACCCCATCCCCCACTCAATCTACCAAGCATAGGACCAACTAGCATTACTACAAATCCACTTGTTACAGCTTATGTCAAAAACAATTGTCTTCTCATTGTATTTTCAATTAACATGTAAATAATAAATAACATCACAATGAAAAAGTAGACCGTGTTTCATGTGAAATGATTGAAGTTGTTATTGATTTGTGGACCCTTTTCTTCCTACTATTGTCCAGTCTAACTTTGAAGTGGTCATTCTATCCCTGCATGTTTTCATCAGTCCTTTCACTCTGTTAATCAGCATGAAATATATTACATGATTAGATTAAGCAGAAGTCTCTAACCCAACCTCAGTATAATAGAAGCAAAGGCTACAGCTGCCATAAATTGAATATGAAATGAATTTGGATTAGATTGTTGGACAAAAATAGAAATACTGATACAATATTCATAATAATGACAGTTGGTGAAATGATCTTTCATCTGATATTGCACTGCATATATTATGAGTAGACTCATACCTTTGAAATAATTTCAGCTGCCACCACAAAAACCTTTTGATCAACCACAATAAATTAAAAAAATAATCATCAATATTAAGTACAGAAAAATTAAACAGGCATATAATGATTTTAAAAACACACACCAAATAATGGACACCCAAAGTCATTCACATTATTTATGTTGTTTTAAGTTCAAATCAGTACATTGTGCACACTCTGACAAAAAATCCCTAGGGACTGGAGGCACTATGTCAGCATGGTGAAACATAAGCTGACTGCTCATAAAAACAGACACATGTGCTTAATAAAATCAAAGCACCAATGGCACTGTAGTATTCAGTGTTTGCAATTTGTGAGGTAAAATATACATTGAATGGCAAAATAAGATTATACTTGGTAATTAAATGTAAACAATAATCAGCATTAAATATAGCAGTTTCTCATATTTTTACCTATTCTTGCATTTTTATTTTTTAGCCAAATTGCTACACGAAGCTATCCATTTATAAAAATGGGTTTCACAAATAATAAAAATGCTAGGAAAAATTTCAGAATTCTCTGAGAAATGGCAATTAACAGTTTAGGTGATCAACGTGGCTCATTTATGAAAAGAAATTTCAAAAACATTTCTACTTCATTAGACTTGTATGCACACACTTTTTTTTGACAATATCCCAACAGGCTTACACATGAAAATGCGGATGATGAATAATTATATCAATACAAAATATTAATGGCAGAAATGCAGTTATTGTGGAGATTGGCACTGGCCAATCAGAAGGGCCAAAATTATGAGAAACTTTTTGCATGACACAGGCAGAACAATGGCACGTGCATAACTTGTTTTAAAAACATCCAAGTCATACAAGTTCAGCATCATATAAAATTTTCAAACAAAAACAATATGGCGAAAATAATAGGAGTATGATACAACATCAAAGACGTGGTTGTTTTGCACCTGAAGTCTTTATGTTTTCCAATGCATTGAGCAACTGATTTGCCACAGAAAAATTTAAAATGAGCATTATTTGCATAGCTTTAATCCCTTACAATGTAAAACTTACAATGCCCAAACAACACTTTTCAGTGCTTTGATTATAAAAAACATGCGAGTTAGGTGAACAACGTGGCATCAAGTGCAAATCTATTTTACAGAATCACTGTACACAATATTTGAGGAGTTCTAATTGATTTGTCAACCTCACATGACTTATAGCTGTTGTTGTTGCACAAAATTGCATCCATTCTTAGATCTAATTTATACATATTTCATACACTGATGATACATAAATATTGTATACTACCAATGATTACATTACTGTCCTGCTAAAGAGTAAGAGATACACAGCACAAACATACAGCCTCTCATTCTCAGCCTAACAAATTGCATTCGTTCTAGTAGTCTTCTACTAGAAATACACAACCCCTACCACCACTTAAAAAAAGGGTCGACAGCTTCAAAGTTGTATATCCTAATGCGTTTTGTAATACAATAATACAATTATAAAACAATAAAATCATCAGAAACATTTTAAGTTTAGTGATAAGTGAAAATGACTGACAACTAGCCTTTCAGATTACTAAATTGTCTGCCCTTAAGTACTCTCCAAATGCGCATGCGCACTCGCGTTGATTTAACTTCTGGTGCATAAGCAGAAATTTTATAACACAAACATCAAGTGACATAGAAAGTTTATTAAAAAAAAGAAAAAAAAAAAAAATCGAAATTGCTGAATTATTGCTGAATATGTATAGGTGTTTATCACGGGAGGGTGGTCAAAAACAGAACAGTTTCACTGCATTTTCTCTAAACAAATGACTACGGCACATTTAGATTCAACAATGTTTGACAGTAATGAAGTTCTGAGCAGATTTTATATATATATTTGCATTTTCATAAAAACCCTAGAATTTGGCTGCCGCTTTGAGTTCATGCATGTTAAAGATGATGTAGTTATATCTATCCTTTTCACAAACAGCTTCAATGTTTTCAGACCAAACTGATCTTTGCCCTTCTCACACTTCTCACTCACCCTGATTAACCACACTTTGCCCATAGGATCCTTCTTAGCAAAATCTATTTTTTCCTATTTTAAACTTGTTGTTACCAAGGAAAAAAAGGGAAACCTGAATAAAATTTACGAACAGTAACTGTTCCTTGGTTTAAATGCAATGTTACTTCATATAAAATTGTGTTAAAATAAACAAGTTATAATCTACATAATCAAATAAAATCTATATATATACTGGAATGTAACACATTTATATATTAAATGACTAAAATGTGCATGATTGTCTTTTCATTATTTATAAAAAATGTAAAGCATTAAAGTGTATGTGAAGTTAATTAATTTTATATTTTTATGAAGCTCCACTGTTACAAGGTTGTTACTGTTACTACTTATTGGCATACGTATTTTGTTGCCCATAATTTTATGACAACTCAGAGTAATGTAGTTATTTCGTAATTGCACAACAATGCAACAAAAGTGTGATCTTTAATTGTTGTTTGCCTCCCATAATTATTGTGATAATAACACATGCGCTATTCTTGGTTGATAATTAATCCTGTATATTGATCATTTTTAAGTTATTAACAATGTTATTTAATTGAACATCTATGTAACATGTCCTACTACATTTGAATATTTCATGTGTTACTCATTAAAAACTATGTAAGTATGCACCTCCTTGTGAATGTTTTTAAATGGTCGCCAAAAATTGTTTACTTTAATTGATTTAATTGACTATGATATCGATCTCTAGACGCGATATTAAATTGTGTTTTCTCTAATTTTTAATACTTTAAATGTAACATTAAAACTCTGTTGCAAGAAACATGTCTGTTTCATGATTTGTGCATTATTTCAGATGTCTTTCAAGTAGATTTATAATTACAGTTTTAAATTACAAACTAAACAAAATTGAACAATTTAAGTGTTGTACTCATACATGAATAATGTTAAGAAAAAAGGGTCGAAGTGTGAACATCTTTTGCCAAACAAGGGCGAACCGTGAAATCTGGTCTCCATTCATAAGGGCGAACAGTGACCAATCAAGGGAAAGTGAAGTGTGGAAAGGGCGAAGTGTTACTGATTCATGTCCAAGGAGGTGAAATCCCTCTTCAAGAAGGAAGAATAAACCATCAGAGCCCCTCTTCGTCTTCTCGAGTTGGTCTTTCCTTTTTCAGTTCATATTTGTAAGTAATAGCTAGCATTTGCTCACATTTCAGTCCGGACACATTCAATCCACGACTGCTAAGTACTTTTTCAAATCTGTTAGCTTGAAATGGTCCAATTCTTTGCTGTTAACATGCACTTCATTGATTTCTTTATCCTTTTCCGCCATCTTTTTTTAATTAGTCCCCAGTGGGTCAGCAGCGAGTAGCTTCCCTTTGAAAAAAAAGGGCAGTAACCAAGTTATCGGAAAGGCCAATATGCAGGTAAATCAGTTAATATGGTGGAGGATATGCACCCTTTACAGTAAAAAACCTGAAGTTTGTCAGAACTAATTTTGTAGTGGAAGCACTTCCCAGAAGTAGTAAACATTTGTTGTTAACAAGTTGTACGACTGGGAAATTATGGATTCTAAGTATTCAGTAAGAATTGCAATGAATACAACAGTAATTAAAAATTTCACACTGGTGTCATCGACATTCCTACCAGTCAATTAGCTGGTTTGCCTGCAAAAAGTTCACCAGACATCCTAGTACATACCTAGCAGCAAATAGTGCAGAAAGCTCACAGCAAGTTCTGGCTTCTGGATTTACACTAATTGCCAATTCCAGGTCAAGTTGCACTTAGCTGGCTACTAGTTTAAGTGCATAAAAATACACACAAGTATTGTTTTTAAGTTTCCTATATATTATTGCACATTAAACAAATACAAACGTTAATAATGTAAGTCATTTTGTAAAATATTATACAATGATGGACTGTTTAGCTGGTAAACATCATGTGATATGCATACATGTACCACCATCATGTATATCAGCTGAACAGTCCAAACTTGTTTTATATGCATCACTCAATACAAAAGAATAACCACATTTGCAGCACAGCACGATGCACCTGTACCTACCATTTATCTTATAATCAACAGTCTCTAATAATCATTCTGTACCTACCGTTTATCTTATAACCAACATTCTCTAATTATCATTCTAAGTGATAAAACCGGAGCTTCGATAATTGTATTTTACATATTTTAAAAAGCGTTGCATTAAGTTAAAAGTAATTAATTACATATTTTCTGGTTTTGCTTAATATGATACTAATTTGGAGCATAATTTTGTTTACATTTTGTGGTTTTATGGTAACTATGAACTTGGCATACAATTAATTCATATGTTGGTATTCATCATGTTGCATGTACATGCTCCTGAACATGTGCTCCAACATCTCCTACAATTGTTGTTCAATCATAGCTAGGTACCAATATTAAATGCTTAATATTCACAGGATACTTCAGCAGCCCTAGCCAATGAGAATGTGTCAATTTAAAGGTAATATAATAAAAGATGGTGCAGACCATGTTTCAGTCCAGGTTGAGACAGTGACTCAACCCTAAATAACAACAATTATAGATAGTTTCCACATCAGTGAAAATCCCTTATCTTGTCAGCCATCTTTGTTGGTAACTTCAAGAGATTTTTATATGAATTGGCATTGTATAGAAGGGTAAATTTTATTTTCTTGTTATTTCTTCATTTGTGGTCCGAAAATTAAAAGCTTTACACCATTAGAAAGCTCTTGAAATTTATATTTTTAGAATACAATATTTTTACAATTGATAAATGCACACAGAAATAATACACAGAAATAAATGAAACTATTGGCTCATACTTAAAACAAAATGAACAGTGTATCATTTTTGGTTGTATTTCTTTAACCTTTTAATCTATCAAAATATAGTTTTGATATTTAAAATACTTTATAAAAGCTGTTAAATGTGATATAAAATTCAGTAAAATAAAAAAACACAGTAGTGAGTTTAATACAGCACATATTTCCCGATTTCAGCCTGCATTAGCTTCTGCCCACAAAGATGGCTGCCTTAAACTGTCTTATCGGTGTCGATGACATCACATGGAAACTATCTATTTCTGTCATTTTAGGTAATATATTGTAGATTCAGATTTACATGCTTCAGCTAGCTCTGTCTGATCAGGGTCTGAATGGTTTGATGCAAACTGTAGAAGTTTGCCTCGTCTTATTTACCAGTAGTGGTACATTATTTACAGAAAGGTTTAACAAAGAAAGAGCATTAGAAAATAAGTGTATGACAGATCAAATGTGGAACTTACAAATATTTACCTGGAATTCTATCTAAAACATCGTACTTCTTACTCTTTCTACAAAAAATGTACTGGCTACAATATAATTTTGCCTAATGTTTCTATTGAAATAAAGGTTTTGTGCAGTGTTCTTTTTAAAAACAATAATACATATGGCACCCCACTGGTCACTTCCGTTGCTATGAGAACAAACACCAAGGTTACGAACAGCTGCCTCAAATATCTGGCTATTGTTTGATTATCTTGTCCTGTTTACATTGTAGGTACCAGCTTGTGTTAGTAAAGCTTCCAAAGGACTTTTAAAATGGTGGTCAATGTTGAACTTGTAAACTTTGAACTTAAAAGCATTTTGTCTCATACAAATGTGCCGACAAGGGAGAAAAAAGGCCAATCATGGGTTGACAGATAAAGGTCTTCTATATGTGCATATTTGTATATACTCAATTAAATAACAACACACTTGCCCTTCAGCGCATTTTTGGAACCATTCCAAGTCAATTTTATTTTTACAATAATTAAAAAACATTTGTCAGGCATTAAATACATGTTATGGGGAGGGTAAGACATAATACAACACTTCGGAGCTTACTTTTTTTCTGAATATAGTTATAATACAGTTGATTCCAGTTAATCAAATAATGGTTATAAGCATATTCCATATTATCATAATATTAATAATCATAACAATAAAAATAACAACAAAATAATAATAAAAATAATTGTGGTGATGGTGGTACCGGTAGTAGTCGCAGCAGTAGTAACAGCAGTAGTAGTAGAAGCAGTAGTAGTAGTAGTTGCAGTAGTAATAGTAGCAGTAGTAGTAGTAGCAGTATGAAAAGTAGAAGTAGTAGTAGCAACAGTAGTAGTAGTAGAAATAGCAGTAGTAGTAGTAGCAGTTGTAGTAGTAGTAATAGTAGCAGCAGCAGTAGTAGTAGTGGTAGCAGCAGCAGCAGTAGTGGTAGCAGCAGCAGTAGTGATAGTAGCAGTAGCAGTTGTAGAAGCAGTAGTAGTAGTAGTTAATTGTAGTAGTAGTAATAGTAGCAGTTGTAGTAGTAGTAATAGTAGCAGCAGCAGCAGTAGTAGTGGTAGCAGCAGCAGCAGCAGCAGTAGTGGTAGCAGCTGAGCAGTAGTGATAGTAGCAGTAGTAGTTGTAGAAGCAGTAGTAGTAGTAGTTAAATGATACTAAATTTCAAACCATATTGATTTCAAAACACTAAGTTTTCAACACATTTGAACCATTAGTGTATGTCTTATCTTTTATCTCAGGGTCGTTCCATGTTTGTTCTGAAGGTGTTTTAAACCTTTCTGATATATACTAGGGGGGAAATTGAAATGCAACTACATATTTATGCATGTACTGAATTGTTTTATGAAATAATTGTAATATGTCGATAAAACTCAATTCAGAGTAAACTCCAAAGCCTTGAGCTGGAAAGTAACAGGCTGTTGTGTACATCAAAATGTCAATCATCATTCTGTGATGTGAAACATAACATCATGAGGATAAAATTGTAAATGAAGACTAAGTAAGACCACCATTTACTGACAGGGTGCTCTAATTCTCCAGTGCTTGGAAATAATCAAGCAGTTAACTTGGTTTAAAGAGATCTTTCTCACACTCTTCCTTCAAGGATTGCTTAAATTCCTCATGTGACGTCAGTGCAGAATGGTGTTTACATATGCGACGGCCTAGTTCGTCCCACTGTCATTAAATTGGGGATAAAGCCCCTACTATTTCTCCACTACAACCAAATCAGTTGTTCTCTACAGCCCATGCATCTGAGAAACATGGGTAAACGCGTAAACGTCTGTTGGACTGGTATAAATAATACTGCATCTCATCAGAAAATAAGACCTGTCTGCGCAATCTAAGGGTAAATACTCCAGCTTGATGTTCTGGAAGCCAGACCATTTGCAGATGGCATCTTTCCATGGTAAATAGTAAACAGCCATAAGGACATCTTGCTCATAATTTGAAGCTGCATAGTCAGTTGTTGACAGCTTTTGAACTAACTCTGAGACCAAATTGGTCTCTTAGGTCTAAAGCAGTTTCTACAGGGATACGAAACTGATTGTGGAGATGTGAAAGCCTGATGTAATCGTTATCATGAAGTGACATCACACACATACGCCCTGTACTTGGACACTCATTAGTTGATCCAGTCTCCCTCAAATGCTTGAGTAACCTTGATATTGTCCATTAGTGCAATCCAAGCTGGCACAACACCTGATATCGCAACGTCCCACTCAGAAGAAGCTTGTAGGCTTCTTTACACTGTTCTTTACTCAAAACCAGAAACTTTGATGTCCATTTTGGAGTTTTGCCTTTTGCAAAAACAACTCCTATTAGAACATAGATTTTGCAACTTAATAAGTTGCTTTTTTTCGCCTAGTATATATTCTGTGTTTAATTTTACAACGTCTAATAAAAACTAAAGTTCTCTTTGTGAAAACAACTCTGTAAAGTTTCCGGACAGCTGAACTGTACCTAATTTACAACAGCTAAATTTCAGTCAATAAGTTTAATACAATTGTAATGGTCGTTAAGATATTTTTCCTATTAATAAATCCATGTTCAGTCAATCAGAGAAAGATTCATAGAAAAACCTTAGATAATTTACATGTGCATTGCCTTGATGGGATATGGACATGAATATGTTTATAGATTCAAAGATGCAGGACCACTTGAAACTTGATTTGAGCAATTATTAAGTCCTCTCAGTAGTTTAATGTCACAACAATGCAGCTTTATATTTTCTAAGATAGAAATAATATTCAACATTTGATTTATGACAGGGCTGATGCCATAGATCTATTGATGCAATAAATATTAGGTATAAGAAGAAATTCATATGAAAATATAAAATTAAGTAGGTTAATGATGAATTACTTGAAACTTATTGCGGGGATTTGATCATAATCCAGGGATCACTTGAAGATTACAGAGTTTATTTACTAATGGCACATGATTTAAAATAACGACAGCATACAGGTTAACTGAGTGAGGGTGAAGTGAAACCTGATGCACTTGCAGGGCCAACAGCCCAACACGCATGCTTGGATGTGTATATAGGCCATCATTCATAATTAGCATCTGAATAATGTCCTTGGTCTCTGTAGATGACCTTTTATTTAACACTACTGCAATAGGGGAAATGTGCTGCTCCGGATCATTCAACTTTTAATGGTACCGGTAATTGTCTGTTCTTAATATTTACTTTTTGAACCAATTTTCCAGTAACAGTTTAAAGTTTGCAGGTCCTTCTCAAAGACAGAACACTATAACCAGCATATCTTTTACTGGCCAGGTTTATGTAGATTACTACAGCCATGGCAAAAGTCCATGGGGAATATTCAAATATTGTACTCCCTGTATTAAAACTATTAAATTACACACATCTAGAGCTACACTGTCCACTCTGGAAAGAATGCCCCATCCAGCCCTAAAGTGCTGTGGTCTAGCTTTGAAAATATTGACAGAAATTCAAAGTCAACACCTAATATCAGGTTTCTGTTTGATTTGGTTATCTTGTTCACAATTTTATCAACTCAGTGTTTGTTGACGATATCTCAGAACAACAACTTGTACTGATCAAAAACAGGCTGATAAAACTTAGGCAGTAGTCATTTTCATTTGCAGAGCTTTCAATATGAAATTTTAAAAATATTGACAGGTCTAAAGGAACTACTTGATAATCAACAGTGAAGGTATTAACACTGAATAATTCAATATTGGTGCAATTTCTATTGTCCAATATGTCAATATAATCAACCAACATTAAACAAATTTCCACCTGGGGATTTGAACAGGACTCAGACATTTGTATCTGAAATGATCTTTATTGAATTTCTGAATACTTTTTAGTCAGACAATAAACTCTGAGCCTGCTAGCTGATCTAGACCTACACTGTTTATGTCAATTCAAGCTAAGAGTTAAAAATAACCCCTTCATAAAAAAGTCAGCTAAAACATGAAATACATGATAAAAATATTACCTTATTTGTGTGCTTTTGTATCTGATTATTATACATGTGCATGGTAAATGACATTGAAATATTATATTTGGTAGGGGTCGGGGTTGGGGTGGCAAGGGAGGTTCAACCTCATATCATTTTTGTGTTTACTAATAAGCTTTTAAAATCACTAGAAGCAGATTTAAACAATAAAGTTGACTTATGGCTGTATGCAATGAGAAGTGGTGGGCATATACCTACATTAGGTGAATATACACCCAGTGTTTGTCAAGTTGAATGGGTCAACAAACAAATCCAGATCCATTCATGTCACGATTATATCATAGTTTCCCACCCACCATCCCCCATCAGCAATCACATGTAACTCTGCTCACTATAAATAAATCAGATTAAAATGGCCCATCTACAAGGTACACGTAAAAAATAACAATGCATCTATATTTGTGTCATACAACATTAAAAAAATAAACCCTATAACCATTTGCACTATAATGTAACTAACCTGTACAAAATGCTTTGCTCTAGATGTATGCAAAACTTACTAGACTTATCATTGGAAACATTTTGCAGATTCTGATCAGACAGGCTCAACTGAGAGCTGGATCTACACTCTTTGCCTATATATTATCCAAATTACTTGTGCTTAACAGGCTAAGAATTTAACACAGTATGACTGACAGACATTCCAAAAATGTTCTGTTTGCAAGGATCAGGGTTTATACACATCTCTACTATCAAAATACAAACATAAGAAGATCAAGAATAGACTATATATAAACTTGTCTGCAACATTTAAAAATAGCTAATCTGTCTTATCCCTTACAGAAAAAGCTGAGTTAAATTGTAAAAAATAGAAACCTAGGTTATTCTAAAATAAAGTTACAACATTTCTTTTTCTTTTTAAATGTAATGTGCTTGTCTAAATAAAGGTATGTGTACACACATAAAAGGAAATGCATTCAAATTAATTCCAACAAAATTCCCAATAACTTTGCTTACGTATTTGAATGCATATATACCTCCATTTATCATTTGTAAACACATATATAGTTCCACTTAAAAGCAAATTTAGGACTCTCAATTTATTATATGTTAAACTAACATGATTACAGCTCAAAAAGAGTAGCAGCATGTTGATGAACTTTCAAGTTTTAACAGTCAAACAAATGCCAGTTGACATTAAAACAATACAAAGAATCTTTATTGTTACATCTATATATAAGAAATTGTCAGCAATTTAGTATTCAGACTAACAAAGCGGTATTTCGGTAGGTGAAGGGATACAGTCTAACAGATATAAAGTATAGCACAATGATTTGTCATATCTAAACATTCCCTCCCATATATTTCATGGTATTATAGATTTTAAACTGCTCATAAATAAGCAGATCAAAATTAATACAGCTTATCATATTTGGCTGTTCATTCCTAATCTGATGTATCTCTAACAAAATTTTTACTTTGACTGCTGTTTCTGTACAAAAGCAATAATAAAGATTTAAATAAAAAAAACACAAGCATACACAAATCGGTTATTTAAATGGGTTATTATATCCATAGCAATAGGGAGAAAGTACCACAAAACATAATAAAAATCCCCCCACCCACAAACACACACTCTCTAAAAAAAAGTTTAAAGTCAGTAGTGGCAGTTCAAGGGTTAATACAATATGAGATTGGGAAGGAAATGTAGACAAATATGTTTGCACAGCATGAGCAGGAAAAGGTTGCTTCAATTTGTTAGTTTCTCCTACATAACAGCCTCCAATACTTGTTGTATTTCTTCCCTGGCAGACAAGTTTTAATAGACCAAGCACCCTCTTTGCCTTCACAAAATTGGAATTGGATAGAAAGTGAATAGAAGATAGATTCAGGATTGATTTGCAACTGTGATGTAGCATGAGCAATTCAATGATTGAAGCACACATACTGATCGCAGACAAGCATCACAACAATTATTCCTCACATGCGATAACAAGGTAACAGGGAAAATGACAGAGGAATATTTGGAACAATCATAGTTGGTTCATACCGGTATTCCAAACAAACAGGTCATATTCAAAAGACACTTTGAAGTGATAATTTAGCAACATACATAATTATTTAAGAGAAGATTTATAAAATATATGGAGCTTTTTTTAAGTTGATTGGGCACCTCTAGGTTGTGGACATTGTTGAGGCATCTTTAAAGTACATTGAACTGTTGCATTTGTATTTGTCTTCCATTTGATAAGTTCTCCTTGGTACAATGGGATACATGTTACTTTTCACATTTTTTAAACAATGAATAATGTCATGTTTTTATTGAAATTAAATTATTTCGCGGTATTGAAGATCTGATAAATAATTTATTGTAGATATCAGTGAAAGGAAAATATTTTAATACATGCTTGCTGTGTGATATGTCATGTGCCTTAACTGCACAACAGATTTGACCTGACCCCTTCTGTTGACAGAAGATTTTGCCCAGTTAAAGCAGACTTGTGTTTCTATCAAACGATTTATGATTGAACAGCATTTATTCGGCGTAGCTGTCTAACCTCACTTTTGACCTACTTACAAATGCTGACTCAAGGCTAGCCTGAATGAATATCAGAGCGATTCCCATTGGTAGAAATTCCTAATAGCATCAAATACCATAGTGTTTCTAATAAACGTCCTCGGGGTGGCGATATATAGTATTTATACAGGTATTTAAGTCATAAACAAGTCTATATCAATGAGTGACATTAATGAATAGTCTCCCCTGAATAACCCCTAAATGCAAGTAGGTCCTTTCATTTGTTTTACTCGGTTTTTATGCTTGTTCTTTTTGGAGTGTATGTTGACTTCTTTGACTTTCAAGTTAACCATCATCAACAAACACTTCCATTTTCTTTTTTAAATAACAAATCTCTATAAGTATTTAAATGGATTTTAAGCTTATATTTGTGCAAAAGAAATTTCACCGTTTGTAACTGCAAAATCTACAAAAGAACGGGCGATAAAGTCCAAGAATTCCGACAATAAAGGACCTACCTACTCTTTGGAATACCTCGGATATTAACAAACAAGGGAGATAATTTCCAGTTTACCAATGTACCTCATTTCCTACAGTATTATTGTATATAGTGTATAAAATGTCACTTGATCCTACATTTGATTAAACATCATCTCTGTCATATGCCGCAAAGCAGACCGTTCACTTCCGGCACGATCTAACTACTTTGTAACTTTAAGTGCCAATTACGTGAGAATTATGAGGCGCAGATGGAGCGAGCGACTAGTTTAAAAATGTACACCATTTTCATGCCATTCTTCTCACAAATTTATATTCAATAGAAACATAAACACGATAAAAATGTGTAAGTTAATGCTTCACAAACGCCGCATAGCCTTTTAAAAGAAATTTCTTGTTTTTTCTTTTTTTTTAATCCGACGCCGTTTGTCTTTTTAAAGACATTGCTTGTTTATCATTGTAGATTATCATATGGAGAAAGAAAGTATGATCAGGAATTACTTACAATGTACTTAATTTTGTGTTCATAAGGCAAAATTGTGTTCTAAGGACCTAAGGTGAAGGTCTTAGTTCCTATTAAATGGAGGAGTCATCTTAACAAGAGGTTCAAATTTATGACAAGTTTTAGTAAATTTTTTATAAATGTTAGAATTAATAATACAATGTGTAGAAAGTGGATAAATATATATGGTATTTTGTGGTTTAAAATGACAGTAAGTTGGTATCTTAATCCGAGTTTAAGCTTCTAAGATATTAACAATGACCATTCTCACACTTAAAATCTTAAACAAAATGAATAAGATGTTTACACAAAAACTTGAAAAAAAAACTTATTGAAACAGAAACTGGAGCCAATACGATGCATTTTGTGATTCTTTCAGACCTAAAAATCCAGATTATGGAAAAAGCATGACACTAGAGCCTACATCATGTTTCATTTCCTGCAACAAATGACATTACTGTGCATATTAATTACAAGATCAAACTAATTTTCTCTAATTTAAACAAAACATCCAACAACAATCCAGTTTAATCTATCAGGATTTCAATTGCAGATTTGATAGCAGTCTCTACTGAAGGCAAGGGCACATACAATATATTGACAATCATGTCTGAGAATCTGATTGTAGAGTACAATTTTCGCACAACTTGCATAACAAATTTAAATTAGGTCTGCAAACAACTCTCTTATTGATCAGGAATTTTATTTTGACAGGCTGCATGCTACCCAATCTGAGGTCTCTGAGTAACAAGTAAATAACTGTGGGTATTGAGAGTCAGAGGAAGAGATAGAGGGGGGGAGAGAGTGTGAGAGAGAGAGTGAGAGAGAGAGAGACACACACACACACAGATTGAGAGAGAGAGTGATAGGGGAGGGAGGAAGAGGAGGTAAGGATGGAGAGGGAGAGAGTGAGAGCGAGAGTGAGAGCGAGAGTGAGAGAGAGAGACACACACACACACAGACAGAGAGAGAGTGTGATAGGGGAGGGAGGGAGAGAAGGAGGTAAGGATCAAAGGAGGGAGGGAGAGAGAGATGGATGGAGAGTGAGAGAGAGAGGGACAGCTTTTCTACTTTGTCCATATGTTAACAATGTCCCCTAAGATTATTTTATTTAACTTAGTTTAAAAAGAAATGAGAGTTCTTTCATCACCATAAATAGTATCTAACTAAAATATGCTTGTTACTTCTATAGTTATGTAGCTAATAGGAAATAATTCACATTATTAGAAGGTCATCCAATTTTAATTACTCCAGAACCATTAAGCTGCTAGCTCCTCCATATTTTAAATAAGGATTACCGGTACACAAACGTGGTGTCAGCTGTCACCAGTTATCACCCAATTACTTAGTTTGGTCTGTGCAAACAAGGGTACAAATATAGCTAGCATCCTGTGCACAGCAGGACAGTAAATAAGGGTTCTGCTCTGTGTGCCAGGGTTGCTCACTGTAACTATTGGTCTCTGAGCAGCTAAGGTTTAAGAAGTTCTTGGTCAATGTGGCCTGGCACATGAAGAGAAAAATATTTGGTCAGGAAAAAACTGCACATGACCATCTGATGATATTGTAGAGGGAGGTGGTAGAAAAATCAGCTGGTTAGTAGCTATAGCAATGATGAAATGATGGATGCATTCATTGTCTTGGTGCAGGGAGATAAAAGCCCAGACATAGGAATTCAAGACAATGTTGCAATGAGACAAAATACAATTCCACTTTGTTGCAACCTACAGTTATCATAGCTAAGATCAACTAAATCCAACTAAGGAATTACATTTATAAAGATTGTTCTCTCTATTCTTTGTGTGAAATTGTGAAATATATAAATACTGAATTAAAACTTAATGATAAATAAATAACTGCTGGACTTTGCATTATCCTCAAATGCTGATATTGCAGTTCAACATGAGGAAACCTTGCAAAACAATAATGAATTATATTCTGTCAGTATAGCTTTTTTCTGTATTCTCAATTTATCTTAATCTTAACATTAACAAGATTCCATTGTTTTAAACACTCCATATTTTATAAGAAAAGCAGCCATCCAACTTTCAATTTCTTACTATAGTTAAAGTTGATCTGGCTTTAATAGGGCTGTCCCATCAAGAATTGCACCATTTGCTTTGAGTCTCTAGCAATATAATATATTGTTACCTTTGCATGTAGTTGTTACAAAATATCTTGGTTTTGCTTATAAATGAACGTAACCTGTTGTAGCTCATAATTAGCAAACTTAATTAATTTAGCTCATAATTAGCAAGCTTAATTAATTTCTTGCTCCGATCAATTGGCACATGTCCATGTCAAAGAAATTATTGATTGTTTTACCATATTTGTACAGACTTATTAGTAAAATACACAATACAAATTCAGAATTTTTTCTGAAGAATAAGATACATGGGTAGGTTTTGTGTGATAAATGTCAATAGCAGTTATGGCTGCACCATCGGTATATCTGTGTTTATCATCTGTCTAGTTAAACGATGGTGTTTTTTTGTTACAGCACATCAACACAATTAAGATAATAATGGTGACAGCCAGCAAGATTGGATACTGGTAGGGGAAGCCCTCGACAAACTTACTTCTGGGTGCAACCAATGGCACACTGCATGTAAGCTGGTAAACCTTCCCACATGAAAGATCTCATCCAATCTGGACTCAATCCTTAGCGGTGCAGGCTGAGGAGTTACACATCAGTGACTTGAGTCAAACCACCTAACGATTCATTGTAACAGATGATAATAGAAGACCAAGAGTATGGTGTACTGTTGTGGAAATATTTTTTGTCCTTATTGATCCTAAAAACAAATCATGAAAGTCCTCGACCCACTCAGGACTTGAGCCAACATGGTGAGGAGCTGAGGCATTACAAGTCGGGGACTCTGACTGAAAGACAGTTAATACTATTGTTGTTATATTGTTTCTTTTCCTACAAACTGATTCTGATACTTATCTTTCAGGTATGAGAAACCATGCAGCTATGATGCTTTCGAACAAGACAAATACTTTATGTATCTATTTCAATAAAAATAATGGTATACAAAAGATTGACTATGTAAATGTGTAATAAAGCATTGAGAAAACATGAGAACATATCAGGAATGGGTGAGGTTTAATCATGAACTGATTTTGTGTCTTTGTCAGATAACCAAAAAGAAATGATTTGTTGGAAACTTGCATGCCATATCGTGACCACTTTTCTCAAAACAATTTTCTTCCACATCACAATCAGGGTATTGTGTTCTGTTCTCTTAAATCCTTCACCCTTATCATGCTACATTTTGTACAATAGCACATACTTAGTTGTCTTCCCTTTACGTTACAACTAGATGAAACAGTGCCTAGACATCTGCCATATATACAGAGACTCCACAGTAAATAGTGCAGATCCAAATTAGACCGTCCTGTTGGGTGTGGAGGCTGGATAATCTACACCTGCACTATTTGCCTAAACCTGACCAACTCAAGCTTAGCAGGCCAAGAGTTAAAATATCCAACGAACATTCTAGTACCACAATGCTGGTTGTAACTGAATCTTCAACATGGCAAGGTGATAAACAGGATCGAGGGCATTTTAAATGCAAAGTAATGCCAAAAAGGTTAAGGTTTATCATTATGATAAATGATTTGAAGACATGAAGACATGAAACGGGGTTTTGTCAGCCCTAACACAATGATTCATGTTATTAATGTTAAAGGGTGGAACAATCTGGTTTAGGAACAGGATGTTACATTCAAACCTAATCAGGGACATGAATATTTTTAAATCTCTATAACATGTCATGTTTTGCAAAAACCTTTTGATGTGACAGCATTTAATAATTAATACTAAGTTGAGTACAGGCTGATACACTGTTTGACCATTGTGAATGGCTATTGTACAAGTATCATACTTTAGACTGACCATTGTACAAGTATCGCTATAGACTGACAATTGAACATATATCATGCTATAGACTGACCATTGTACAAGTATTATGCTATAGACTGACCATTGTACATGTATCATGCTATAGACTGACCATTGTACAAGTATCATGCTATAGACTGACCATTGTACAAGTATCATGCTAAATACTGACCATTGTACAAGTATCATGCTACAGACTGACCATTGTACATGTATCGCTATAGACTGACCATTGTACAAGTATCATGCTATAGACTGACCATTGTACAAGTATCATACTACAGACTGACTATTGTACAAGTATCATGCTATAGACTGACCATTGTACAAGTACCATGCTATAGACTGACCATTGTACAAGTATCATGCTATAGACTGACCATTGTACAAGTATCATACTACAGACTGACCATTGTACAAGTATCGCTATAGACTGACCATTGTACAAGTATCATGCTATAGACTGACTATTGTACAAGTATCATGCTACAGACTGACCATTGTACAAGTATGATGCTATAGACTGACCATTGTACAAGTATCATGCTATAGACTGACCATTGTACAAGTATCATGCTATAGACTGTCTATTGTACAAGTATCATACTACAGACTGACCATTGTACAAATATCATGCTATAGACTGACCATTGTACAAGTATCATGCTATAGACTGACCAGACTGACCATTGTACAAGTATCATGTTATAGACTGACCATTGTACAAGTATCATACTATAAACTGACCATTGTACAAGTATCATGCTATAAACTGACCATTGTACAAATATCATACTTCAGACTGACCATTGTGAAAGTATCATGCTATAGACTGACCATTGTACAAGTATCATGCTATAGACTGACCATTGTACAAGTATCATGCTATAGACTGACCATTGTACAAGTATCATGCTACAGACTGACCATTGTACAAGTATCATGCTATAGACTGACCATTGTACAAGTATCATGCTATAGACTGACCATTGTACAAGTATCATGCTATAGACTGACCATTGTACAAGTATCATGCTATAGACTGTCTATTGTACAAGTATCATACTACAGACTGACCATTGTACAAATATCATGCTATAGACTGACCATTGTACAAGTATCATGCTATAGACTGACCAGACTGACCATTGTACAAGTATCATGTTATAGACTGACCATTGTACAAGTATCATACTATAAACTGACCATTGTACAAGTATCATGCTATAAACTGACCATTGTACAAATATCATACTTCAGACTGACCATTGTGAAAGTATCATGCTATAGACTGACCATTGTACAAGTATCATGCTATAGACTGACCATTGTACAAGTATCATGCTATAGACTGACCATTGTACAAGTATCATGCTACAGACTGACCATTGTACAAGTATCATGCTATAGACTGACCATTGTACAAGTATCATGCTATAGACTGACCATTGTACATGTATCATGCTATAGACTGACCATTGTACAAGTATCATGCTACAGACTGACCATTGTACAAGTATCATGCTATAGACTGACCAATGTACAAGTATCATGCTACAGACTGACCAATGTACAAGTATCATGCTATAGACTGACCATTGTACAAGTATCATGCTTCAGACTGACCATTGTACAAGTATCTTGCTATAGACTGACCATTGTACAAGTATCATGCTATAGACTGACCATTGTACAAGTATCATGCTACAGACTGACCATTGTACAAGTATCATGCTACAGACTGACCATTGTACAAGTATCATGCTATAGACTGACCATTGTACAAGTATCATACTTCAGACTGACCATTGTACATGTATCATGCTAAAGACTGACCATTGTACATGTATCATGCTAAAGACTGACCATTGTACAAGTATCATACTTCAGACTGACCATTGTACAAGTATCATACTTCAGACTGACCATTGTACAAGTATCGCTTTAGACTGACCATTGTACAAGTATCATGCTCTTAGTATGCAATGTTGATCACAAAATGGCAGCACTTTATCTGACACAATTCGAGGTATTCTTGAGTTTCAAAGTCAATCAAAATAATGTAATTAAACTAATCTATGTCAGACATTTGGGCACAAGAACATGTACATTTGTCTTTTACCAAAAGTCCAAATTATTCATATCAATATAGTAAAAATAAACAGAACGAAAGACCATCAGTGTTTAAATAAAAGGTTATTTGTGGGGATTTAGTTTTCTAAAAGAAGAACAACTGTAAACAACTTAGAATGAATGTAATCAAATTTTAATGCTCATAACCTAATGGATTTAAGTAATTAAGAATTAAAGTCCACATAAAATTAAACTTAAGAGAAAACAAAATGAGATGAAAAATCATCTGAAATAATATATAATTATGTTTGATTGTAAGGTGTAGTCTAACATTGAACTCTTTAATGATATTACTGTATAGTTGTGTGTATTATCCAAGAGAATTTTAGCTTACTTCCAAAATACTTTTGTATTGAGTTTTTCTCTTGTACTGTCATATGCATTTGCATTAATGTTGACTTTGATATAATCAAACAGGCTGAATATAAAAGAAACATAAAAATTAAAAATATATTTTTATTCAATTTGGCAGTACCATGGATAGATACTTTAAACATCATTATTTGTCAATAAAGGTCTGTTGGCAATGTCATCAAATATATATAAAATTTGTACAGTTCTTTTCAACTGAAAATATCAAAAAAATTTAAGGGGCAGCAACAAATATGCAAAAACAGGAATAGCCACAAGAAAATCACTGCAAATATTATTGATAATAATAATAATATTATTAATAATAATAATAATGTGGTCAGTGTATATAACTGTAATGTCTTATTAAGTTTCTCTATTTTCTTAATAGTGGATACACCACAACCTACTATTTATGTATGGACACAGGCGCGTTTCTCCCATTACGCACTTTACGCACGTGCGTAACCAAAGCTCGAAAAATCGAAAATCTAAAAGTACCAAACACACCAAGAAAGTCCATGCCTAACCGGGTAAGAAATGATATATTTTATTTCCGTTGTTTCTATGTTAAAAAATCTTATTACTACACCAATCAAGTTGAAAAGGTTTAAAATGATTAAACTTAAACACATCAGGATTTTAGTTGTTTATATTTTGCGTTAAGTTCCTCGCATGTCTGCTTTTTACATGTTATTCATTAGAAAAGAACCAAATATATTCAAAAGTATTATTACAAAGGTTACTTCCCTTGTAATTGTGCGTAATTTCAAAAATGGACCAGATACGCGCCTGTATGGACAATATTCATTTTGAATCAGAATCAGTGATACAACTACTGTGATAGCACGTCATGAACAATTGTTCACATTCTGTTGTATAATCCAAACATGACTAAAACAACAGTTATATGGAAAGCTTCCTATGTAATCCATTAACCATTATGGGGCTATATTTGTATTAAAAAAACACATAAATTCTCTTTATGACTTTACGATAAATACATTTGTAATGAAACAATGTTTTGTAGTTCATAGTGAAGATCAGGATCAGACAGCTCTTTGGCATTGTCTGGTAAATATGTGCAGGCTAAGAGATAATTACTCTATTGTGGTTCACTTAAGGATCAAACCCCTTATAATTATCTCCAATATCTTGGGCTAAGATTAAACAAGCACCATGCTAATTAGATTAATCTCCTCACTTTTTCAGACTTTGTATCAAACAACATTAATATTCACAAAAAGATTTCATTCATGATAAATCGGACAAATTCAAACAAAGATAAAATAATGGTACACACATGAAAAATAAAATAATAAATGTTGCCATTATAAGGTTTTGGCAATTTAAGAATGCCTAATCCAATAGTGAGAAAAGGGGCATTATGTTCATTTAGCTGTTAATTTATTCATCATACTTATTAAAATTAAGTGAAGTCAATCATAGACATGAATAACTTGAAATAATATGACAAATGATTCTTACCTTCACTGCTGAGAATAGATATTCCACACAGAATTATTCAACTTCTAACTTTGCCAATGCTGACCTTGCGTAATATCCTGCAATACAAGAGAGACACATTTATACATCTTAGAGGGTATTTATGACAAAATAAAAGCTCTTCATATAAATACAGATACCACGTCTAGGCAGAAGTATGGCCATTCCTAAGAGCCTAACCCTTATGCATATCTTGTAACTACAGGCCAGATTGGAAGGTCAAAAGTATCCTTCAACCTGCTCATTTATTGGCAGACATATAACTAAAACAATATGTTGTTACCCTGTATTTGTATACATTACCAGAAGCTGGCTAATCTGGATCTATACTATAATGCCTTAGCCTGATCTTGTACAAGGCAGTCTCAGAATTAAAACAACAACTCAGCTAACTATAGATGAAGGAGTAAGGAAAAATAGTCTGATAATTTACATGTTACTTTAATATTTTGTCTGCTGCCTTGGCTCTGTTTGTGTTAGCCAGTATTGCTTTATGAATATAAAACACAATATGGTCAACCTGTTTTTTATGAACATGCTTTTTATCTTGTATACTGTATAATGGTTTACATATCCTTTCTCAGTAGTTCCAATTCCAGTTTTATTTTAAGAAATACCGCAACACAAGGATAGTCATAATAGCAACATCCAGCTACTTTGGCAGAGGAAGATCTTGGACAAATATTGAGGTAGAACTAGTGCCTCAATGCAGGTCACCTCAAAGACTCAACTTTAAACTACTGCCGCAATGCAGGTCACCTCAAAGACTCAACTTGAAACTGCCGCAATGCAGGTCACCTCAAAGACTCAACTTTAAGTCTTTTGCCCTGATTGGTAGTTTCAAGAAACCCATGTGAATTACTACCCCAAATAGCTATACTCAACTAGTTATATTTAAGTGCCTGCCATGAGAGCAGTAGGTTGCTGTTCATGCACCAGTATTTTCGTAAGGTATCCTCTATATACCAAACTTGATCAGACATCCTGGTATTTCTTCAGCCTCCCTTGGTAAGGCTTAGTCAGCCTTAGTACACAGTTCTACCAAGATAGGATGAACCATCATAAGAGGGGTCAAGTCAAGCAAGCTTAAGGACATGCACAGTAAAGGCAGCATTGTGTATTTGTAAAATTGATGCTGTTTCTGGATTTTTTATTACAGTGTTATTTATGGATTGCTTAACCCAGTTTACAGCCTATAATAATATGAATCTATAGGTATAATCTGTTCTGTGTGTGTGTGAAACTGTAGCATGAGTAACGATAAATTACAAGACAGGTACATCTTGAAAGGCTTGTCATGGACATGAAAATAGACTATACACGTACATATAGCAGAGAACGTAATGGGCTTTGCTTGCTTGTGGTGTAATTATGCTCCCTCTAAAGAGGACACAAGTAACTTTCACATGTTGTTCATGACTTATAGTTCATGGCCTGTCAACTTTAACAGTTCACTTAAATAAGAATCAACTCAGTTTAGTCGCTACAGTAACAGTTTTTGTACAATCATTATTTACGAATGATTTTACAGAAAAGTCTTTGATGACAAAATGAACAAAATATAAACTTATATGAATTATTTAAAAAACAGAGGAAAAACATGTGAGAATTTATTTCTATTTGCCAAGTTCAGACGACAAAATGTGAGGGTATGTTAGAGGTAATATTGGCAATAACCTGCTTTATTCCCCAGCTTTATTGTATTTCTTGGAAAATATAACCAGCCAGTTTAGTGTTGTTAAATACATGTTTTAACATTTCACTCCAATGTGTGCAAAGTCACTTT
This sequence comes from Sinonovacula constricta, assembly GCA_007844125.1. Classification (NCBI taxonomy): domain Eukaryota; kingdom Metazoa; phylum Mollusca; class Bivalvia; order Cardiida; family Solecurtidae; genus Sinonovacula; species Sinonovacula constricta. Next base: position 75,273,191 of record CM017555.1, read on the forward strand.
CATACATTAATGTAGCTCAAGATCAGCCAGCTCCCACTGAGATTTGTCTATCCAGGACTGACATAATTTGGTATTCAGTGTTTAGAAGCATGACAGAATGTTAGTAAAATGTTAGCAAACAGAACTAAGATATTCGTTATTATGGGTTATCAAAAAATGTAACTTTCTATGGGTATAAAGACTGCAGGCAGATAGAGAACCACACAACAACAAGCAATAGTTATGATAGCTAGACATAATAAAGTTCTTCACTTCTCCTTGGGGTCTCATTGCACATAGTTACATCACACCAGTTTCTTATTTCATCTTTTTTAGTACTGAAAAACAACAACAAAATAAATGAACCATTGGTGTATTTTGGGTCCCTTGCTTCTGACAAATCAAGTTATGAAACAGAAACCACTCCCTGCTTAAAAACCATGATTACAAATCAAAGAACTAGAAAACAAGATAGCGCCCAATTGCAGCATGTGTTGTGTATATATGTATGTCTGTTCTGGGTCCCTTGGGTAAAAAACCTAGTTAAAAGGCTTGTGCAATCAGAGCTGGGTGGCCATCTTAGAGGGTGACTGGTCATTAAGAATCCTTTAGTGATTATTCATGATACTATAAAACAGATGTATTCTAGGTATAATAAGAAATCACAAAGGACCTACAGTTTGATCAAACAATTGCTCAAATAACAACATAAATCATTGCTACCTGAAAAGTTCCTGCAAAATGCTCTGTGTGTTGGTGCCCTAGATCTGTATGAACAGTGTAGCATAAAGCCTCACTTGTCATTGCTAACAGTTATTTCCTATCTGAGCAAAGTTGCATGTGACCACCAACTTTTAAAATCATTTAACATGAACATCTGGGTAATCAGCTTTTACGTTTATCTATATTTAGCTAAAATCCCCATCATACTTATTTAAAAATTTGGAAATAATGAACATTGTAATGTTATACATTTCATTATTTGTACTGTCTTACACTTAAGCTAATGTTATAAACAGCCTTTACTTAAACGATCATACAAGTTTATGCAGAAATAGCACATTCTTCAGAACAGGGGTTTGATATCTTAGATATAGGCAAACTGTCAGACACCACCTTCAAAGTTTAAATGTCATTTTTTTTTCTATATTAATTATCCTTTATAATATTAAATTAGAGTACATTGGTCTAATATGCCCCATTAAAATATAATTTCACACAAAATTACATGTCATTAATGTGCTTGTTTCTGATAATAAAAGTTCAACACTTAGAAAGTAAGAGAAAACTGTCAAAAGTCGTTTAAAACATATTGTTATCAGGAAACAATTATTATATATGATGAAAAATTGATTCTTCACATGCCTTTATATTTTCATTTTTGATTAGTTGACCTGCTTGTTTTGCCATATATTGATCATAAGATTAGATTATAAACAGCTTTGCATACATGTTGGTACTACTACTAACTTTGTTTTAATTGAGTACCTTGTCCAAAGATAAATCACTTGAAAAGAATTTACTTCATGACCCTTAACATGAAAAAAAAAGAATGAAATTTAATCAAATTTAACACATTTTCGAAAAGTATCTCAATGCAACCCCAAAGGTACACACCACACTTATGGGACAATGAAAAAATCACAAGTATAAATAACACTTTCATTTCAAAGGTAAAAGTAATTAAATAAAAACAGCAAATACATTTTGTGATTTTGTAATCAAATCTTCTATGTGGAGTTTTACAAAGCAAAATTTTTAAGTAAAACTAAATTAAATTTGTTATAAAACTTACATTTTTCACAACCTGCGCTTCCCTTTGCTATACTTTGTCTAATATCCAAATATTTCATGTCTCAATAGGGAGAACCATCTACAAAATTAAACTCGTTAAACGGTACAACAATACCCAGAGGAGCTGTGCCAAGCTGAAGATTAAACTTTTCATATCATCACATCAATCCCTATCCATCATCAACCATACTAGCACTGAGACTTCTGAACACACCAATAAACACAATGTGATAAATAACAATAAGCGGCCCCAAACCATTAGCCAAAACTGGAATTTGATTATTTTTTTCTATTGCATATACGAAATTCTGGTAACAATACAACTCTATTACAACATGGTGATATATCAAATTCTTAAGATAATCTGTTCATTCTGCATTATCAAACCACACAGCTGATGGGGAACAAATATAGAAAATATCTGTGAGATTCATCTCTAATGTTTACCATATGACTTTATTAGATTGAAACTCTGAGCTTGTTTTCCACTGAGGATTAACTATTTCAGATAAAGGAGGAAAAAAGATCTGACCATGATACAGATCTACTTCAAACTAAAATTGACAAAAAATTTTACTGAGCAAATATTTTCGCTTAAACAATGACAGAAAATTACAATAATATGATCAAAGCAAATAAAAAGTTATGCCCAATTTAAACATATTGCGACCTCATTGCGATTTGTGCAATCATTATTTTTATATCACTACAAAATTTACATCGATTCACCAATGAACTATGAATTGTGTTTGAACCAAACTTTAATTGCAAGTGAACAGCCACTAATATAGCAACCACTTTAAGACCAGTCTCATTGTTGTCATAGGTCTCATTTGAGTCTCACTAAACTTGCATCCAGTAAAAGAGCTTACACATTCTTTAGTAGCAAGTCTGAAGCTACTATTCTGAGACCACCCACACCAAACTGAGACCAACCATACCAAACTGACACTAAACTGAGACCAACTATACCACCTGAGACCAACCACACCAAACTGACACCAAATTGAGACCAACTATACCACCTGAGACCAACCACACCAAACTGACACCAAACTGAGACCAACTATACCACCTGAGACCAACCACACCAAACTGACACCTAACTGAGACCAACTATACCAAACTGACACCTAACTGAGACCAACTATGCCAATTTGAGAACAACCACATAAAATTGAGACCCACCACACCAAACTGAGACCAACCACACCAATTCAAAAATTGACTTTCTACTGCATGAACAATTTTTGACCCCAATGGCTATTTTTGTCATCAGCAATTGCTGAGATTTTATGTTTTTGCCTTGCAACCTTACAATGGTTATCACTACCTTTGTTGAGAGGGCATTGTAAACTTTAAGCAACATTTTTAATGATTTTATGAGACTGATGCGACAAGCTTGGTAAAGGTATATAAAGGAATGCAATCACTGCTAAATATAGCAGTTTTCTACATGAAATGTCTAGTATTACAATTGTCTTACAATTGTCTATGTGACCAATACCAAGTAAGAAGTCTTTTATCTCTTTGTCATCTGTGACCATTTTATTTATTTATTTTCACAAGGCAGCTAACTGCTTTGAGCCGTCAGCTATTCTCTCAGTCCAACAAGGTCAAGAAAAAAATCGGTTACTTATTACAAGTAGGTCTTCCAGCTGACCTGATAAACATCAGTGGTTCTACCTAGTTATTGAAATTTGTTAGGGACTTAGTTTAAATAAATGCTGAATGTTTCTTTTGTGCAGTGCACATGACACGAAGCATTGTGCATTTGTTTATGTAACCAGTGCAGTATGGGTAATTTCCGGACACATGTTCACTTAAGCAGCAGACCAGCAACATTCCATCTGTGTCACAATGTCATGTTCTGTTCCTTTGAAGTGTTTGTTATCTTTTGTCTCTGGTCGAAACTAAAGAATGACAAATGGACCAAGCTAAGCCAGATTGATGGAAATTTGGGTAATGAAAATATTTTAGAGTGCCATTGAATTTAAAGCATCATCAACATGTTTTGAAGAGATAGTTTTGGATAATAGGACTGGAGATAAAATTCTCCCGATAACAATACAAATGGTTCACATTTTAACTGCTGACTGTTGCCCCAATGTCTGCCAGAACTGCAAAAATAGCAAGGAAGCTTAAAAGATGTATTTTTCAGCTAGAAAATATTTCCTGAATATAGCTTTATTTACTCTACTTGTACTAGAGGTAGCTATGTCATAATAATATTAATAATATATAATGACAATTATAACATCTAAAACTTATGGTTATAACCTTGATGAAATTTAAGCTGAATTGTCCCAAAGTTCATTGTTATTTATTGTTACTAGATGCTAATATCGGCAAAAATTGTAACTCCTGATCATTATTTACTAATGAGCATATCTACATTATTTACTAATGAGCATATCTGCATTATTTAATAATGAACATATCTACATTATTTAATAATGAACATATCTACATTATTTAATAATGAGAATATTAACATTATTTACTCATGAGCATTTCTACATTATTTACTAATTAACATATCTAAATTATTTACTAATGAGAATATCTACATTTTCTAATAATGAGCATACAATATTAACTTCTAATTAGCATAGCTACATTATTTAATAATGAACATATCAACATTATTTACTAATGAACATATCTAAATTATTTACTAATGAGCTTATCTACATGATTTACTACTAATGGGCATATCTACATTATTTACTAATGACTATATTAACATTATTTACTACTAATGGGCATATCTACATTATTTACTTATGAGCATATCTTCATAGGTTACTTCTAATGAGCATAGCTACATAATTTAATATTAATGAACATATCTACATTATTTACTTATGAGCATATCAACATTATTAACTGATAAGCATATCTACATTATTTACTAATGAGTATATCATCATTAGTTACTACTAATGGGCATACAGCTACATTATTTACTAATATGAGCATATGTACATTGATTGCCAAAGCAATGGAAAGTTTTACTCAGCAGGTAAATAGTTTGCACAATTATCACATTAATGTATTGAGTGAAGCATAGCATTTAGTATTGGCTGTCCAAGGCAGCTTACAGATATTAATGTTCCTTGTAAGACAATGTCTTAATAATGAACTCAGATGCACACATATCTAAGTCTAGAATGATTCCCTAGCAATAATATTAACAACAGCTTGGTACTGGCATTTTGTTATTTATTTTACCATAGGCTTACTTGAAACAATTACATTGTACTATATTCCTTACAATTTGTGAACACCATAAAACTTTTTTTTCTGCTTCTAGCAAAAACATTTTGATATCTTTGATCATATGGCAATGATTTCTGTTTAACTAAGAATGTTTGTGTGGTAAATAATCATGCCTGATTATTTGGCTCTGATGTTTTGTGATGATATGAAGATGTTCTATAGAGATACCGATGTCATATAAATGGTTAGTAGACATTGTTACTTAGTGACTGACTTTAAAGAAGACAGTAAAAGAATCTCTCAACAAGGGTCAACCATGGCCCTAGCATTCTGTGATGAATGGATGAGATGAGATAGTGCCATCTATCAATAAATGCTAGACCATTTGTGGTATGTTGACATTCAAGAACTTTCAGCTTAAGGACAGACATTGGACGTTATGAATAATCAATGAGAACAAACAAAAGGGAACCAAAAAACCTTAAGTTCCATATTAAGGTCAATAAATGTGTTTTGTGAAGAAATCTTGATTATTTGTGATGTAAACTTGTAAGCTAATATTTTTAAACCCTTAAATGGGCGAACATTTTTTTTAGCAAAACTAAATAAAAAAGCCTAATGTTAATATATGTTTTCATTGATATCATAATTAGATGCAATGATACAATTACTCAGTGGTTAAACATAAAAAGAATTAACATGATTGTCTTTTTTGTTTCTTAGAACTGAAATGGATCAAAGCCTAGTGTCATATAGCAAGGAACAGCAGAAATAGATCCTTAAAGCCATCCTGGTGGAAGGATGTCTGTTTGGGTAGATCCCCTTAAATTAAATGTTTCCCCAACAAGGTTTTGAACTCACATCAACATCTTGATTTCTGTTATAATTTTAGTTTGAGAACAAAAAGAAAGGGTGGCGCTCATAGTGTAGTGGTAACCTCTAACAGGTTAACCTCTTATGGCATGCATGGGTTCCAGCACCATTTAGGGTGAAAGAATTATGTGACAAGTTCTTCCAGCTGACCAGCGGTGCACCGGTGGTTCTTCCCAGATGTTTGTCTGGGGTCTTCCTCCACCAAAATAGCTGGACCTTGCTATAATGATAATAGTTGGTCACTGTGATTAATTTTAATAAAAAAACAAAGCTAACAAAAAGAAAGCAAAACAGAAATGTCTCTAAACAGAACTGTATTGTAAACAAAGGTTTTATTCCAGTAATGTTGTTTTATGAAATTATGTTATTTTCTATCCATTAATAATGACCTCCATTTGAGGTGTTAGATAAACAACCCTTATCAACAAGCACTAAGTGTACATTAAATATTTATAAGCAGTTTTCTATCTGAAATCATGTTATTGAACTGTTTAGCTTTTACTCACTGTATAGTGTACGTCATATGAATGCAAATGTCTGTGTTTTTTTAGAATAACCTGCAATACACATAAAACCTACAATGGATTACTAGGGAATATTTGCTGCAAATAGTGCAGAACCTTTTTAAACAGCTTGGAACTGTAAATGGCTGATTTTGATCAATATTTATTATGGCCTGAATTAGGCTTATCTAGAATGAACCTTGTCTACCAAATTAAACTCCCCACCCCGGGAGCAATGAATCAAATTCTTAACCATCTGATTTGAATATAAGAATCTAACATCCATAATTCCATATGAGTTGTAATTAACTATCATGCTACATTTTTTTTCATAAATTTTCTAACAATTACATATATAAACAACAATTATACCTATAACAAGAAATTCTGCAGCAAAAGGTGCAGGAGCTGGCTGATCTTGATCTACACTTTTTGCCTGAGCTTGATCAGTTTGTGCTTATCTGGTAAAAAGTGAATGTGGAACTGAAACCTTACAGTTAGTAACCCACAGTTTGCCTAGATCTAATACATGTAATTGCCACATAAACTTATACCTTATTTTATGTAAAGGCTATTACTAAATTACCTCAATTGTTCAATGCTAAAAATTGTGCAATATATCATGCCAAATATCTATTATTTCAGAATCTATGGGCCCGCTTTCGCAGTTAAGTTAAAAGTCTTTCAGTCAGGCTTGGACAAAACATGATGGGGTCAAGATAAAATACCAGTCTATGTGCTGACCCTTAAAATAAACCAGTTGCCAGTCCAAATATATAAATAAGCACAATAGGAATTTCAGTTAAAAATAAACATCAACGTAAGAGTTGATTACCCATAATTATGATCATGCATGGTGGTCATGAATGTTTTGTCATGTTTTTTTATGATTCAGAAAGTTAATTTTATTTATAGTCAACCATTTTTGTGTAGTTTTTCAAATCACTATATAATACCATATTTTTTTCTAAACACTATGTGGACATTATTTTTCAATGACATCACTACTTTCGTCATAACTTATAGAAAACATCAGTGCTTGGACATTTTGTATTCAAAGAGATCGTTTTTATTTTTTATTGCTTGCATTTGAGTAACTCGTCAGGAAGTGCGAGGTTAGAGCTCTGTAAAACCAGTTTAAGCACCCCAGTCGGTCCATATTGCCGACTGACCGTTCCAAGGCGGTAACTGTCGGGTTTGCTCTTTTCGTTAAATGACTCACACAAATTTGTTCTTACTTTTCGCTTGGCCTGCATGTGAAATACCTTTGTTCTGTACCTTTTGGGAGTTTGGTATATGTTGCAATGCTCATAGGACTTTGTCATATAGTCTTATTGAAGGTATGTGGTCAGGGGTTTTTCTTAGTTTAAATGTGCAGGGTGGCTCAGATAGGAAATACCTATTTGTAATGTAAAAATATGGTGTTATGATGGATGTAGGATACCAATAAAAATAATTTCCCAAGATCTTTTCAGGTCACAATAATTTATTGGTTGCATGAGAGAAAAAATGGCATAAACGGCTAGGTACTACCTTTAAAACAAAGGGCATCTTACAGGTTCTGTGAATAGAAATACACCTTGAAATCAAGTGTTGCTAAGAATATTTTATGGTTGCTCTAAAATAACAGCATTTTGAGATTTTCAGGATGCAGGATGGTTTGTATGCCTTCTCAGACTATGGGGGGAAATGTCAATGACCCAGTTTACAGGTTGATTTTTTTTTTTAATCATCCCACCAAAACTATTTCAGTAATCCATGGACAGTGTTGCCTTGAAGCTGCTATGTTTCTGCCTTCACTGTAAAACACATGCCCTGAACAAGGCAGCGATTTTCTGACATTTTCCTAAAAAAAAGTAAAATGTCATGTAAAATAATGGTCCAGGAATGACAGAGGACAAAACTGATAATTTAGTTTACTGAGGGACAAATCAATGTGTCATTACTTGTGGCATTAATTTTAATTCACTCATTTTAATTTATTCACTTCGTGGTTGCAATTCTCAACAGTGACATTGATTGATACAAACACAGATCATACATAAAGTACAAAGTCTGTTATCTTGAGTCTAATTCAATCAAAAGGAAGGAATTGGTTTGGTAAACTATTGGCTACAGATGACACAAATGACCATAAATCTACACACAGTAGTACCAGTAATTATTATACCCCTACAGGTCTACATTGCATTCAAACAATCTGTCAATGTTCACAAATGGTTTGGGGTGCCTGTGGCATAATGGTAGAGTTGCCAACTTGTAACTCCTCTGACCACTTAGCCTCTCACTATGTGGGTCCGAATCCCATTTATGGTGAAGGTCTTAATCTGGGAAGGTCCTCCAGCCGACTTGTGGTGCACTGGTGGTTCTACCCAGACATCTGTTTGGGTATTCCCCAACGGGTCGTAAGAATTTATTGTATTTGTTAGAAGAGTTTAGTGAAAGGAATTGAAATGAAATAATCCAGTACTGATAAAGATTACTTTTCAGTTATATTTAGTTGCTGTACAAATTCTTTGTCCACCTGATTTTGAAAATAATTTTTTCATGCTTGATAGGAAATATGTCCTTTTACTACAGATCATTTGCAGATAACTGTCTAAACTTCTAGTCATTGAAATTGTCTTATTATTAAATTAAAGCATAATAAAGAAAGCTTGTCATTTTGGCTTGAACTGTGGTCTCCAGTTATGCTATCGCACAGTTCACAAGATTTATACTTATGCTGCATATATTGATAATTAACATGATGAAACTTGTACTTAAGTTAAAGAGTCATATACAACGTTCATCTCATAACAGACCCATGTTTTATAGGCTCAGTTCTCTGGAAGTGCTGATGGATCACATCAATTCGGGGAACTTTGGATTCCTAAAATTTCTGCCATTAATCAAATGAGACAATTGCATGTTGATGTCAATTATAATAAAATTTGTCTTCTGTTACAGAAAAAATAAACATTTTATTCAACAATTGTGTTTATCCTATTAAATGTTTGTACTGAAGGTTAGGATCAACAAGTCTGGTGTTGGCCATTATTTAATGACAAGATTTCTAACAGAGTCATTTTTATACTTATGTTATAAAGTTAAATGTCTACATAAAAGAGCATTAAAGTTCATATTTATTGCTATTTCAGTGTAAGATTGCCAGAATTTGAGAATAACAAAGTAAATTTTATTTTCAGCAATTGTTTTGACACATTATCTGCAAGTAATATCTAGTTTTATTTTTTAAGGTTCCAGGAAGTTTCTTATTTACTAGTTTCACTAAATTTTAGATGTCATTAATGTATTGTCTTTCAAAGAGCAATTTAATAATATATTTTCTTTTTTCCTTGTTTTCTTGATAAAAAAAAAAGGTGGATGTTGGATTATGCAGCCAATTTTCTGTTAATATTTGACGACAATGGTTCATAAATTATTCTACAGGTATATCTTTTTATAGACAGTGCCACTTAAAAATCTGCATCATGTAGATTGCCCTTCTAGGGAATTCACAATTATACCTTTAACCCTGGGAAAGTAGTGCACATACTACACAAAAGCTATAACTTTCAACACAAGCCAGAAGTATCAGCAGTGCAAGTCATTCTTTAAGTGTAAGTTAATATGGTATGCATGTTACAAAAAGATGCTAATAAGATTGTAAAACAGTATTGCATAAAGTGAGAATTTATGGATGCACTGCTCTGTGCAAGAACACAGCAGCCCAGTCTCTCAAGTGAGACATGGGGTGATATAATCATAATATGGGAGATTTGATATTTATTTAGTAATCTAAATTGAACTTTAAAAATAGATTCAGCTGTTCTTGTTTCTTGATCTACATACTGCTCATTTTTGCAGGCTTTTATATCAAGCACTCACAATAATATACAAAAACAAGATAATAAATTATTCAAGACAGGTCTACAAGCTGACAAGGTATAGAATTTCTTATTCATACAAGTGTTCATAAGCAGTAAAGTTGTGTACCCAGCTTCGATCAACCCCATGTTGTAGTTAGTTTCACAACACCAGATACTAAACACCATCAGTTGATGTTTGACAGCTCATTTTAACCCTTATTATGACATATTTTATACTAATTCTTACATGTATTTCATCATAGCAGAATAGACAATCCAACCATAAATCTATACAAATTTGGACACCAGAAAGTAATTGTATCCTGTGTTATTAACTTATTCTTAGAAGCCTATTTATCCTTAAATTCATTTCACAACTATAGTAATTTTATCTGATTCTTTCATAAGTATAACAGTGTTCATAAGCAGTTAAGTTGTGTACCCAGCTTCGATCAACCCCATGTTGTAGTTAGTTTCACAACACCAGATCCCAAACATCATCAGTTGATAATCCAACCATAAATCTATACAAAGTTGGACTCCAGAAAGTAATTGTATCCTGTGTTATTCTTAGAAGCGTATTTATCCTTAAATTCATGTCACAACTATAGTAATTTTATCTGATTCTTTCATAAGTATGATGGCCATTTTGTTGATTTAAACTTCATCATCTATGTTTATTAATACTCAAAACTTATTTCTTATTTATTAAAATACAGCTTCACAAATGTTACATTAAGAGCTGATAAATGAAGAAAATAGTGTATTTCCTGATTAGACAGTGACATAGCAAGAGCTTGGTAATCTGAAGACTGCAGCAGTCCTGTCAGTTTGGGATTAGCAGGATAAGTGTTAAAATTTTGACACTCTTCCGAGACAACAATAAAAATAGTACTTCAATACAACACCATTATATAAGGTAATAAAGTGTTTCAATGCTTAAGAAAGTCCCTTTGTGTATTTATTGGAACATGATGCTGTTAGTGTTAAAAATAAGTCCTTTTTAGTGTCATACTGGTATTCAAATGAAAGGATACTAAACACTAAAAAAATAATTAAATAAATAATTTTGTCTTCTCCATTTCTTCATAGTCAGTCTATAACCATGACAGTATTGTAAACAACTTGGTAAGGCAAAGCATTGTCACAAAAAGCAATGTTCAAATAACAAAAAGCTCACCTTTTGTATCCATTTGAAAGAAACAGGTGTTTGATCTACCCACTATTCCTGTAAGAGGCTATATCCATTTGAAGTGGTCAGATCACCTTGCCATAAAACAAACTGACCTATTGATTATTGACAAGAGGTGGTAGACTTCAGCACTGTTCATCTAGATAAGTGTGCCAAAACAGAAAATTGTAATTGACCATTTTCTTGGTGCAAACAGTGGACAAAAAGCTGTCAATCAAGATATGGCAGAGTTTTTTTTAAACAAATTAAATCAAAGCACTAAAAAGTGCTGTCACCAATTAAAGGTATACAAATAATGGTCCCTTTATTTTTTTTCTATGGTAGATTGATTGTGCAATGAACTGGAAAGCAGGCACGTATGCAGCTGTGAAACAACTACCTCAGCTTAAAACATATTATACATAATTGAGACAAAAGCTTACAACACAAGCATAAACATTCGAATATAGACGATACCATCATACAATAATTACATCTAAAATAACTGCTCTTAAGTGCTACCAGATGCAACCAAAATAAACTGAGTTCAAAATTAACTTCCAATTATAAGTTGGTCAGTATATCAACTATAGTTAACAACTCCATAAGTTGGTCAGTATATCAACTATAGTTAACAACTCCATAAGTTGGTCAGTATATCAACTATAGTTAACAACTCCATAAGTTGGTCAGAAGATCAACTATATTTAACAACTCCAAGACAATCTCTTTGATTAATTTTGTCAACACTACATCCCAGTGATCTGAATCTAATTTCCAACTAGAAACCTGGTATACAGCTGTAGAAGGCAATGAGGCCGTGTGTAGGATATCACAAATATATATCAGCCTAATGTATAATCCATAGGCAATGTAAACTCATTTAATAACATTTTTTCTCTCTTCTTTTACCATTTTAGTCACTAAGTGATATTCCTAAGCAGTGTGGTTCATTCATAAAACTGCATTTTATGTATATCTGCATTAGAAATACTATCAAACATCTGGTTTAAACAGATAACAATGTTCAGATTACACAATGCACCTAGTCACCGTCAACATACATATTTGTTTCTGTTCATGCACTATTTCCTCCCTGGCAGTAATCAAGGTAGTCAAGGTCATGCAGGATCAGTCCTATGTCCTTCAGAAATTCAGCTTTATCATAACTCTGGTTGCCCAATAACCATAAAAGGTTCATAAAAGTAGTCACAGTAACAAGACTAAGTTTCATGCTACAATGTCTGTATAAAAGGGTCTCAATAGTTGTTCAGGTCATGTTAAGAAGTAGGCTTCTAGTAATATATCCTTACTTTACTGCTGACCAATTTAGAAAAAAGTGTTTTAGATAACATCTTGAGGAATCTTACTGGTGATATGTTCTCACAATGTAAGTTGTTAGTGTTTATTTTCTTCAGATTGTCTGCCAGATGAAGAAGACAAAGTGTAAAAGCCACATCAGAACTTACAAACATCATCAATATATGTAATCACATTGCGTTGGCTTCCCTTATTTATGGAGTAGTACCATGACCTGAACCAGTCTAGATATATTCAAAGCTATAATTAACATCTCTAATCACTTCAGAACTTATTTGAAAGCTTTTAAACATGATAAAAATACCTTTGATTATTTCACAATAAGTCTTAACAATTTGTTTTAACCACTTAGTATTATATGTTCACCTTTCAAGGATGACTAAACAACAGTGACAACCTTTGATCAATAATAAACACCTCAAAACACATCTGAACACAAAAAACACTCTTTCCTGTGGTGCAAGAACTGAATATAAATCTCCCCTGCTATCCTGTGTCAAGTTGTTTCTGCCCTAGTGAACAAAGTGACAAAATCATCCTGAAGTTTTACTTCTCCAATTTCCCTTAATTTCCCTTGCATAATGTTCTCTGACCATATACTGTTTACTGTCATGACAGAAGAGCCCAGTCTATGTTGGTAGCATTACTACAAACTTTTTGAATCATTTTGTTATGTTCTGGTTGGTGTTTGAATCTGGGGCCTCCAGTACCTGGAGCTTACACTATTTTGGTTTAGCTTCAAGGTCAGGCACCACAATAGTATACAATACATGTATTAATCTGGATAGCCTGTGGTAGTAAAGATCATCCTGGAGTAATTTTTAGTGGTATTGACAACAAATAACAGTGTTTTTTGCTTGTTTTTTTACATACAAAAAAGTGCAATGGATTTCCAGTATTTATACAAATTATAATAAATAAGCCTTTCATGGCTCAATGGAAGATTGAGTCATTAAATTGTAACTCATCCCATCACTGCAGGGGTTGTAGTCCTGGTCAGGGCAAAAAGCAGGCTGTCAGGGTCTTCCACCTGACTTACAGTGCATCAGTGGTTCTACCCACACACTTTCTAGTGTCTGTCTCCACCCAAAATAGCTGGATCTTGCTAGGATGAAAATAAAAATACTGGTGCAATTTATGTTCAAAAATATAAACACTGACACTGCATGTGTATTTATGCCTGAAACATATTGGTCTTAAATATTTAGATTTTACTAGGTGCTAAAAATAGTCAGCAAAGACAGTCCCAACCTTGGCACCACCATAAAACAGTGCCTAATGCTAACATCTTAGAATTGCTAACATGATCATACATTTCTAATTCTGAGAAGCAAAATAATTAGATAAGGCTTAAGGTCCCAAAACAGCATTATAATTACATTCTGGTTATGGCATAAATTTCATCCTTTATACAATTACCGTATATATTAACAAGTTTACTAAGTATAATTAGTGGATAATTTATCTTAAGAAATGACTTCAGAAAACAATACAGTTACGTGGAGAGCAAATTGCTCAATTATTACAGAACAGCTGGCCTAATTGTACTTTTCGAAGTTAATTGAATGATCGAAATACATAGCTGAAGGCAGTAAAAATATGTAAGATAGATAAATAAAAAGCAAAATTGTAAAATATTCAATCATATTTTGACCTTCAGGGTTGCTTATAGTTTTTTGATGAATATTAAAAATGTTAACATGTTTTAAATCCAAAAGAAATTTATATAAACAAATAACAATTATAACACTGTCAAATATTTCTCATTTATTCATAATTTTAGTTTATAAGACTGCAATCATTACAAGCACAAATATTTACATATATATAGTAAAACAAAACATACAAAAAAAGGTTGATTCTGCAAAATGATGTAATAAATACAAAATAAATATGCCAAAACATTTAAACTTTGTGGTAACTTATAGACATTTAGTGCAAAAGGTAACTTTATTTGAACTACATAATTCTACAAAAGTTACATTCATGAGCATGGTATGTGGACTACTTGTTGAGAAATCACTCCTCTATTACAATGACATTACCCAAGCAGGTACTGATATATAGAGATTTTGCTATACACTATCACTGATGTTATAAAGAAGCTATAGTATCAGGTTATGGGTTATTGAGGAAGTAATCAATAAATCTAAATCCTGTCCTAGATATGAGGTGCAGGCACTGTCAAGTGGTATTAAATTTTATTGTTGAGGAAACAATTCCATGGCATAGCAACTTTGAATATAATGTCAACGTAGCAGCATAGGAAAAAACATTAGTAGAATAGTTTGTTTAGTCTGGGTAGAACAACCATTGGTTTTGTAAGAATAGATAATAAGATTTAATAGTTACTGAAACTTAATTTCTTGGTGTGGAGCATTAAAAAATAACATTTGTCATTAACCAATACTAAAAAATATTTTGTTTAATACTATTAGAGTTAGTTAGTAGACCACGTTTCCTAAAATCAGATGTGGTAATATGGAAATTATTTATATTTGACAAGATGTTCAGAAAAGTACAACAAAATACAAAAATATAGCCAGCATTGATAATATCTATCATTTTAATTTGTTATGAAGCTAAAATGAATGGATAGTTTTTTTGACATGCCAGTGACATGACAACCTACATACCTTATGTCCCAGAAAACTGTTGCAACTAACTATTCCTGAAGCAGAAGCTATAACTCTTGCATCCCCACTACAAGGTTAGACAAACATAACACACATATATATCCCAGGAACAGACACATTTATTCCCAATTAGCAGATCACATGATCACATTTGATCACAAGTAATTCCTGATTGTGAGACACTTCATGCACTCTGCTTGATCTTATTTTCTGTTTACCTTGGGAGAGGACACCAGATAGGGCTACACCTATACACAGCAGCAACTTGCTCCATTTCATTGAGCAAAGGACATCTACAACTGTATATAGAGCCCAAGATACAACCTACATTCCTATTTACTACATAACATTGCAATACAGTGGGGGTTAAAGACTACAAGCAGGTGAACAAACTCTATTCCACTAGAAGAGGGTGACGGGGAAAGAAAATCTGTTTGGGTTAGATTCCCATTCGGGACCTTTTCCAGTTGACCTGTGATGTGGAATTGATTCTACAGACATTCACTGGAGGGCTTCCTCCAGCAAAATAACTGGTTTGTACTGTTATGATGATAATTGGTCACTACGATATAATTAAACAACAAACAAATCAAACAAACAGGGGTTAAGCTTTTTTGTTGTTAGGTAATGCAGATGTGGATAAAATCATGTTGGTGCAATGGGTACTTAAATTTACAGGATCAATTACATGTTTGAAAAAGTTGTTGAGAGGTTATGACACTGACACTGAAATTAAGGGATGCAAACTTGTAGCTGACATTGTTTATTGTTGTTGTTTTTTGTTATCTTACTTTCATTCTTGTGTATTTGATTGCTTTTTTGCTTTCATTTTTTATTATTCCATTCACTGTTTTACCAAGTATGTTGAAGCAGAGACTGTCCTTAGCAAATTCTTTCAGAAAACTGCATAAGTGGCATTTGTGAGGCATTCATCTTTAAAGGTACATTGTCAGAGTTAATTATAAATTTGATGCACTATTCATTTCATTCTTCATTTTCATTTGCATGCTTGACTTCTCAATAAGACATCTGTCATATAAATATATTTTTAAAATAAAATAATGTTTATATTGTAATTTTTATACTCAAGCAATAGCTTTAAATTTTAAACATGATACACAAAAGTTAGTAATAAGAAAAAAAATAAACTGTTATTTTCTTCTTATCGAAGTTTAAAAATACAACAACAAAAAATATGTCAAAAACTTGCAAATTTCTACATAACATTTAAACAAAAACTATGTCATTTTTGAGATTCAAACTTGAGATATAAACTTGCATCTCCATTGCCTAAAGTAAAATTAACAAGTGTCTGTACTATCGTCACCAAATTCTTAATAAGATTTTCTATTACAAATAAGAACATTTTCCAAACTTATGTAGCACAACACTTGCCTACTTTTACCTGGACCATTCTATTTTTGAAACTTCATGCATATCTCACTGAACACTGGTGAAGTATATCAGTTTTTTATCAAGGTAAATTCTAATTGGGATTTTCTTCTATTAATATATATATATACACACATATAGAATGCACAATAAAGAATAAAGAAGCTCTATACCTAGGTATTGCAGACTTCTGTGGAACACTTATAAAAGTATTGTATTTTGTATTTTCAATATCTTATATGGTCACATAATACCTGATACCATGAAGGGATAAGTTGAATAAATACAAAAGAAGTGCAATCATTATCTTTGGTAAAGGATTAAATGTTACCGCAACATTCATTTATGGAAAATGTTTATAACCGATAATGTCTATTAGATCTGAATCAATATGCTCCCTTCATGATATTATAATACATTTGGAAAACAAGCGTATGACCTATTAAGTGTTGGTGTGCCGTAAAACCCAAATAAATAAATAAAACAAGAATATTTAAGATTGATTATTTATTGTTCATTTGAAACTTTGCTGAATGATGAATTCAAAAACAAATATTGAAGTTTATATGTACAAAAGTTAAACTAACAAAACATTACCTTTTTTTCTAAACTGCAAACATCTGTATAAACATAATAAAATCTAACAAACAACAGTTACAAATTCATAAAATATATATAAATGGGCCAGCATCGTACCATACATCATAGTGTTGTTGTATATCTTGCTTTTTGGTACATTGTTGTCAATTGTTGCTTCTCTAATACTAATGTAAATCCTCACCCAGTTTATTGCTTTTTAATTATCATTATATGCAACAAATGCAACCCAAATAAATTGTTAAGCACATAAAAATGAATGTAAATGATATTTGGGAGGAATCCACAACAATGTAAGTATGTGCCCTGAAAAAGACAATGTGCCAAGATTACTTTCATGAATACAAAAAGAAATCTAGTGTTCCCTAAGATGTGTTCTCTTATTTATTTCATAGTTAAGCACCAGAATTCATACATTGACATACATGTCTTATGCATGTTGACCTCCAGAAAGCAAATGGCTGCTTTCCATTAAATATACTGTTAGATCCATTTAACATCAGTTTGCACGCTTCGCTGACCAGACATCACTGCAAGTCTAAGAGACAAATACAAGACAAGAAACAGATGCAACCACCGAAGTTCATGTTACAGATTACCACCAGATAATTTCAAATAACACTTTGTCTTTTTCCATTCCATTATTTTGCTATCTGATTTAAACAGTCATCACAAGACAATAAATGGATTTAATGCATGTGAAACAAACATCAAACAGATTCAAGAAGATATAACACAGATTTATAAAAATGCCCTTTTTTCAACAGTAACAATAAAAGATCTACATTAAACTGTGATACTTATAGCTGATGAACTGAAAAAACGATTTATTCTTTTCTTTTCAAACTGGTCAATTAAATTAAAAAAATTTTAAAAAATACCACACAAAAAATAACACTAACACTGTTAAAATGGAGAAAAAGGTCACAGTGTGTGTCTTGTTACTAGACTGCAGGCTAGAATCCTTAATGTCGACAGACAAAAGGAACCTGTATGTAATATCTGAAAAATATAAAAACATAAAAAAAAAAATAGTTTTTCTTACATAATACTGACAATGTAAATGAAGTCTTGATGAAATACCTGTATGTTTGTGTACCATGAGACAAGAATGCAAGCCAGATACCTTCAATGTCAGAGAACAGGAAGACTGTGGTGTAAACAGAATCCTCAATGTAATAAACAGTCATCTGCTGAAGCCATTGTTCAAATATTAATCTTCTAGACTGCTCTTATTGCTATAACCTGCATACACTTATAACAGATTAACAACCCCCGGCCTCCACATACCATAATTATAACAGTAGTAATGGTTTACATAACTTTAAAAGTAGTTCCACAAACTAGTCAGCCTTGGGTCAGAAAAATAGGATGGACTGGTTGTGGTATTATTACACATGTTCACAGCATGCCACCACAGTGAAGGCAATGCTACAATAAAATAGTACACTGCTTTCAAAATTAGGTAACTGATAGGTTTGTGCACTGTGACAAGAATGCCAGCTAAGAATATTCAGTGTAGGAGAAAGGAGAAAAAAATTGATCCTCTGATGAAATAAACAGTAACGAATGTCTGCTGGAAACATTGATTGCCTGCATGAACACTTTCACAGCTTAATGGCAACTATAGACAGAGGAACAAAATATCTTTTATTCTAGACTTGTAATAATACATAACCCTGTACTATAACATCATACCACATGTAAGTAATTAACAAAAATGTCACACACTTCTGTAACCAGAGAAAAAGAGTGAGCCACCACCGTGATTCGGATCACAGACCTTACCAATACTATAGCAAATCACTCTACCAACTGAGCTAAAGAGGCTCTATGAATGAACTCCCAAAGAAACTTATCTTATTGGCCAAAGGGCCTGTCAGTCTATCTTACTGGCCAAAAGGGCCTGTCAGTCTATCTTACTGGCCAAAAGGGCCTGTCAGTCTATCTTACTGGCCAAAAGGGCCTGTCAGTCTATCTTACTGGCCAAAAGGGCCTGTCAGTCTATCTT
Source organism: Sinonovacula constricta (assembly GCA_007844125.1). Classification (NCBI taxonomy): domain Eukaryota; kingdom Metazoa; phylum Mollusca; class Bivalvia; order Cardiida; family Solecurtidae; genus Sinonovacula; species Sinonovacula constricta. The sequence goes on from CM017555.1 coordinate 75,292,540, forward strand.
ATTGGCCAAAAGGGCCTGTCAGTCTATCTTACTGGCCAAAAGGGCCTGTCAGTCTATCTTACTGGCCAAAAGGGCCTGTCAGTCTATCTTACTGGCCAAAAGGGCCTGTCAGTCTATCTTATTGGCCAAAAGGGCCTGTCAGTCTATCTTATTGGCCAAAAGGGCCTGTCAGTCTATCTTACTGGCCAAAAGGGCCTGTCAGTCTATCTTACTGGCCAAAAGGGCCTGTCTGGCCAAAAGGGCCCGTCAGTCTATCTTACTGGCCAAAAGGGCCTGTCAGTCTATCTTATTGGCCAAAAGGGCCTGTCAGTCTATCTTACTGGCCAAAAGGGCCTGTCAGTCTATCTTACTGGCCAAAAGGGCCCGTCAGTCTATCTTACTGGCCAAAAGGGCCTGTCAGTCTATCTTACTGGCCAAAAGGGCCTGTCAGTCTATCTTACTGGCCAAAAGGGCCTGTCAGTCTATCTTACTGGCCAAAAGGGCCTGTCAGTCTATCTTACTGGCCAAAAGGGCCTGTCAGTCTATCTTACTGGCCAAAAGGGCCTGTCAGTCTATCTTATTGGCCAAAAGGGCCTGTCAGTCTTATCTTATTGGCCGAAAGGGCCTGTCAGTCTATCTTACTGGCCAAAAGGGCCTGTCAGTCTATCTTACTGGCCAAAAGGGCCTGTCAGTCTATCTTATTGGCCAAAAGGGCCTGTCAGTCTATCTTACTGGCCAAAAGGGCCTGTCAGTCTATCTTACTGGCCAAAAGGGCCTGTCAGTCTATCTTACTGGCCAAAAGGGCCTGTCAGTCTATCTTATTGGCCAAAAGGGCCTGTCAGTCTATCTTATTGGCCAAAAGGGCCTGTCAGTCTATCTTACTGGCCAAAAGGGCCTGTCAGTCTATCTTACTGGCCAAAAGGGCCTGTCAGTCTATCTTACTGGCCAAAAGGGCCTGTCAGTCTATCTTATTGGCCAAAAGGGCCTGTCAGTCTATCTTACTGGCCAAAAGGGCCTGTCAGTCTATCTTACTGGCCAAAAGGGCCTGTCAGTCTATCTTACTGGCCAAAAGGGCCTGTCAGTCTATCTTACTGGCCAAAAGGGCCTGTCAGTCTATCTTACTGGCCAAAAGGGCCTGTCAGTCTATCTTACTGGCCAAAAGGGCCTGTCAGTCTATCTTACTGGCCAAAAGAGCCTGTCAGTCTATCTTACTGGCCAAAAGGGCCTGCAGTCTATCTTATTGGCCAAAAGGGCCTGTCAGTCTATCTTACTGGCCAAAAGGGCCTGTCAGTCTATCTTACTGGCCAAAAGGGCCTGTCAGTCTATCTTACTGGCCAAAAGGGCCTGTCAGTCTATCTTATTGGCCAAAAGGGCCTGTCAGTCTATCTTACTGGCCAAAAGGGCCTGTCAGTCTATCTTACTGGCCAAAAGGGCCTGTCAGTCTATCTTATTGGCCAAAAGGGCCTGTCAGTCTATCTTACTGGCCAAAAGGGCCTGTCAGTTTATCTTACTGGCCAAAAGGGCCTGTCAGTCTATCTTACTGGCCAAAAGGGCCTGTCAGTCTATCTTACTGGCCAAAAGGGCCTGTCAATCTATCTTACTGGCCAAAAGAGCCTGTCAGTCTATCTTACTGGCCAAAAGAGCCTGTCAGTCTATCTTACTGGCCAAAAGAGCCTGTCTGTCTATCTTACTGGCCAAAAGGGCCTGTCAGTCTATCTTACTGGCCAAAAGGGCCTGTCAGTCTATCTTACTGGCCAAAAGGGCCTGTCAGTGTATCTTACTGGCCAAAAGGGCCTGTCAGTCTATCTTACTGGCCAAAAGAGCCTGTCAGTCTACACTGTGCAAGGTAGAATCCTTCCTCTCAGCTAAGATATTTTCAGTTGATGACAAGTCCACTGAGTTAAGCATTTTGCTCACAAGAAGGTCATATACATATATATTGAAACAGGGTAGATGGCACTATTTAACTAGGAATATTGGAGTAGACATGACGGATTCATTGCAAATAACTCTAATGATATAAAAATGAAAGTGGTGGTGCCTTAAAGCAACATGGACAGTTGGTATACACTTTTGACTACTTTGTTCCAAAAGCACCACATTGTTGAAACACAATGTATAATGTACTAGAATATTACCTATGTTTGCTGGAATGTGTAAACATTTAAAAGTTTGATTTACTTTTGGGTTAAGATAATCAAAAGTATTTCAACCCATTATGACAATTTTTTCTCCATATTTATCATAATAACTTAATACAGTACACCTTGAAGCTCTTAGTGCAGTTATATACTTTTTGTTCATTAACTGAATTGATAGTGATGCAATAATTTAGATACATATGCATAAAGTATATTTCATGATATGAAAAAAAGGATGATATCAAGAAAGATGATATCAGGAAGGATGAAACAAATAAAAACAATATGAAGAATTATGATTCAAAAAGTAATCTGAAGAAGGATAACATGTCATGTACATTACAAAAGTGTGACCCAGTCACTTGAAATGTCCATCTGGTATTCTCAACTGTTTTCATAGGTCTGAGAGTGACTGCATGTAAAACCAAGATCATGATTTGTGGCACAGGTCTTGACCAACTTCATGACTCAGGCAGCTTCCCATGTGCTGTCTGTCATAATGGTATAGGCAGCAGCAGTATATACTGCAACTGCCAGAGCTGGGTGCACAAGAAATGTAGTGGGCTCAAGCACTTGTTTGAGGACTCTGACTTTAACTGTTCAAGATGGTGAGAAATATGGATCACTCGCTCGATGGAAGACCACAAACTGTTGTCCAAGTATGACTGAAAAAGTTGGAACTTGTAGGTTCTTTTTACTACCTAGGAGACGTACTTTCCCCAGCTGGTGGCCGTGAGTTTGCAACATCTATGCGCATGAAGACTGCTTGGAAGAAGTTTAGGGAGCTGCTAACGGTCCTTCGTTCATGCCACCTATAATGTACAATACTCATGGTCAAGTGTATAGCACTTGTTTGCAGAGTGCTATGCACTTGAGACCTGGGCACTGATAAGCCAAATCTTAATTTTGTATAGCAATGACACGGTCAGGAACAGACAGATCTATAGCATCAACCTCAGAAGAATGTCCTATTTATCGTTTGCCACTTATCCATATATAGTGGACTGATTTGCAGCACACCCTGTATAGAGTTACCTCAAGGTGCAATTAACTGTGAAAACACAGCCCATTTTCTCAACTTGCAGCTCCATACCAGGTTTGCAATCTGGATTAAGTTTCAGATCAAAGGGGTTTAGTGTTGACAAAATAAATAACTAGGAGTTAACTAAGAACTCATTTAAATCACAAGTTTTGTGCAATCAATTTGCCATGGAATAATTTAAAGTGACCATTATTTGCACTTAAATTGCTTTCCAGGTAAAAATTACACTTCCAAAACAGTGCACTGAGCTATAAAATAAGCAAACTGTGCATGTTTGTTATCTTTCAGTTACTTAAGTTCTCCAGAAATGATGTACTTTTGAAGCAGATAAAGTGCTGCTTTCATTGTCTTATAAAGTACAATGTGAACAATTAGCATGATACAGCATCCAGTCATATTATCCTGACATAAGGCTGACTCAACTTATATTTATACACAATTTATTTTTTAGCACAAGCAAGTGAGCTGTACCGCCAACAACTTGTGTGATAATTATTATTTAATATTAGTCTTATATGCCTACAATAAACAAGAACTTTACTTCTAATACTTGGATAATAATAACAACATCTATATCCTCAATATGCATTTATTTAAATTAGGGATGGCAAAGGCTTCAGGTAACCTCTTCAACTGTTTGACTGGTTCACTGGTTAACCTGCATAGGCCACCTGCTTTACTGACATTATAACTATTTATATCTCCAATCATGTGTTACTACTCAATTATATCTGGACAAGCCAGGAATACACGCTATAAATGACCATCTATGCTATGTGATCTCCATTGTAAACTCGAGCCCCAAAGAAGACCCTCAGGGGAAAAGTTGAATATCAGAGTATAGATAATGCATGCTTCAACAGAGTTACACTCTGACTAAAAAACATGCTTCATCCCATTTCCTTTAGTCACTGAGCGGAATGACCTAATGTATTCTTAATAATCATCATTCCATGTATATATACCAGTATACACACTACAATCACTTGAACATCTAGTTTAAACAATATTTTCCTTTACATTTAAAGCAGACACAATTGATGTATTTAGTCTGTTTCCACAACATTTTTGTTTGTGTACAAGATTGAAGAATTGTAAAGGTTCTGCAGGTTCATTCTATGTGCCTCTGATTTTCAATCTTGTCCCCTCTGGATGGTATAGCAACACTTCAAAAAAACTGGTTATAGCAACCCTGGTTTTAATTCTATCCCTTGAAAAGCAGCTATTAGTACTAGACAAAATTTTAAAAAAGTCCATATTTGAATAAAAACATATCACAAAACATAACCAACCAGCATCAGGTTTGGCAAACTCATATTAAAGTATGGATTTCTGCGCATCTAAAGTGACTATTATGGTAGAAAATCATGTGAAAATCATGTTTGCATAGCATAATTAAAGCTCCAATTAAGTGAAACATATAATTTAAATTTCTGTTTCCAGGTTTCACATGACAGCCAAAGTATTATGAAATGATTCCATATAATCTTATCTCATTACATTTTGTAATATATTTTATTCATCAGATTTTAATTAAAAATGCCCCTATGTTGTAATTGTTTTTTCCATCTGTTTTGACCTCTATGGAAACCAAACCCTGGTCCTGCTATGCACAAATTAATTAGACTAAGTCAAATGGTGCAGATTTAGATCTGCCAGTATCTGTTGGGAGTTATTTGACCAGGATCTATACTATTTGCTGCTTAGTTCTTATATATAGTGTTGATTATGAACACCGCTGAAGTAGCATGTAATTTATAATTGAGTATTAGTTATTAGCAAATGAAGCATAAGAAGGCTTTATTGATGCCTGGTTTCACATTAAATTTTATGCTACAAGATATTTTAATCATTGATATGCTCTCTTGCCTGCAGAAAGATTTCTCAGTCAGCAACCTTGCAAGTAAGGTTTTAATCGCATTTTCAATCTTTAACATACAGGTTTAAACTAATAATTGCAAGTTGTTTTTGTCATTTTCTCGGCAAATATTAATTTAAATTACATTTGGCAAGACAATTATATATTAGCTAAGGAAGAGTACTGTTAATACTTTGATTTAATCCAAATATATTTTGTTTATTTTTAAGTTTAATGACTTGTTTTCTATATTTTTCAGATTTTTTAAAAATAACATCTAGACAATGTCGAATTAACAAGCAGAAAAGGATTATGAAAACCTCAATTCATTATAAAGATAGGGTTATGAAATTGATGTATTATATTGACTTTGTTTACTCATAAAAGATTTGTTACTTTTTCCTTACAATGTTACATTCATCCAACTTTCACCCCAGCAATTCTGTTCATGCTATTTTGTTGAACAAGTGTGCATATCATATGAGCTTGTTTTCTCATGCAAAGGTAAAACATGGAGACTGATTGCATCCACAGGCTCCTGGTATCAGTTGGTGTCACATGCCTGGATTTCATATCTTACATCAGCTAGATGCTCCAATAAGCCTGCCAACAGAAAACTGTTATATAACACGTTAGTGTGCTTTATTTGTAAATAAATCATATTAAATTCATAGTAAATTGCTTACAAATTAAATGTTATGCATGGTTAACATATTACACATTGCTAGATACATAGCAGAAAGTCCTGATTAGACATCATCCAGCAAAAGCTACAAAAGCCTGATTTAATGGCAACGCGCTGGAGTGCGCCGCCTATATATGGAATGCTGAAAAAATATGCACATGCGAGAGGATGTCCTCAGAAATTCTCGTTCTAGCTAGAGAATGATCGAGGGAAAATGGACAAGGTGTTCCGAATTCTGGAAGTTACGCAATTTATACATTCCTAATGTACGGGTCCTATTTCGCTAAATGACGTTCTTTTTATATATAACTACAGCGAGTATGCAGTATTGTTATATGTTAAGTTGTTCTTTGTTCATACTTAATTAGTAGGATAAACCTTCTATTCCTGTTACAAAATACTGTGATCTCTACTTTCTCTGCCTTCTTTTGCTTTCTGTCTAATTCATGATCAAAAGTGCTTAAAATAAATAATGCACACATATCAACAGTAATGTAATGTTTGCTAGGTGCCGAACATGTACATCACATATCTGGGGTTCTGTTTAAGCCATCTGAAGATGAATCATTACAGTTATAATGGCTATATGAACACATATAGCTTTTTCGAAACCCATTTAAATGCGATTTTCAAACTTCTCAGCACAATGTCACATAAATCGCCTTAAATGTAGTTATCTATGATTGTGTAGATGTCTCAATGCGAATACTGAAGTTATCTTCAATGTGTAACAAACTTGCACCACATGTATCTGTGCCACTCCTCAGTTTTCTTCACAAAATTATAAACTTGACGTCTGCTGCCATCTGAGAATTGGGTCATTAATAACAAACAAGACAAACAAATCTCCAACTTTATGCTACTTACCTCACTTAATGGGGGCGAGATTGAGACATTAGGCTGGCAACATCATTAAGCACCAACAAACACAGCTTTCTTGCAAGATGGATTCTAGAGAGCTGAGACAAGAACTACAGCAAGGTTATTGCTATAATAGTTTTCATGCCATTTGTCTGGGTCCTCATCCCTGTGCATGCTAGGTTCTACCATTTACTGTTAGTTTATATTCCAAATAGATTGATATGAAGCACCTGCAATTTAAAGAAGATTCTTGGCTGCAGACTAACTGCAGCAGCAAAAACAACTGATCCTAATCAGACAGTTCTATAAGGAACATGCCTAGACATATTCAGTACCAGTGTCCAAAAAGGTAACTAAATGAATATTAATTACAAAATGAGGACTAATAAATTAATGAAAGCACAACAAACACTGAGGAATTCACTGCCTCAGAAAATCACCATATTTTGAGACAGTGAAACCTGTTGACTAATAGTTGTATATAGTTTTTGATGTTAGATAAACAGACCCTCCTTAAAGTATATATTCTCCATGTTCAATGTACTAGACATATAATAAGCAGAAGGTTAAGTGTCAAGGACCAAAAGAGAGAAAGGTGATTTCTATCACCATATATATACTGGTTACATGACACTTTCACAGGAAATTGTATATCTACATGCAACAGATAGTGCTCTATATATAAATTAGTTTTGTTTTGTTTCTTGTTATATCACAACAATGCACATTTACATCTATGGAAGTTAGGACAGTTGTTTTCTCTGAACTGTATGCATGAAAGTACAGACAATTTTTTATGAAATGTCAAAAAAAAAAAAAAAAAAATTGTAATTAAACTTAACCATATTATGAGCTATAATACAAGGGCAGTAATGTGCCATCGCCGCACATGGCATCAGCAATTAAGACATCAACACTATGTAAATGAAGCTGTCTTACTCTTCTTGATAATGACTGTAAGCTGTATAGGCAATATTTCTGAGCACCTCTCTGATAGTTACATTTTTCAATATAAACATAAAGTTTATTGGGTTTATCATCCCACCAACAGTATTTCAGATATCTGGAGACAGTGTTCACTTGAAGCACATACAGTGCTGCCTTCACTGTGTATAGCATGAAGTGAACACCTGGCATGATACCACACCCAGTCACATTATCCTGACACCAGGCCAACCAGTCATGGAATTATACCCTTATATTTACTTCAGTGTTAGCAAGGGAGGTATACCACTACCATTTTTATCAACTTTGGTATGTCGCGGCCCAGGATCAAACCATGGGCCTCCCATACCTGGAGTCGAATGATTCTCTTGCTTGCTCAGTCATATATTACACATTTATTAATGTCTGTCCATGATAAAATTCAAATTCTTTATTGTCACACATTGAAGTGAATATTCTGCATATTTTGATTCTAAAAGAATTTAAATTACTATGTTGTTGTTTTTCTAGGGCTTACACAACACCAAGCTTAATCAAGAAGTTGAATGTCTATTTTTTTCTTTCTGAAATTTGAAAGCTATTTAACTTTGAGAATTGTAATAATGAAAATAAATAATAATTAAAAACTGACTATAAATGGCTATAGGTTTTTACATGGTCTGTTTGGTATAGAGTTACCTTAGTAATTAAATCATAAGTAGCACACAAGTATAAATAAAAAATATCAATAAATTTATTCTGCTTCTAAGCTTGTACAAAAAGAAATCTGTCATACTAAATAAGCTGATATAATCAATGTTGTTTTTAAAATAAAGAGTCAGTACAAGATGTTCTTGCACAGTCCTTGTCATATTGCAGCTCAAGGTAAAACAAGCATTTGATAGTATTGCGGGCAATACAGTAGTCCCCTACCGGTCCCTCAAAAAGTTCTTTAATTATCATACGCTCCTGTTTATTGCCATTTATAATTAATTTGAGGTTAAAGTCTGTATTTGTATAATTATGGCTTAAAAATGAAGTAATAAACAAGGAAATCTACAGATACATATACAAGTCAGCCTGAGCTAAGGGACACCTGAGAACAGCAGACACCTGCTTTCAATGGACCCATCAATATTCCCCAAAGGAAAATCATTCTATAATTGACCTGTAAACAGGTCACCTGTCATTTTTTGTTGGACAAATGGACAGACAGACAGGGCAAATCTATAGTCTTCTCCCACCCAAACGGTAGTTAGGGTTCACATATTTTTTCTTAATTCCCCTGGCCTAAATAATTGTTAACTTATTATGACATTTATTTTTGGCCTTTATTTAAGGTATGAGCACCTTAATGCACTATCATTTAAGGTAAGTGCACCTGAATGCGATATCCAAAACTTCACGATTTTTCTGCAAGGTCATGCTGTGACCTTGACCTTCAAGGTAGCGACCAAACTGTTAAGTGTGACATGTCATCTCAATATGGTGATCATTTCTGTGAAATATTTGTAAAATCCGACTTCAAATAACAAAGTTATGGGCCGGACACGATTTTGCTGCAAGGTCATGCTGTGACCTTGACCTTCAAGGTATCGACCCAAATGTTGTTCGCAATACGTTATTTCAATATGGTGATCATTTCTATTAAATAGTTTTAAAATCTGACTACAAATAACGAAGTTATGGGCCGGACACGATTTTGCTTCAAGGTCGTGCTGTGACCTTGACCTTCAAGGTAGCGACCCAAATGTTGTGCGTGCATATTGTACACATTGCTACCTATTAACATACCAAGTTTCATGCGCCTAGCTTTAATATTTTTAAGTTATCAAAGGATCCAGATTTTTAGCGGACAGACAGACAGACAGACTGACGGACTGATGGACAGAGGGTAAATCTATAGTCCCCTCCGGTGTGAACACCGGTAGGGGACTAAAAACAATATGTCAACACAAAATTAGGAAAACAGTGATGCATTACTGGATGAGTAGAGAAAGTTATTTTCTGAAGAGATAATATAATAGGAGCACAGAAAAACATTTGATCTGAGCCTTGAGTGATTTCAATGGACCTCCAAAATTGGGTTACGAATCTTCATGACAAGAACTGATGGCAGCTATTTAACAGGTCTAATTATAATTAGCGTTTGCTTCACTATCCTGTTAATACCCACATGAACAATATCCTTCTCCAAAACTACAATAACACAAAGTCAACTGCCTTCTTGCCTCTATTCTAATCAGTCATGCTAAATATTTCTCCTTAATTAAAGAAATTGCTGGAATTCTCTATAAATAGCCAATTTTCTTTTATTGCTTTCTTCATTACATTACATCTGTGTAGGAAGGTCAATGGGTCCATTGTGAATAGCCATTCAGTCCTGATGGAGGGACAAATGGCTTCATTTGATACCAACTTTATGTACAATACGCACAGTCTAACAATGACCAATCTAAGACGCAAGTTTTCATGTAGGCTTATGGAGACTTCTGCTTGAAGCATACATAGACACATGAATAATAGTAGCACTAAAACAATATTACAAGCACTAAAACCATATTACAAGCCCTATAGCCATGTTATGAGCACTATCACTTTATTACAAGCACTACACCCCTATTACAAGTACTATCACCATATTACAAGCACTACACCCAAATTAGAAGTACTTTTACAATATTACAAGTACTTAAACCATATTACAAACACCATAATCATGACTGAAATACTGTTGGTGGAACAATAAACTTAAACCCATATAAGAAGCACTATAACTATTTTATGAGCACTATATAACCATATTACAGTACTATAACCATATAACAAGCACTATAACCATATTACAATACTATAACCATATGCAAGCACTATAACCATATTATGAGCACTATAATAATATAACAAAACTATATTCATATTGGATACACTGTAACCATATATTAGACACACTAGAACAATATTATAAGTAATAAACACATATGACATACTATGTAAATATATCATAACTAATATAATTAATTTAAAACAATTTAAATGTATTAGAAACAGTTAAAACACATAACTAACAATATAAACCTATTACAAACAATATAAACATACCACAAACAACATTCACATATTACAAACAATATAAAAATATAAAAATAAAGTATTTAAACTAATTAAAAACAATATAAATACTCCACCAACCATAAAAAAACATATTTACACAAATGTTATTCATAAATGTTTAACATGTACATCCATATTTCTATTTTGACTGAATTATAAACACACCCATGTGTAAGCTTAAATTTAAAAAAAATGCTCCCTTGCACAAACACATAACACTAACAGTGTTTGTATTTTGACAAAATTCAATTATGAACAGAAACAAAATGTGCAGTTTCTCTCAAACAGATTTGTTCCAGCATTATTATGTTGTGAACGGCAATAGCTGATACATCCATCAATATCTGTAGAACCTGAGGAAATGAATACCATTAAATCTTAACTGATGTTTCTCTACTTTCATTACACATTTATTTTCTTTCCCAGTTTCTAATGCATAATACATCTATCACATCTCACTACAATACAAATATAACTCTCAGCCTGCTAAATGCTAACTGACCAGGCTTTGGCAATATGTAGAGATCCAGATTAGCCAGCTCTCATGGTGAGCTGTCAGATCCATATCTGCACTATTGGCAGCTGAGTCTTAAGCAAGCTGCAATATATCCTGTTGTCTATGCTTGGAGTTGTTAGCAAGTAACTATATCTTGTAGATAACAATGGCATAATAAGGGTTATTTTGGTAACAATCCTAACAGCGGGATCTCTATGAGTTGGACAAGTATACAAATCCATTTACAAAAATGCATCCATTTCTGCCACACAAGATTCAACATAAAGAGTCTTCTGTTGATGAAACAAACAATACATTATTTTTCTCCAACAATGTTCTCCAATCCAACAATGTTATCACAGCCAGTTGCATCAGAGAGCCAACAAAAGCAAACAAAGACCATGCATTAACAAATCCACCTGCTACATTAATTATTGACTAACATCCCATTCAAATCAAAGGTACCTAAACAATTATTGGCAGTAGATAGAGCAGGTCCTGACTGGAGCAATGTGAGCAGAACAGAATAAGAAATTTGGCTTCTTTTTTATCACCAAGATAACCCTTTCTCTTAGAATTCCTTTATTCTGATGTATACAAACAAATAAAAGACATTTCTAGAGGGCAATGTTCATCACTTTATCAGTCTACTGGTTGGATGGTATTTTGCTACATTTGTCAACATAAACACAGAAGGCACAGCTTTATATGCCAGGGAGGTCAAGCAAAAAGTGAAACTAACAAAGGGCTATAACTCTACAACAAACAATGTAATTTAAGTTATCCCACCTGCATTTCTCACCATGAGCAATTAAGGTGTAGATATCTATGGTATTTTCAGCAATAAGCAGTGGGCAGATGCTTTGTATCTGCACGGGAAATGAACGACACCGCTGTCCATGCAAAGATGCAACATGGGGAGCAGCAGACACCATTTATAAGCCCAGGCTTGTTTTGCATAGAACCAGGCGCTAGGGGTTGCTCTCAATGGTGGGAGAAGTCTTTTGACTCCAATCGTAAGTTACCGCCCGCCTCAACCCAGGCAGGCCCCAGGCAATAAGGTACTACCTCACCACAACTTGCATGCTTCATTCATCCAAAAATGTCATCTTCCTCCAGAGATGGAGTGACAGGAACCTATTCAACCTGGCCCATCTTAGAGCAAATACCAAGTTGCACAAGGTCCTCATCTGGGAGATGTTCTTTGCTGATGATGCAGCCCTCACTGGTCACACGGACGCCATCCATCAGCAACTCATCACTCTCTTTGTGAAGGCGTGCACAGAGTTTGGTTTCACCATCAGCCTCAAGGAGACCAACATCATGGGTCAGGATGTCAGCACCACTCCTACAATTACCATAGGCGATCACACCCTGGAGGTGGTGGACAAGTTCACATACCTCGGCTCCACAATCTAAAGAAATCCCTGGATGCCGAGCTCAATGTGGGGATAGGCAAAGCAGCAACCGGCATGGCCGCCTATCAAAGCATGTGCGGGATAACTGCATGCTGACCCTCAACACAAAGATGAAGGTGTATCAAGGTTGCCTGATTAGCACCCTTTTGTATGGCAGTGAGGCTTGGACCCTGTACAAGCACCAAGAATGAAGACTGAACGCCTTCCACATGCGTAACCTCAGACAACTCCTCGGCATCACCTGGCAGGATCGCATCTCCAATGCAAATGTTTTGGCCAAGGCAGGCATGTCAAGCATGTTTGCTACCCTCTACCCTCTGAGCCAGCCACTGGAACACAGCCAACAGGACGACCAGCCCTGCACTATAAGGATGTCTGCAAGAAGGATCTGAAGGTATGCAACATCAAGCCAGCAGATCTTGAAACAGCAACCTCTGATCTCAGCATCAAGCAGGCTGAGGAGAAGAGAGAGTTCCAGCGTGAGGAAAGGAAGAGTCGCAAACAGCAGAGACCCCAGCCTTCTACTGCTGCCCCAATAGTAACCAACAAGGACCACACTTGCAGCAAGTGCAGCAGAAGCTGCAGCTCCCGCATTGGCTTATTCAGCCACAGCCACCACTGCTGCCCCACAACTAAGTAAATACTCAGGTGCAGACTCCATTGTCTTTAGAAACAGAAGGATGCCAACAATATTTTCATCACCACTTTATTATCAGTTTTCATGAAAAGTATATATTAAACTTTCATGTTAGTTATCTGATTATGTGAAAGTAAACACATGTGCAGCTATCATAATACCTGATAACATTATCTTTACAGATTTTGTTACATGTTAGTGCTCTATATCACCACCACATACAAGTGTTATTCTTGTTTTATAATATCTCAAATAGTTTCATGAAAAGTTTTATCAAGAAAAGTTTCCAAGTCTCAACAAAACTAAAAGGGTTTCACAATACTGCTTATCTAAAATTATATTGTATCTTGTTTAGATACATTTGCCCATCGATCCCTGCCTGGTAAGAGCAACAAGCACACCACCCCACATTAAAGTTGTCACCTGACTGGGACTTGAATCCGAGCAGTGATGGGCTGAAAAGTCAGCGACTCTGACAGCTAAGCCACAAACACTCCATGCAACATTTGGGTTATCTGTGTTATCAGCAATTGCAATTTAAAACAGAAAATCATAAACAGATATTACAACAGATAATGTTACACAGGTCAGCGCTCTCAAAAGATCATCCGTCCATAAACAAATCACAGTACCCTTGTTTCACTGCACAACTCTGAAAGCTGCTTAAACCACATCAATAAAGAGGCTGGTTTGAAGAGCTTATATTTCTAGCTCTGCAGTTGTTACAATAGTCACAGATATTCTTCTGTTTTTAAGAAAAGGAATGTACTCTTAAAGACTGGAAAGCTTTGATACTGATATCTGTTTTAGCATAAATCCCAATCATCCTTTTTTGCAAAGTAAGAAATAATGAACCTTTAATGATTTTCCTTACAATCTGTACTCTCCTTATATCTAAGATAAAGATTGGACCATAATTGTGGTGATTAGGCTAATAACATTTTCTAGAATTTACCTACTGAATCCATTTAACCCACTTCAAAACATATCTAGAATTTCATACTGGCAAACATTCTGGCCAAGTATAGCGAAGATTGGGCTATCAATATGGCCTCTTAGCATTTTCACAAGATTTTTCTGAAATTTGAACAAGTGACCTTGTTTTTGACAGCACATAACCCTTTCACAAGCTCACCCAAGATTTCTTGCAGGCAAACTTTTTGGCCATGTTTAGAGTAGATCGGGCCATAAAGGTGGTCTCTAGTGTGTTTACAAGTTTTTTCTGAAACTTGACCTAGTGATCTATTTGTTGACCCCACATAACCCTAAAACAAACTCATCCAAGATTTCATGCAGGCAAACATTCTGACGAAGTTTGGTGAAAATTTGCAATAAATGTGGCCTCTAGTGTGTTCACAAGCTTTTTTTCTAAGATTTGACCAAGTGACCTACTTTTTGACCACACATGACCCAATAATGAAGTCATCCAAGATTTCATGCAGATAAACATTCTGAGCAAGTTTAGTGAAGATTTGCTATAAATGTGGCTTTTTTAGGTTGCGAGTCTTTTATCTACTGTACATATTGTACATTTGTTGATAGTTTATTTTATTACTAGCTATTTTGTCTGTATATTAGTTCAATGTATCTGTTTTAACTCCCGATGCAGGTTCTTACTGTTAGTTGTCTCATTTTAATGGGATATTTTTTATTAACACTGGTCGTTTGATAGAAAAAATTCAGGAAGTGTGAGGTTGGAGCGCTCCACAAACCAGTTTTAAGCACCCCAGTAGGTCCTTTTGCCGACTGACCCTTCCAAGGTGGTAACTGCTGGTTTTTCTTTTTGTGAGTCATGTCTCATCTCTGTGTTTTTGTCACATTAACAATTTACCCTGTTTGCCTTTGTCTAGAGGTAGTTTAGATTTAAATATCTGTGGAATTGTTTTTAGAACTTTTCTTATTTACCTATTCTAGTGTGTTCACAAGTTTTTCTAAGATATGACCTCATGACCTACTTTTTGACCCAGTTTGACCCAATATCAAACTCATCCAAGATTTCATGAAGACAAACATGTTTAGTGATGATTAGCCTATAAATGTGGACTTAAGTGTGTTCACTAGCATTTTCTAAGGTTTTACCAAGTTACCTACGTTTTGACCTCATGTGACCTAGTTATGAAGTCATCCAAGATTTCATGCAGGCAAACATTCTGATCTAGTTTGGTAAAGATTGGGCCATAAATGTGGCCTCTAGTGTGTTCACATAGTTTTTCTAAGATTTGACCTAGGGACCAACTTTTTGACTCCATGTGACACAACAATGGATTCATCCAAGATTTTATGCAGACAAATAGTCTGACCAAGTTTGGTGAATTTGGGCTATTAATGTGGTCTCTAGCGTGTTCACAAGGTTTCTTAAAATTTGACCTTTTGTCCAAGATCTTGACTCCAGTTGACCCAATAATCAAATCATCCAAGATTTCATGCTGACAAACATTCTAACCAAGTTTGATGAAGATTGGATACAAACTGTAGCCTCTAGCATGTTCACAAGCTAAATTTTTGCCGACAGACAACGGACTAAGGGGTTTCTGAAAACTCACCTTGAGCATGTTGTGCTCAGGTGAGCTGAAAAGCAGTGCTTCAGTGATGGACCTTAATATCTTAATATCTCTTCACAAGGTTTCTTAAAATTTGACCTTTTGTCCAAGATCTTGACCCCATTTGACCCAATAATCAAATCATCCAAGATTTCATGCTGACAAACATTCTAACCAAGTTTGATGAAGATTGGATACAAACTGTAGCCTCTAGCATGTTCACAAGCTAAATTTTTGCCGACAGACAACGGACTAAGGGGTTTCTGAAAACTCACCTTGAGCATGTTGTGCTCAGGTGAGCTGAAAAGCAGTGCTTCAGTGATGGACCTTAATATCTTAATATAATATCTTAATATCCTGAATACAAGGGCTTTTAGTAGGCTCATATCTGGAATCATGTGATAAAGCATTATTTACTTTAGAAATCTTTGGTGAAGATTAGGCCATAAATATGGTTTATGGGGTGTTCGCAATATTTTTATACAATTTAACCTAGTGACCAATTTTTCTGATGCCAAATTTCCCAGTTATGAATTATGTAAGATTTCATGCAGGCAAACATTATAGCCAACTTTGGTGAAGACTGGGCCATAAATGTGGCCTCTTAAATTTTCAGAACATTTTTTTTTCTGAAAATTTGATCTAATGACCGATTTTTTTACCCCACGTGACCCAGATACAACTCATTAAAGATTTCATGGAACATTCTATCCAATTGTAGTGAAGATTGGACAATAAATGTAGCCTCTGGTGTGTTCACAAGGTTTTCAAACATTTTACTTAGTGACCTTCTTTTTAGACCCAATGACCCAGTAACGAACTCATCAAAGATTTCTTGTAAACCTTTTTACCAAGTTAGGTGAAGATTTACCATAAATGTTACTTGTAGCAGTTCACAGGGTTTATCTACGATTTGACCTAGTGACCTACTTTTTCAAGTTACGTGACCCAGTATCAAACTCATCCAGGGCACACATTCTGGCCAAGTTTGGTGAAGATAAGACCATAAATGTGGCCTCTGGCATGTTTAAAGGGTTTATCTAAAATTTGACCTAGTGACCTAATTTTTTTACCCCACATGTTCCAGTTACAAACTCACCCAAGATTTCAAGCAAACAAATATTCTGGCCATGTATAGTGAAGATTTCTTTTAATTTTCTAAAATTTGACCAAATGACCTATTTTTTCTTACCACACATAAACCAGTTGAGAACCCATCCAAGATTTTTTGCAGACAGACTTGGGTCAGAATGGGCCATAAATATAGCCTCTATTGTGTTTAGAAGCCGATTTCTTATGCCTCACCACTGACAAGGTACGATGACAAAGTGGTATCAGAAAAGCTTACCATGAGCAGGTTGTGCTCAGGTGAGCTAAAAGTTCTTGTTAGAAGGCTGAGAGTTGCAATAAAACAGCCTTAGCAGGAAAAAAGACTTCTTAGTTTCTTTAGAAGTATGTGATAACATCACATTTTCATATACTTCTCATTTTCCCCAACAAAATAGGAAGGGAATACATTTAAGTGTCTTACAGTCTATTTTATTTAAATGCTGATTTTTATTTAAAATTTATTCAAGCATCCAGAATTTAATTAAGAAAGTACTGTCTCTAGAGGGAAAAAAGTGTTTTGTAAACAAAAGTTGTTAATCTTTTGCCAGGAAAACTTACCTCTATTCAATTTAAATGTACACAGTTTATCATTTTAGATGACAGACTGGTATCTTGTTTGTATTAGTATTATAATTGCTATGGGGAGGGTTTATACTATTCTGTTCATATTTAAATATGGAAAATATAATCAACTGAACCCTCACATCTGTATAACCTGTATAATGAACATATCAACATTTCTACCTTCCCTGTAGATGTAATTAACTTCTCATTTGAAAGATATTTTCTATGGTGTTTGAGGGACTAAAACCCAATACATGTACTGGCATGCACCTAATGCTGTGTTCCATACAGGTATTGCTTAAAGCAACAGCAGAGGCAAATTATGACTCTAATAGGTTTCTGTACACAGTGGGCAGTCCATACTGTAGACCAGCCTGAACAGTTTCATGTCTTTTTATTTATTCTAGGTTTTTGGTGATGTTGATTGCAGTAGTCTCCAGAGCAATGAGAAAGCAGAATTGTAGAAGCAAGAAGGATTGACCCTACATGACCTTGGCAATCAGTCTGCATACCTAGGAAAATGGAGTTCATGTACCGCAACGAATTTGTATTTTGAAGTTGACCAGATGAGTTGTGTCTAGGCATGCTTCAAATGGTAATATTACCATAATATTGTAAAATGTTAAAGCTAGATGTTTGAGTGTTTATATTGTGTAATTCATATGTATGAATAAACAATACCATGCAGAAATATCACTCAGTGACTAAAGGGTCACAAGATGGGAGAAATATGGTATTAGAATGAATGTACCACTGGCTCTGCATTATATACTAGGCAAAAATATTGGTGATACTTCACACAAAGCCTCTCGGCCTTCTTCGGCTCTATGCCAGGTTTACAATTGAGATTTAGATTCAGATCACAGGGGTGTAAGGTTGACAAAATAAATCAAAGTGATGGTCGCAGAGTCATTTATTATAGTTGAGTCTACCGACTAACTATAACTGGGAGTTACTTTTGAACACTGTGAGTTTGGGTCGAATTCAATAATACTTATGAGCATTTATTTTAGGCAAGGTTTTACTTTAACTTCAATCATATGGAAAGTATTGTATGTTTAATAGAACAGAATGTTAGTGACTATATTTTGTTGCATTTGTCCCAAAGTATCATCTTTATTTAGAGGAGATGGTTGTTGTTCTGTGAAAGACATGCCTGCTGTCTGTTGCAATGGCAATCAAATGACCATTATTTGATTATTTGCATACCTTTAATGGCTTACAGGGTAAAACTTACACTGCTCAAATAGCAATTCTCATCACTTTTATTGTTTATGAGGTAACCCCAGATAGAAATGTTTATTATTAGGCATGGCAATGGCTTACAGAGTAACCACTTAATCTCTTGATGGTTAGCTGGTTATAAATTCTGTAACCAGTTTGTTTATTGGGTTTATCGTCCCACCAACAGTATTTCAGTTATCTGGAGACGGTGTCCACTTGAAGCAGATATAGTGCTGCCTTCACTGTGTATAGCATGCCGCGAACACCTGGCATGATACCACACCCAGTCACATTATCCTGACACCGGGCCAACCAGTCGTGGAACTACCCTTATATTTGCTTGAGCGTTAGCAAGGGAGCTATACCACTACCATTTTTAACGACTTTGGTATGTCGCGGCCCGGGATCGAACCCGGGGCCTCCCGTACCTGGAGCCGACGCTCTACCGATTGCGATACCAGGTCCGGTCTGTAACCAGTTAATCACTCTTATAAATTCTCTTAGATATCATGTATGGAATATGTTGGGTAATGTTTGTATAAATCTATTCACCATATTAAAGTCTATTTCTTGAAACCTCTTACTGAGCTGATGCTCACAACCCTTCCACAAATCCACCATTTTTTCATGAGGTGGGCGATGTGGCTGTCAGGGTGTGAACCCCAAGATACAATTAACTGAAAATTCTGTCCATCATCACCACTTGCAAGTCCAACCTCTCATCTTCTGTTGCTGAATGGGCATTCTCTATGTTGGGGTTGCTCATTAGCAAATAATGAAAATACTGATCTAGTGTCAAGTTTACAAAATAACAGTTTACCAGAACATACCGTCGGGGAGAATTGATCATACATTCTGCTATATATTTAAATAAGACATACTTCTTAAACACTGACTGTTTGAAACAGTCATCTTCACCGACGTTTACTTTAGAAAGACCAAAATATTAATTGCACTATGCTAGGTCCCAGTTTACTAAGATAGCATTTTTTCTTTCTTTTATTTGGGCACTTTTCTTTATTGTCATATAAATAATATAAATATCAGCTATACAGACCTTAAAATTGTGTGATATCTCAAAATGGTAGCTTTTGAAGATTTCTAAAACCAAACTGGAAATATGGCCATGTAATTAAATGGACATATCTTATTCCAAGAACCAAAATACAGTGATAATATTAGCCCAAGTTAATGGTTGAAATGAATAACTGATTTGGTAACTGTTGCCCTATATTATATATATATATATATATATATATATAAGCACCTGTTCACATATACTTATAATAATATATTAGCACATCCAGTAGTGTTACCAAAAATTAGCCCAATAATTTTTAATATAATATAAATTTGTATTTAGAACATAATGAATAATGGGCCATAATATGAAACAAGAAAGATTTTAAAAAATGATATGTGGTGCTCGTGAGGCATTAATTTACACAATTTTATCATGTTTATGTTTTTATAGAAAATAAATTTGTAAGAACAAAACATCGGAGTATACATTTTTACACCGGTCGCTTGCTCCTTCTCTCCCTCATAATTCTGAAGTTCCTCACATAACATGACACTTAAATTTATGAATCAGGTAGTGCGGGAGTGATTGATCTCCTTTGAAGCATATGGCAGAGATTAAGTTTAAATGAATGTAGGATCAAGTGACATTGCATGCTCTATACACACATACTGTAGAGAATTGATTTATAATTGTTTATGACTATAAATTAATATATATCCCCCTCGAGGACATTTAATAGAAACACTACGGTATATGATGCTATAAGAATTTCTACCAATGCGAGTGGTTCTGATATTCATTTGGGCTTGCCTTGTGTCAGCTTATGTAAGTACAGTCAAACCTCATTACCTCTAAGTTCAAGGGACTTATAGAAAATCTTCAAGCAAAGGAAAGTGAAAAGTAAAAACTGACAAAAACACTTAATTGTGATTTATCATGGCAGAATCAGAAATAAAACAGAACAATAATTATGCTTTTTTAATACACAAATGACAAAAGAAACAATGGTACAGACATTTTACAAAATAATGGAACCACTCTTTAAGCAATAAATGATGAAGAAGCACATGTAGAACAAAAAAGAGGTCAGACAGCAACACCAAAAAAAAGAAAAAGCAACTTACATACTATGTTGTAACATTCAATACAAGGTTTCAGTCAACTTGTTCATTGTTTATGGGCAATTGTGATTTTTTTATCTGGCCTATATTTACAGTTTAATATGCAACAAGGAAATATTTATACAATAAGTTTAATCAATAACAAAGAACATAACAAAACAATGATCAGACTTAAGACAAATAATGTAGATCCAGAACATCAGTCACTTCCTGCAAAAAGCAGTCTGATCTGGAACTATATTTTTATATATTTACTGCTTAGTCTCAAACAGTATGAGTTGTTCCTATTTAACAGTAAAAAGGAAACAAATGTTTGTCGCAATCATTAACATAGCATGCTAAGAGTTATTATAATAAAATTGTTCATGCATACTTCCATATACCATAATTAATACATTTAATCATAATCCAATAGGAACCACTTGACTTTACTCTGTTAGTTTCTTACTAAAAGAAGAGTGGATGATTTAAACAAAATAGCCCATCTACGTTCTGGTACAAAGTCAACTATATGGTGATATACATACACGCACAATAATGGTAGACCTTTACTAAGCAATGTTTCAGTTTGTTGTAGCACAATGCATGACAACAAAGTAGAATCATACTTTTTCCATTCGAGACCCTTATGCTAGTAAGACTGCTGATGAAGATTAATTCCCCAAAAGCTAATTAAAAAAGTGTGGGAGCAGACAATTCTGTGTTTCTATAGTTTACATGTGCTAAAAAATAAAAAATAAATCTCTTTTGACCATACAACTCTGCCATTTGTCAAATAATGTCATTTAAATGACTACAGTCATATGCCCCAATCGACATAAAAAATGTTAATTAGTTTTTTGTTGTACAGATATTAGCAATGTATTTGCACAAAATTCACATATAAAATAACCTTTTAATTGTCTCATTGCAAAAAACATGCACAACAAGTTATGCCCTTCACAACAAATGCACTAAAAATCAATCAAAGGGGAATAACTAAAAAATGGAAGAAGGTAGAGTTACCGTTCTTGTGCACTGCACTTTGAGTCATTGCCAGAAACATGCATACCAAGTTAGGAGTCATTTGGACCTACGGTGACAAAGTTACACTCTGGACAAGAAATGCTCTAAAAAAACAATCAGGAATAATTCAAAAACAGGACAAGGTAGAGTTACAGTTTTTGTGTGCTGCACTTCAAGTCATTGCCAGAAACATGCATACCAAGTTTGGAGTCATTTGGACCTACGGTGACAAAGTTAGGCTCTGGAAAAGGAAAACCAGATGACGCCGCCGCCACCGCCGACAAAGTAATTCCTATATGTCGCCTATTCTGGTGACACAAAAATGATGGGAAATAATGTATAACATGTAATCTTTCCTTTCTTTATATTATGTACAATATGACCATTTCATTTACCACTACTTGTTATATATTTGTATTTTGCATTTTGGGCTTAACACCTACACTTGATAGGTCATATATCTCACTCTTACAAAACAAGGGGACTTACACATGAATATGCCACTGATGGCTCTTAGATGCCTTGCTGATAATATATATCTAAGTGAAAAGAATCCATTGGATAACAAGGCTACGACATTAAGAATTATATGACTTCAGGCAAAGCCTCACTGGCTAGTTACTCTTGCCCTACTAAACACAAACCAAGTTAAAACAAATAAGGTAGACAGGGGCGGATCCAGAGGGGGGCCGAAGGGGCTGCGCCCCCCCCCCCCCCCCCCTATTTTTCGAAGACCAACAAAAAAAAAAGTATTTTGCCCTTTAAAGTGGGCAAATAGGTAAGGAAATTATGCTCCACAGATGCTTGGAAATCGCATCTCAGCGCATCTAGAATTCAAAATTTTCTGGGGGAGCCCCCTCCAGACCCCCCGCCGCGGATTTCGCGCCTGCGGCGCGATCAGCTCCGGCCTGCGGACGAATGTTACTCCCTCGGCCCCCCCTATTCTGAAATCCTGGATCCGCCCCTGGTAGATCAGTACTTGCATGTACATCAGTTGCTGCTCAGTCTTTATGAGCACATAAAATTACCTGTTCAATATGGGTTATTAAAATATATAGATTGATAAGGGGTTATGAAGTGTAAAGCTAGATTAACCACAAACCAAGCAAGCACTTATCAGATAAATCAGATAATGCCGATGACACAAAATTCAAACATAATTGCTTGGCTAGATACCTGTAAATGTCACTCAGAGTATCACATATGTACATGTAAATTGTATTACTATGATGAGTAGATTTCTTAACACTTTTATGGTATATGAGCTTTGACTGCTATCCAACAATACATGGAGAAAACAGAGAAGTGAGATTGTTTTGTCATAGTCTGTGATATAATAATTCATTTAAACTAGACATGTCAGAAGTCTTCATTCTAAGCTAGCTGCACCTTTAAAGGATTTTTGCATAAAAACAAAAAAAAGATGCAAAGAAGTTTGTATTGTGTGCATAGAAAACCTCCAAGTGGGCCAAAATTAGTTAAAAATACCATACTTTGTCAAATCTTACCATATTTACTTTCACTTTTGTACTCATTTGAAATTTCATTGGCTTAATATACTGAAAAAAATGACTTTATTGGCTGGATCCAGACATCCATGATCTTCGATTATGTGAAGTATTTGGGGTTAATATAAGCAGTCATGATCTCATTCTGTACAACCTGGATGATAATATGCCAGTGATATATACATTTATAGCTTTATAGATATTCAAGCAATTTAAGTTTTTTATAATAAAATTATGACAATTTCTTGTAACTTTAAGCTTAACCTGAACAAGAGGACCATGATGGTCCTTAATCGCTCACCTTAGGACACAGGCTTTTAGTAGGCTCATATCTGGCATCAAGTAATGTAGAGTTATTTACTTAAGAAATCTTTGGTGAAGATTGGACTATTAGTGTGGCCTCTGGATTGATAACATTTTCTAGAAATTTACCTAGTAACCTACTGAATCCACATGACCCACTTCAAAACATATGTAAAATTTCATTATGGCAAACATTCTGGTCAAGTTTGGTGAAGACTGGGCCATAAATGGGGCTTCTAGTGTGTTCACAAGTTCTAGTGTGTTTTTCCTAAGATTTGACCTAGTGACTAGCTTTTTGACCCCATCTAAACCAATAACAAACTCATCCAAGATTTTATGCAGACACACATTATGACCAAGTGTGGTGAAGATTAGGCTATAAATGTGGTCTCTAGTGCATTCAAGGCTTTTTCTGAGTTTTAACCTAGTGGCCTACTTTTTGACCCCATGTGACCCAATAATGATCACATCCAAGATTTCATGCAGACAAACATTCTGACCAAGTTTTATGAAGGTTGGCTTATAAATGTGGCCTCTAGTGTGTTCACAAGCTTTTTCTAAGATTTGACCTAGTGACCAACTTTTTGACCCCATGTGGCCCAGTTACAAATTCATCGAAGAATTCATGCAAACATTCTGAACAAGTTTGGTAAAGATTGGGCTATAAATGTGGTCTCTTGTGTGTTAACAGGTTTTTCCTAAAATTTGACTTAGTGACCCTCTTTTTGACCGCAGGTGAGCCAATAGTGAACTTATCCCAGATTTCATGCAGACAAACATTCTGACAAAGTTTGATGAAGATTAAATAAAAACTGTGGCCTCTAGCATGTTCACAACGGACAAAAGACAAAGTGGTGTCAGAAAAGCTCACCTTGAGCATGTTAAGCTCAGGTGAGGTAAACAGTGTTAAAATAACCATAGAAAACTTTATTAGTGTAAAAATGGTGTCAAATTAGCGACCCATCATTAGTGCCTAATGGCCTGACAAAATAAACCCACCTCTCTTCTTGTCATATCTTACCCCTGTCCTGTGACAACGAAGCTCCTGGTAAAATCTAACCTATGAGTCATGGTTTACAAAGCAATGATTCTCACAGACCAATTAATTAAGGTTTGGCCTGTATGGAACTTGGAGAGTAAAATATGCAACCAGTCTGGACTTGAACCTAAGACCCTTTTGCAAACTGAATGCTGAATGCTTTACTGACAAACCAACTAGCTAACCATGCAACTCTCTCCCTATCTCAGTGCTTCACTTACACAAGTAATAAGATAACAATAATAGATGATTCATCACAACAGGGTGTCGCTGTTGTTTTGGGCGATAAACTGAAGATATTGATTGTACTGGTACGCACCTTCTGCAGTACAGGCAAAACTCGACCATTGACCATTGTATTTAAACACTGACCTGCCTAAAAAAACACTGGATAGGTACACCAGGTAAGGATACTAAATAGTAAATCTGATTATATTGTTAGGAAATACAAGTTAATACAATTGACACTTCAGTCCAGTGGTAAGGTATTTGTCCTTGTGGCAATATTTTGTTGGCCTGTATCCCCATCAAAATAAAAAAATAATAAAGTATTAAGTTTTAGATTGGCATAACTACTCCATATCTTCGTTTTCTTCCTTACAGATGTTGATGTCTGTTAATTAACATTGTGTAAGCAATAAACAATGGCTGTCTACAAAATCTGATATATTATTATTTTCTAACATGCTTTTATTTCTTTTTCAAAAATCTTTTTATGAAATAATATAATGAGCTTTTAACTCATGATGAAATAAAAAATAATCCAAATAAAATATCAAATTTGCCATTCTGCATTCTTACATTAATCATAAATTATAAAAGATATTGCTCTTAGGGAGGTTCAAACCAGTACTAATTAAGACCAAGGTACTGATTGAAAAGTGACTTTTTATTTAATATTATATTGCATTATACTGTGAAATGGCACATTTTCATGATAATTCATCTGCCTCACCCAACTGAAGTGCATCTCCAGAAAGACGCAAACAAATGTAGAATTATCATTGCTGTTATTGTTGTATTTTTATAATTTTTAGGTATGCTATGCCCATAATAACTATACTGCTTTAAAGCTGATTAAATTACCATTACATCTATGTAACTTTTTGCTCACTTGTAAGCAGTGAAGTTTTGGTATTTTAACTGTAAAGACCAGAAAAGGTCTGAAGTAAACATTATTTTCTAGCTATGATGATGTCAACTTTTCATATATTTTTAGGAAACTTATATTTTGAGATAACGAAAAGGTCAGTCTTTGTATTGGCGCCTGAATCAAAATGTGTAATGACATTAAAGTTTAACACAATTGTTGTTTTTAAATTAAGCACTAAAAAGAAATGTTTCATGCAGCACAAGAAAGTAAGAATCATGTATGTAACAAGAAAATTGAAGCAGTTCAAACCTATTGCATTTGCTTTTGAATATCTAGTCTGCACACTTGTACATATATGATGTTAGAATCATTTAAGTGCTATTTATTGTAAATTACGATACCATTTTCAGTGCCATAATTTTGATGTAACTCGAGATCTGATGTCATTTTACTAAAAATGTATTTTTTTTCTGTTAAATTAGAGAATTGAATTTTGGCATAACTTCTTGTGTAGTTAAGAAATTACATCTAACAAATAGTATATAATTAATATACAATACATAAATGTTTTAGAAATAACCTGTGGATGTTAATTGTAGATAGAAGCAGTGAGTCATGGATGCACGAATTATTGTGCAGGCACAATAACTGATGTTTTTATTGTTGTTGATGATGATAATGAATGATGATGATAATGATGATGGTGATGATGATGGTAATGATGATGATGATGAAGATGATGATGATTATAACAACAACTACAACATTGAGGACGATGAGAATGGGGAAGAAGAGAAGAGGATAATTATGTTTTTGATCATGAAGATAACAAGAATGAATAAAGTCAGTTTTTCAATATATTTAGTACATATTTTCCTCATCTTTAGTCTTCAGGACTTATTCTCCTTCATAGAATGTCAAGAATGTAACCTCCTACATACCATGCCCGTTTCATGTTTCAGCCTCAAGTTATACCATGAGACAGTTTGTTAAATATTTAGACTATCAACAACACTCCCAGTCAGTGTGCTGGCGCTACAAAACATGCCAGTAAGGATATCTCCATTTACAGGAAATCTAAAAAAGTGGGCAAACATGAACCTGAAGAAATAGTTTTGTTTTACATTTTTTGTTTGTCTGTGTTCTATTATAAATTTTTATTGGGTAATAAGTGTGCAGCTGTTTAAGTTGAATAATTTATGAATAAAATATCATAGATCCATTTTAAATCTCAAGTTAAGTTAGACTTAACCTGGTCAATGGGTATATTAACAAATCGCATATCAGCAATTAACACATATGGCACTAAGAAATAATGTGCATGACCTAAATAGTCTTATCAGGTACCCATTTATACACCTGGATATAGTAAAATGATTCAAGATAAATTTCTTCCTCCAAGATATTAGCGATAACCTGACAGTGGTTTGACCAATGGACCCCATGATCCAGAGTCCTGATTAAGTTAAGTCAGCTCCCACAGCTTGAAAAATTCTAGCCACATGTCAAAATTTGCACTTTCTAAACGAGTCATATCACAAAAACCTTTGACTTAAACTTAATCAGGAAAATATACAGCTGTAGTTGTAGAATTTTTCAGAATCAACAGTATACATTTATATATAAATATATATTTAGAGTACCGTATGCTTCATCTATTAATATTTGGAAATAATCTACATCATTTTCCCTTAAAACTAGTTGACACTCTTGCAGAACATACAAATAACACCGAAATATTCAAGCTTGATGAAGACAAAAGAAATTGACGAGCATGCTTAAAATTCTATTGATAATGAGATAAGGAGAATGACTTCAACATCTGTAGAAGTATTCCATCAGGACTGCTGTCAATGACATCTATTTATATGCACGTATATTATGCATGGCAAAACCCAGTACCACGATGTGTGTACAATCACAATCGCAGGCTGAAATGCCTTAGGATTTTTGGTATGATCTGACCGAGTTTTTTGTCACTTGTTTTTTGGAGGAAAGTTTTTCCCTAGACATTATCTTCATGAATGCTAACCTTTTTGATTTGTACAATAGGTTGGCACATATGCTAGTTAGTAGGGTAGGTTCCAGGCTGAGACTTTGATGCTTAGAAATATGAAAGCAGTTGTTTGTGGGATTGTCAATTTATCTTAACTCTGTTCATGCTACATTTCGTTAGAAACCTAATCTAATTCCTATAGTCTTCTTAACCATTCATGCAAAGGTGTCCAGAGACTCAGGGAGCTGGCTAATCTGGGTCTACACTATTTGCCTTATCAATTTAGACTTAGCAGACTTAGTTTTCTATTGGTGCACAAATTTGTTGGTGAATAAACACATCTGTTTATGCATTAACACATCTATTGACATATAAACAGATCTACAGGCACATTAAAACATCTACTGAAACAAAATCACATCTATTGGCACAAAAACACATCTACTGGCATATAAATACATCTACTGGTGCATAAAAACATCTACAGACACATTAACACATCTACTGGCATATAAACACATCTACTGGTGCATAAACACATCTACAGACACATTAACACATCTACTGGCATATAAACACATCTACTGGTGCATAAACACATCTACAGACACATTAACACATCTACTGGCATATAAACACATCTACTGGTGCATAAACACATCTACAGACACATTAACACATCTACTGGCATATAAACACATCTACTGGTGCATAAACACATCTTTTGACATATAAACACATCTATTGGCACATAAACACATCCACTGGCACATAAACACATCTACGGGTGCATAAACACATCTACGGGTGCCATGAACACATCTACTGGCACATAAACACATCTTTGGGTTCATCAACACATCTACGGGTGCCATTAACACATCTACTGGCACATAAACACATCTTCCGGGGCATCAACACATCTACAGGTGCATCAACACATCAATTGGCATATAAAGATCTAATGGCATAAAAACACATCAACTGGCGCATTAACACATCTATGCGTGCATAAATACATTTATGGTGCATTAACACATCAATTGGCATATAAAGATCTAATGGCATAAAAACACATCAACTGGCGCATTAACACATCTATGCGTGCATAAATACATTTATGGTGCATTAACACATCAATTGGCATATAAAGATCTAATGGCATATAAACACATTAACTGGCACATTAACACATCTGCTTGGGCATAAACATATCTGTTGGTGCATATATAAAGTATTATGCAATAGTAAGTTATTAATTTTGCTGAGTGGTATTTATAAGTAAGCAATAGCCTGTGCCATTTTCATCTTGTCACAGGAATTTTCAGCATATAATTCTTAAAAATAGCTTTCAGCACTGTGTTTAGGAGGTAGTCTACAAACCAAGAATGTGTCACTAATCTCATCTTTGTGATGAATATGTAGAAAAAATAAGCAATCAGGAAAAATAAGATAACATTTGTAAATAGGATACATATCTCATTTTGTAATGCTTTATTGTAAATGACAATCAGCATCTGTTCCAAGCTTTATCTTTGCAATTACCAAATTGATTCCTCCTGGAACAGTCAAATCAACATAGAACTTTACATTTAGGTTAAAATGTAGAGACAACTATTTGCCATAGAAATAGGTAACATCAACAAATGATTCTGGTGATGTGTTCTAACAAAACAAACATTGATTTGTTAAATCATTTGTTTGATATCCTTTGTATTCATCATGTGTGCACCAGTCATTAACAATATGCCAATTGTAATGAAAGTAACAGGATAATTTACATAATCTTCATTTCTCATCATGTTGTTTGATGTGTCATGCACCTAAGTTAAATTGTGACCATGCCAGTTGTACTAATTAGGTAACAGTCAATTAATGTTTCTGAAATAAAATTAAAAAAACTTATATCTACTACACATAAGCAAATATGGATTTAAAACAGATTAAATGCAAACAATAATATGTATGCCAAAAGTTTCTTCAACTTTCCCATAAATGTAATGAGCACAGACAATTTTGTTGCATCTTGGCCCAGCATATATATGTTAACCTGCTTAAGACCAACTGCTCAGGCATATATTGGAAAACAGTGTTGATACAGAACAGCCAGCTCTCGCTGGAAACTGATCAGAATCTGTACTGAATGCTGTCGAGTTCTTGGCAAAATGTCTAGTAAAGAATGAATTTGTAATTGATAGCACAATAACTTACATTTTGTATTTCTTATAAACAAATGTAGAATGATACCAGAACAAATCGTGATATTCAGTCAAACCTTCCCTAACATTTACATGTATAGCTTTGGAAAAAACAGAGCCCTGTTAGAGCAGATTTCTCTGAGGATTAGAAGACCCATTTAAAGAACATTTGTGATTGTTCTGATATCGCCTTTCATTCTGAGCATAAATTAACCAAGGGATCAACAATTTATATATATCAGAACCACAGTCAGATAGGGTCCCAGGATAATTCTGGTGGCCCACAGTTAGGAGCCAATGTGCTGGAACTTGTTAGAGTTGTTACAAGCTATGTGAGAGTTGATTAGGAGACAATCATGGGAATGGTTGTTACATGTAGGTGCATTTTAATTGCTTTTTGTCTTGTTTCAAAAATGAAATGTGAAACAATCCATTTATGATCATAATAGGGACTTCCAAAAACAGTTGACGGAGGAAGACTTGGTATATATATTGGGCCACAGTAGAACCAATGCTTCCTATGGTTAACATGTCTTACAGGTCATTTTTGTGTTGTTTTTTTTATGATTACCCTTGTCAATAGATCTTTTTATAAGAATGCAGTTAAAATACAAAAATTAAAGTATGAAAGTTAAGTACATACTAGTGGAAACGAACACATTAAATTATATTTCTTACTTGAAGGCAGTGACTTATAAGCATGGTATTACCATATGGAAGCCTTGGGTACAACTATGTAATAGTTCAGGTGAATGACTATCTGACATTTTTGACTGACATTTCACCCTGTCTTTTAACAGGAATTATGGTATCTCTTTTTTTTAGCCAATACTTTACCAGATACAGCAGGCGTCAAGGTAGCATATGGTGAAACAGTGGAGCCATTATCTAGTTAAAACAAGAAGAGATTAGGACGCAGCTTTTACCATCTCACCAATAATCTTTCAGGCATCTAGATATGGTTTTCACTTCATGCTGCTAATGTGCCTGCATAATAACAGGTTATAAAGACAGCTAGTGACACTATCCTGACACTAAGCTGTCTCCTCCTGAAACTCTCAACCAGTATGCTACATTTATTTATCAAACATACAATCTTATTGTTTTTGCTGAAAGCTGCATGCAAAATGTAACACAACATATTGCTAGAGATTTAGCACTAGTAGTGCTGATCTTTATCAGACAACTCCCAGTGAAAAATGGCAGATTTGGATCTACACTTTTTGCTTTAAGAGTGATAGGTTTGTGCTTAGCAGGCTATGAGTTATAAGCAAAATGCTTTACCAGTGCCTTTTTAATGACTTTGGTAAGTCTCTGCAAGAGTCTCTCTTTCTTGTTGAATTTCTTTTCTTTTGAACAATATATTACACATTTGTAGAACACCATCATGATAAAGTACTTGGGTCAAAGGATTTCATGTACCTTATGGGCATTGCAAACATGCTTAACTCTCTATGGCAGGCTTTATGATAATCATAATCCACGCCTGTATTCTTTCAGTGGGTTTTATGAGGTAAGTTCTTCCAGCAGGGAATGGCTTCTTGGAGCACACCTGTACATTATCAATAAGGTATTAGTAGGGACTAATAAGTTAAAACCGGAGGCTCTACACTGATGTTATAAAGGTAAATAAATAACACTAAGTCGTCTAAAGTCAAAGTAAATCTAACATAAGGAAATAATGTTGATCCATATGAGCAGGCTGGTGCTAAAAGCTGTGTGATCAGGATCTACATAATTAGCTCCTCAGTCTCTATAAGCATGCCTAAGTACCCATGGATATAATTCTTAGCAAATTACTATGAATATGATGAGTTATCTAGGAAACAGATTTTGGTTTCGCGTGATATATAACAAAATAATCCAACCTGCTGCATTAAGATGTGCAGTAATGTAATCACCAATGCGAAAAGCCTGTGTGATTAATCACAAAACATCCAAACAAAACACTGTGCATTATAGTGCAATATATCATGCAAACCCAAAACTATTTTTATTCAAATTATAACCTTGACTGTGAAATTATAAAAGGGATACAAATGTATCAGTTTATTTTATTACATTTTATATGATTTACTTCCCTTGTTTTTAATGACATCATCAAATAATTGATGATGACATCATTCGTTGGTATCATTAATTGCTATAAAAAAAAAATCAATAAATTAACTACTGTATATTTTTTCAGAGAGAAATTACAAATATTAACTTTAAATTTGTCAGAATGAAATAAATTCACCCAAAGTGTGATTAATCTATAATACAAAATTTGAGTATGGTTAATAATTTGGCTTAAAAAGGAAATTGTTACCAGTATAACTATCCATATAGTGTGAAATAATGCACTGTACAACCCTTCTTTTGTCTATATTTTGTTGAAAGTGTAAGGAAAAAACAAGAGCACAAATAATGGTAGTCTATACATTAGTTCATTGTCTCCTAGTATAGTATATGAGACTGATTTTGCTATCCGATCCTTGAGTTAAAGGCCCTGTCCATGTCTTTGAAAACACAAAATGTATTTTCACAGAAAAAGTATATTTTCTCACGTAAATTTTAATATACCTAAGCTTTAAATGAATATTTATTCAGTTGAAAACAAAGATCCCAAGGTAAGCGATATTTTGCTAATGTGTGTCTGTAAATGGGAATACAATCCATCATCCTGTTATGTTTTGTTAACAACACAAACATACTCTTGACTTTAGCATGTAACTATATGCATAAATTATAAGAGGTATTTCTAGATTCCAAGCAGCAAATAGTGTACATCCTGATCAGACAGCTTCCACCTGGCTGATCTGCAATTGAACAATACAATTTGCTGAGCAACAGAGGCCTAATATGTTAAAGGTGGTATCCAGCCGTTTGGATTCTCATGATTTCAAATAAATTATTTGTACCTGAAAGGATCACCTGGAATGCTGCTAATTGGTGCAGTACATCCATGTGAAAAGTAAAGCATAATAACACCCCACTTAATTGCCATTACGAAAAAAGCATTTCCTATTTGAGCCATGCTGCATAGTAAGCAGTTTTTACACTAAGAAAACTAAGTGACCTCTTACTTTTGAGATCATGTTATTAGACCGTCTGGGTAATCAGCTCTGACATAGATATTTATTTTTTTAGCTGAAATCCTCATTATGCTTATTACTAGATTTGGAAATAATGCTAATTTAGCTGGATGGATTTCACAAATTGTACTGTGTAACAATTCAGGTAATGTTATAACAGCCTTCACTTTAACTAAAGTATAAGTATGCAGCAATTATGCACAAATTTCACAGAACAGGATTAATATGTTGTTACATGTATTAGATTTAAGCAAGCTGTTGGATACCACCTTTATGTGTTAGTATGCATAAAGAGCAGTGATAATGATGCTTTGAAGAACAAAACAACAACAGCACATCAACAACAATGAGCTGCACTGTATCAAAGATAACTGATTGTTTGTTTTTTATGAGAAGTTTAAACCAGTCCTGCCATGACTATCATTTATATTTATCTTACCATTGAAAGGCCTGGGGACATTATCATACATACAGATAAGCAGGTCTACAATAATCTTCCTTAGGGTTACTTGCTTACAAGACAAGACTAGCTTCAGGGCATGATAAAATATAGAAACAATGCCCCATTAACCATTTGTAGTATGAGGATATTATCATAATAGTATTTACATTCTGTTTGGATAATTAAACTTCGTTTTATTTGGTTTTCTGTATCCAGTGCCATAATTATTAAAGTTCATATAGGTAAATAAGCTCTTACTTACTGTAAATTATGTCTAAAAATACTGTTTTGCCATGAAATAATAATGTATTTGCCATCCTTATAAATTAGTAAAATATTATGTCTTTATATATTTTTACTGCTTGAATACATGTATTGCATCCCCAGTTCTGCCTTGGTTATGGTTTGATGATTTGAAACAGATATTTTATCCTAGAATTATGAAGTGTTATTATGAATACTGAATTATGATTTTAACTAATCTGTCACATAGCTTATAAGAATAGAGTGCATTCTTCTTTACCACTCCATCACTATGTATATAGTGGGATTAGGCAAAGGTTATATATGGAATATTTTCCTATAGTCTGTTTGTTTTCGTGAGACACACATGAGACACTACCTTCGCAATCTGAACATCCCATGTCTGTTCATTTCCTTCTTTAGCCATTACAGATTGTTCTTATCAAGCTTTCAACCTTATTATGCTGTGTAACATGTACTAAGCAATATCAATTCTTTGATATTTCTAGCTAATAACCTACAAACAAAGGACATATGGTCAGGGACTGCAGCAAATCTTGATCAAAAAGCTTCCAGGAGGAGCTGGCTAATCTGCATCCTAACAATTTGTCTCAGGCTTATTAATTCATGTTAGACAGGTTAAGAGTGCCTTTTTCTGCCACCATCTGCCCACTAGCCTGCTGCTGCTGCCGTTGTTTGCGTTGTAGAAAGCATAAAAGAAAAGTTCCAATACAAAGCCTACTTATTGGACAAATCTACTATATATTAGGCTCACCAGACAAATGTGGTCTTTTAAGTAATGTTTAAAAAGCTGTGATGGGCTGTTTACACAAACAACTTTTGGACCTGTCATAAAACTAAATTCTATTGATCATTTTTTATTTACTATAATCAAAATAATAATGCACAATTAACTGCATGGAGAATGGAGTCTAATCAGTCAGCTCCAATTGTAGATACATGTGTACTTTCATCAATAAAAAGCAATCAACAATAAAACCTACTTTAATAAAGAATTGCTAAGAGGTGACCAAATGAACTGCTATACAATGGTAGAACACCAGTAGAGGTTTGTTTGTGGAAAACTCAATATTCCAAAATGTTATTGCCTGTAGCAAATTATTGCAAGACAAATATTGCTGTCAGGTCTACCAGTATATCCATCATTCATTTATTACAAACATGATATTCACACAAGCTGGAAAGAATATCTGCAATTTACAACCAGTGTTTAAACATCAAACCATTTTTTATTGAGTATTATAAATAAATGAGCAGAGTGCTCAGTCATCAGCAATATGTTTAATGGCACTCAAACTAGTAAAGTGCTTATTTATAGTCTGTTACACATGTAAAAGCCCACAGAATATTCATTAATAAATGACAAGGATACACTAATGGAGGATGCTTGACTGACCTTGATCTATCTGTGTAAGCTTTATCAACTCATACTTTACAAGTTAAGAGTTCAAAAATTGACTATATTGAAATAATTATATTGAATAAATAATATGTTACAATAATATAGCATGTTAAAACAATGAGCAAAAGCTTTTTGTTCATCTATTTTATTTTAAAGGTGGTATCATACAGTTTGGTCCAAAAACATTTTCTTAAATAACCAAATAAGTCATTGGTACCTGAAAAGCTCTTGCAAAATGCTGTTCATCGATGCCAAAGATCTATGTGAACAGTCAAGGATAAATCCCAAATCGTCATTACAAACAGGTGTTTCCTATCCGAGTCACGCTGCAGAGATAGCCATTTTTATTTTTAAACTTAGAAAACCATGTGACCACTTACTTTTATATAGTCATGCAAGTAATCTGCTTGAATGGAGATATCTATTTTTAGCAGAGACCACTATCATGCTTTTTATAGAGTTGGAAAATGATTACCGTATTCACTCGAGTAATAGCCGCCCTTTTTTACCCGATTTTATAGTTAAGGAGTTGGGGGTGCGGCCATTCTATAGGTGTAAGGCCTTGGGACATTTTTTCTAGAATGATTCTGCCGATTTTTGGGATGCCATGCGTCTAGATGAGCTCTCTAAGTAGGAGGTTGACGGACGATTTTGAGGGTGCGGCCATTACATGGGTGCGACCATTACACGAGTGAATACGGTAGTGCAATTAACAATAAAGTTAGTGTCAAAATCATCATAATAATGGCTTAAGTATGGGTTTGTTAGAAAGTTTGATTCCAACAGCAGTGGTTAGACATTGGTACGAGTCTTTAATAAAGGCAAACTGACGGATACCACCTTTAACATTATATATATATAAATATATAAATATATAAATATATATATATATAGAGAGAGAGAGAGAGAGATAGATATATATATAGTGTCATCTGTGTCATCTTCCTCAAAGACAAATATGAGGTCATATATATACTGAGGAAGATGACGCTTTCTGACAGACAAGTGACAAAAATTAATTCCATTACCATTGAGGTACTGTTGAATGAGTGTACACAACACTTAAACTGACTTTTCAATTTATTGGATTTTTTTTCACCTGTGATATAAATAACATTATAATTATCTAAACATGTTGGTCAAAAAGATACTGTAAAAAAATTACCAATAACTATCAATGCATTATTCTAATATTTTTATTTCTTGGCATACTACATGCACTCTATTTATATGTGATATTGGTAGAAAAATAGTCACACAATCTGTCTTGGTCTGTAAGTGAAATGTGTTCATTTTTTAGACATAATCTTTTTTCAATTAACTAAAACTATTAATAAATACTTTAACGAAATAATCCAACTTTGCAGTTATCATTAAATTTGTTAACCTGAATATTTCCCATCATATTTAACTGATGATTATAATTATTTCTCATATTAAACCATGTACAGTATTGGTAGATTAATATCTCACATTTTTCCATGATGTAATTAATCACACAGATTTTCAGATTGTTATTCTTTTTTACCCTTATGGTTACGTTACGACTTCTCCATTACGAAACTACATTTGCTAATAACCAATACTAACTTGTCAGTTATCTGCCTACCACTTCTTGCATACCTAACTGAAGGTATAGATAGAATTAGCAGCAAATAGTGTACATTTAACATGATGAGCCAGCTTCATCATGGAGGCTGGCTTTAATTATCTAGATCTACACCACTTGTCTAAACCTAAACAATTTGTGCTTAGGAGTACATTAATCTTGACAAAAGCCCACCAATCACTTCTATCAGCGCATACAAACTGCACATTAAGAGGCATTCACCTATTTTAACAGCTGTCAGAGACCTGTTGGTATTTTTAACTGAGCAGCAGACATGCATAGAACCATAGCTCAGTCAACAGTCTCATATACACTACAAGGGCATTATAATCTCTATTATGCTTCATTTATATTCATGCTTCAGTTTAGTTATTTACTAACAGTTTCCTGCATATGAAACATAGGGAGGAAAATGTGCAGCCAGTCCAGTTGGGACTCGAACCAAGGACCCTCTGCTAACAAGGCGAATGCTCTACCAACTTCTCTTACCAGACCACTTACACATTCTCTGGATATGATTGATATGTCAGCTGTAAGTTGTCTGATCTGGACCGACACTATTTCATCTCTAAGCTTTGCTTAGCAGGTAATTTTGGTCAAACAAATCTTAGTGCAGATCGACACACACTGTTAGCTTCAAATAGGTATAGAAAAAAAGCAGGCTATTTAAAATGTATTGTCATACTGACAATAGCTAAATTATAGGCAAATTGAATGTTATGAATTTAACCACAGGTTTGACTTCTATTCCTTAAAGTTTACAAGTAGAACTTAAATTGACAATCTTAAACAAAAATGCCACTTAGCAGTGTATAGGAGTATGTCATGTTTGAAAGACATCTCCAGGTGGTGCTCAGCAGAGGTTATCACAGCCTCTAGGAATATATTTGTATGGCAGCTCACCTTGGTCCAGAGCCAATGCTACTCAGCAATTAAAATGCACAGAAAACAAATGTGGGATACAAGTGTTGCTGTTAGAGAGTGTTGCTGCTCAGAGGTGCTGTGGATAATAGGTTTAACTAAAGTAATTATTTTTACAAGTTTCATGCAGTTGTAAATTAAGAAATTGGACTTTTATCAAGTAGTTCAATAAACTGTTATTTCAACTTCAAACTGGGACGATAAACCCAATAAACAATAAACAAACAACTTCAAACTTCAAGGTTAATTAGCATGTATGCTGTGCATAAATAAATAAAAGTTAGAAACTTTATTTTCTCCTCAGGAACAACAGGTCTCCATAAGCCGTTGGTTGCGAGGTGCCCCAATGACGTCCCTGAAGACTTTAAAAATTGATCAGCAATAAATATTATTCCGATAGGGAATCTACTCAATAAAACAGTCTCTTTAAACAATGCCATTTTTAATTTTTCTTGTTGGTTGTAACCATGTGCAGCAAATTGTTTAGTCCTTCATTACTGTTTTTGTTTTATACTTTGAAAAAGGCTGACTGGACCGAAAGGTCAATAAAGAGTTTAAAGAGAATGTAAAATAAATCAGGTCTAAGCAAATAGTGTATATAGTGAACATCCTGATCTACCAGCTACTGTGAGAAGTTGTCTGATCTGGATCTGCACTATTTGCTGCCAGGTTTATATGTGACTTGAGACCTGTGGATAGAGTGGTAAATCTTGTCTAATAAGAACTGCTTAATACTTATTGACAGATGAAGCAGGCCTGGGATTAAGGACAAACTTTCTATAAACCCTCTAACAGACCTACAGCATGTCAGCATTCCAGGTCTACTGACTGCAAATGTAACTCAACAAGACTTGAGAATATATAGTTTATTTATAACTGGATTGAAAACAATTTAATTTAGAATCCAGTTTATTTGGCAGAAACTCTGTACTTTTAATGCTTGTATAGGTTTATTGCCCATGAACCATGTTTTGCTGCCTTAAATCTACCTTATTCCAGGAATTACACATATTAGTTTGTATCTCTGTATTTATTTATTGAGTGTGAAGATACACAACCAGCCAACATATTTTGATGACTTTTTGGTCTCAGACATCATCTGGATTTACACTATTTTCCCTAAGCCTGATCAATATGTCCAAGACTTTTTGGTGAGGAAAGACTCAAGTCACAACTTTTTTGCAAGAACAACAATACTAAGGCCCCAGTAACCTTGGAGATTGTGCTTAGTGCCATGGTTACCTGGCTACTGCCAGTATTCAGCAATCTTGAAGAGGTCAGCAGTCTATCAGAATTCATAAAATTTGTCCTTGATTATATTTTTTGTTTTTCCTTGTCACAAACAACTGGGTACAGGTATAAGCACGATATACAAATGCAGGGAGGGTTTTTAGCATGCAGAAATACCTGCATGCAACTAAACTGTTCAATAGGGGTCTTCATCTACTGTTAATGTTTAGTTCTTCAGTGACTGTTGTATGACAGTCTACCCTCATTTTTCACAGCCCCTGGTAACATATAAATTCTCAGACCACATAGTCATACCCATGTTACATGTACAGTAGATGGAATTGTTCATGATTGAAAACATAGCTAAAAGTAATTGATTAAAAAGTATGTACATGCATTTATGTATATGACAAGTGCTACCTGATCTGCTCTGTGTTGTTGCTGAGACTTTTAAACAAAGACAAAAAAAAACACAACTTCCACAGTCTTAATTTTCTTCTATTTCCAACAAACTCTTTATTTTATCCCTTTAACTCAGCAAAGTTAGAAGAGTACACTGCAGTTATACTGATAACAACTATCCTCAAGTTAGAACAGTACACCGCAGGTATACTGATATCAACTATCCTCAAGTAAAAACAGTACACTGCAGGTATACTGATAACAACTATCCTCAAGTTAGAACAGTACACTGCAGATATACTGATAACACTTATCCTCAAGTTAGAACAGTACACTGCAGGTATACTGATAACAACTATCCTCAAATTAGAACAGTACACTGCAGGTATACTGATAACAACTATCCTCAAGTTAGAACAGTACACTGCAGATATTATGATAACAAAACAGATATTTTATCCTAGAATTATGAAGTGTTAAAATACTTTATTATGATTTTAACTAATGTGTCACATAGCTTATAAGAATAAAGAGTGCATTCTTCTTTACCACTCCATCACTATGTATGCAGAGGGATTAGGCAAAGGTTATATATGGAATTATTTCCTATAGTCTGTTTGTTTTCGTGAGACACACATGAGACCCTACCTTCGCAATCTGAACATCCCATGTCTGTTCATTTCCTTCTTTAGCCATTACAGATTGTTCTTATCAAGCTTTCAACCTTATTATGCTGTATAACATGTACTAAGCAAAATCAATTCTTTGATATTTCTTGCTAATATTCTACAAACAAAGGACATATGGTCAGGGACTGCAGCAAATCTTGATCAAAAAACTTCCAGGAGGAGCTGGCTAATCTGCATCCTAACAATTTGTCTCAGCCTTATTATTTCATGTTAGACAGGTTAAGAGTGCCTTTTTCTGCCACCATCTGCCCACTAGCCTGCTGCTGCTGCCGTTGTATGCGTTGTAGAAAGCATAAAAGAAAAGTTCCAATACAGAGCCTACTTATTGGACAAATCTACTATATATTAGGCTCACCAGACAAATGTGGTCTTTTAAGCAATGTTAAAAAAGCTGTGATGGGCTGTTTACACAAACAACTTTTGGACCTGTCATAAACCTAAATTTTATTGATCATATTGTATTTACTATAATCAAAATAATAATGCAAAATTAACTGCATGAAGAATGAAGTCTAATCAGTCAGCTCCAATTGTAGATATATGTGTACTTTCATCAATAAAAAGCAATCAACAATAAAACCTACTTTAATAAAGAATTGCTAAGAGGTGACCAAATGAACTGCTATACAATGGTAGAACACCAGTAGAGGTTTGTTTGTGGAAAACTCAATAATCCAAAATATTATTGCCTGTAGCAAATTATTGCAAGACAAATATTGCTGTCAGGTCTACCAGTATATCCATCATTCATTTATAACAAACATGATATTCACACAACCTGGAAAGAATATCTGCAATTTACAACCAGTGTTTAAACATCAAACCATTTTTTATTGAGTATTATAAATAAATGAGCAGAGTGCTCAGTCATCAGCAATATGTTTAATGGCACTCAAACTAGTAAAGTGCTTATTTATAGTCTGTTACACGTGTAAAAGCCCACAGAAAATTCATTAATAAATGACAAGGATACACTAATGGAGGATGCTTGACTGACCTGGATCTATCTGTGTAAGCTTGATCAACTCATACTTCACAAGTTAAGAGTTTAAAAATTGACTATATTGAAATAATTATATTGAATAAATAATATGTTACAATAATATAGCATGTTAAAACAATGAGCAAAAGCTTTTTGTTCATCTATTTTATTTTAAAGGTGGTATCAAACAGTTTGGTCAAAAAACATTTTCTCAAATAACCAAATAAGTCATTGGTACCTGAAAAGCTCTTGCAAATTGCTGTTTATCGATGCCAAAGATCTATGTGAACAGTCAAGGATAAATCCCCAATCGTCATTACAAACAGGTGTTTCCTATCCAAGTCACGCTGCAGAGGTAGCCATTTTTATTTTTAAACTTAGAAAACCATGTGACCACTTACTTTTATATAGTCATGCGAGTAATCTGCTGGGACGTAGATATCAATTTTTAGCAGAGACCACTATCATGCTTTTTTATAGAGTTGGATTAGTGCAGTCTAACAATAAAATTAGTGTCAAAATCATCTTAACAATGACTTAAGTATGGGTTTGTAAGAAAGTTTGATTCCGACAGCAGTGGTTAGACATTGGTACGAGTCTTTAATAAAGGCAAACTGACGGATACCACCTTTAACATTATATATATATAAATATATAAATATATAAATATATATATATAGAGAGAGAGAGAGAGATATAGATATATATATAGTGTCATCTGTGTCATCTTCCTCAAAGACAAATATGAGGTCATATATATACTGAGGAAGATGACGCTATCTGACAGACAAGTGACAAACTTGTCTTCAAACAATACAAAATTAATTCCATCACCATTGAGGTACTGTTGAATGAGTGTACACAACACTAAAACTGATTTATCAATTTATTGGAATTTTTTTTTTACCTGTGATATAAATAACATTATAATTATCTAAACATGTTGGTCAAAAAGATACTGTACAAAAATTATCAATAACTATCAATGCATTATTTTAATATTTAAATTTCTTGGCATACTACATGGACTCTATTTATATGCGATATTGCTACAAAAATAGTCACACAATCTGTCTTGATCTGTAAGTGAAATGTGTTAATTTTTAAGACATAATTTCTTTTCAATTAAGTAAAACAATTAATAAATAGTTTAATGGAAATAATCCAACTTTGCAGTTATCATTAAATTTGTTAACCTGAATATTTCCCATCATATTTGACTGATGATTATAATTATTTCTCATATTAAACCATGTACAGTATTGGTAGATTAATATCTCACATTTTTCCATGATGTAATTTATCACCAAGATTTTCAGATTGTTATTCTTTAACCCTTATGGTTACGTTATGACTTCTCCATTACCAAGCTACATGTGCTAATAACCAATACTAACTTGTCAGTTATCTGCCTACCACTTCTTGCATACCTAACGGAAGGTATAGATAGAATTAGCAACAAATAGTTAAATACATTTAACATGATGAGCCAGCTTATCTAGATCTACACCACTTGTCTAAACCTGAACAATTTGTGCTTAGCAGTACATTAATCTTGACAAAAGCCCACCAATCACTTCTATCAGCGCATACAAACTGCACATTAAGAGGCATTCACCTATTTTAACAGCTGTCAGAAACCTGTTGGTATTTTTAACCGAGCAGCAGACATGCATAGAACCATAGCTCAGTCAACAGTCTCATAAACACTACAAGGGCATTATAATCTCTATTATGCTTCATTTATTCATGCTTCAGTTTAGTTATTTACTAACATTTTCCTGCATATGAAGCATAGGGAGGAAAATGTGCATCCAGTCCAGCTGGGACTCGAACCAAGGACCCTCTGCTAACAAGGCAA
The DNA here is from genome assembly GCA_007844125.1 of Sinonovacula constricta. Taxonomy (NCBI): domain Eukaryota; kingdom Metazoa; phylum Mollusca; class Bivalvia; order Cardiida; family Solecurtidae; genus Sinonovacula; species Sinonovacula constricta. The sequence goes on from CM017555.1 coordinate 75,335,299, forward strand.
ATGCTCTACCAACTTCTCTTACCACACCGCTTACACATTCTCTGGATATGATTGATATGTCAGCTGTGTGTTGTCTGATCTAGATCGACACTATTTCATCTCTAAGCCTTGCTTAGCAGGTAATTTTGGTCAAACAAATCTTAGTGCTGATCGACACACACTGTTAGCTTCAATTAGGTATAGAAAAAAAGCATTCTATTTAAAATGTATTGTCATACTGACAATAGCTAACTTATTGGCAAATTGAAAGTTATGAATTTAACCACAGGTTTGACTTCTATTCCTTAAAGTTAACAAGTAGAACTTAAATTGACAATCTTAAACAAAAATGCCACTTAGCAGCGTATAGGAGTCTGTCACTTTTGAAAGACATCTCCAGGTGGTGCTCAGCAGAGGTTATCACAGTCTCTAGGAATATATTTGTATGGCAGCTCACCTTGGTTCAGAGCCAATGCTGCTCAGCAATCAAAATGCACAGAAAACAAATGGGGGATACAAGTGTTGCTGTTAGAGAGTGTTGCTGCTCAGAGGTGCTGTGGATAATAGGTTTAACTAAAGTAATTATTTTTACAAGTTTCATGCAGTTGTAAATTAAGAAATTGGACTTTTATCAAGTAGTTCATTAAACTCTTATTTCAACTTCAAACTGGGACGATAAAACCAATAAACAATAAACAAACAACTTCACACTTCAAGGTAAATTAGCATGTATGCTGTGCATAAATAAATAAAAGTTAGAAACTTTATTTTCTCTTCAGGAACAACAGGTCTCCATAAGCCGTTGGTTGCGAGGTGCCCCAATGATGTCCCTGAAGACTTTAAAAATTGATCAGCAGTAAATATTATTCCGATAGGGAATCTACTCAATAAAACAGTCTCTTTAAACAATGCCATTTTTAATTTTTCTTGTTGGTTGTAACCACGTGCAGCAGATTGTTTAGTCCTTCATTACTGTTTTTGTTTTATACTTTGAAAAAAGCTGACTGGCTGAATAGGCAATAAAGAGTTTAAAGAGACTGAAAAAAAAGATCAGTCTAAGCAAATAGTGTATATAGTGAACATCCTGATCTACCAGCTACTGTGAGAAGCTGTCTGATCTGGATCTGCACTATTTGCTGCCAAGTTTATATGTGACTTGAGACCTGTGGATAGAGTTGTAAATCTTGTCTAATAAGAACTGCTTAATGCTTATTGACAGATGAAGCAGGCCTGGGATTAAGGACAAACTTTCTATAAACCCTCTAACAGACCTACAGCATGTCAGCATCCCAGGTCTACTGACTGCAAATGTAACTCAACCAGACTTGAGAATATATAGTTTATTTATAACCGGATTGAAAACAATTCAATTTAGGATCCAGTTTATTTGGCAGAAACTCTGTACTTTTAATGCTTGTATAGGTTTATTGCCCATGAACCATGTTTTGCTGCCTCAAATCTGCCTTATTCCAGGAATTACACATATTAGTTTGCATCTCTGTATTTATTTATTGAGTGTGAAGATACACAACCAGCCAACATATTTTGATGACTTTTAGGTCTCAGACGTCATCTGGATTTACACTATTTTGCCTAAGCCTGATCAATATGTCCAAGACTTTTTGGTGAGGAAAGACTCAAGTCACAACTTTTTTGCAAGAACAACAGTACTAAGGCCCCAGTAACCTTGGAGATTGTGCTTAGTGCCATGGTTACCTGGCTACTGCCAGTATTCAGCAATCTTGAAGAGGTCAGCAGTCTATCAGAAGTCATAAAATTTGTCCTTGATTGTATTTTTTGTTTTTCCTTGTCACAAACAACTGGGTACAGGTGTTACACGGTATACAAACGCAGAGAGGGTTTTTAGCATGCAGAAATACCTGCATGCAACTTAACTGTTCAGTAGGGGTCTTCATCTATTGTTAATGTTTAGTTCTTCAGAGACTGTTGTATGACAGTCTACCCTCATTTTTCACAGCCCCTGCAATCATGTCAATTCTCAGACTACATAGTCATACCCATGTTACATGTACAGTAGATGGAATTGTTCATTGTTGAAAACATAGCTAAAAGTAATTGATTAAAAAGTATGTAAATGCATTTATGTATATGACAAGTGCTACCTGACCTGCTCTATGTTGCTGCTGTGACTTTTAAACAAAGACAAAAAAACACAACTTCCACAGTCTTAATTTTCTTCTATTTCCAACAAACTCATTTTTATCCCTTTAACTCAGCAAAAGTTAGAACAGTACACTGCAGTTATACGGATAACAACTATCCTCAAGTTAGAACAGTACACTGCAGGGATACTGATAACAACTATCCTCAAGTTCGAACAGTACACTGCAGTTATACTGATAACAACTATCCTCAAGTTAGAACAGTACACTGCAGGGATACTGATAACAACTATCCTCAAGTTCGAACAGTACACTGCAGTTATACTGATAACAACTATCCTCAAGTTAGAACAGTACACTGCAGGGATACTGATAACAACTATCCTCAAGTTCGAACAGTACACTGCAGTTATACTGATAACAACTATCCTCAAGTTAGAACAGTACACTGCAGGGATACTGATAACAACTATCCTCAAGTTCGAACAGTACACTGCAGTTATACTGATAACAACTATCCTCAAGTTAGAACAGTACACTGCAGGGATACTGATAACAACTATCCTCAAGTTCGAACAGTACACTGCAGTTATACTGATAACAACTATCCTCAAGTTAGAACAGTACACTGCAGGTATACTGATAACAACTATCCTCAAGTTAGAACAGTACACTGCAGTTATACTGATAACAACTATCCTCAAGTTAGAACAGTACACTGAAGGTATACTGATAACAACTATCCTCAAGTTAGAACAGTACACGGCAGGTATACTGATAACAACTATCCTCAAGTCAGAACAGTACACTGCAGTTATACTGATAACAACTATCCTCAAGTTAGAACAGTACACTGCAGGTATACTGATAACAACTATCCTCAAGTTAGAACAGTACACTGCAGGTATACTGATAACAACTATCCTCAAGTTAGAACAGTACACTGCAGTTATACTGATAACAACTATCCTCAAGTTAGAACAGTACACTGCAGGTATACTGATAACAACTATCCTCAAGTTAGAACAGTACACGGCAGGTATACTGATAACAACTATCCTCAAGTTAGAACAGTACACTGTAGGTATACTGATAACAACTATCCTCAAGTTAGAACAGTACACTGCAGGTATACTGAAAACAACTATCCTCAAGTTAGAACAGTATACTGTAGGTATACTGATAACAACTATCCTCAAGTTAGAACAGTACACTGCAGGTATACTGATAACAACTATCCTCAAGTTAGAACAGTACACTGTAGGTTTACTGATAACAACTATCCTCAAGTTAGAACAGTACACTGCAGGTATACTGATAACAACTATCCTCAAGTTAGAACAGTACACTGCAGGTATACTGTTAACAACTATCCTCAAGTTAGAACAGTACACGGCAGGTATACTGATAACAACTATCCTCAAGTTAGAACAGTACACAGCAGTTATACTGATAACAACTATCCTCAAGTTAGAACAGTACACTGCAGGTATACTGATAACAACTATCCTCAAGTTAGAACAGTACACGGCAGGTATACTGATAACAACTATCCTCAAGTTAGAACAGTTCACTGCAGGTATACTGATAACAACTATCCTCAAGTTAGAACAGTACACTGCAGGTATACTGATCACAACTATCCTCAAGTTAGAACAGTACACTGCAGGTATACTGAAAACAACTATCCTCAAGTTAGAACAGTACACTGTAGGTATACTGATAACAACTATCCTCAAGTTAGAACAGTACACTGCAGGTATACTGAAAACAACTATCCTCAAGTTAGAACAGTACACTGCAGGTATACTGATAACAACTATCCTCAAGTTAGAACAGTACACGGCAGGTATACTGATAACAACTATCCTCAAGTTAGAACAGTACACTGCAGTTATACTGATAACAACTATACTCAAGTTAGAACAGTACACTGCAGGTATACTGATAACAACTATCCTCAAGTTAGAACAGTACACTGCAGGTATACTGAAAACAACTATCCTCAAGTTAGAACAGTATACTGTAGGTATACTGATAACAACTATCCTCAAGTTAGAACAGTACACTGCAGGTATACTGATAACAACTATCCTCAAGTTAGAACAGTACACTGTAGGTTTACTGATAACAACTATCCTCAAGTTAGAACAGTACACTGCAGGTATACTGATAACAACTATCCTCAAGTTAGAACAGTACACTGCAGTTATACTGATAACAACTATCCTCAAGTTAGAACAGTACACTGCAGGTATACTGATAACAACTATCCTCAAGTTAGAACAGTACACGGCAGGTATACTGATAACAACTATCCTCAAGTTAGAACAGTACACAGCAAATATACTGATAACAACTATCCTCAAGTTAGAACAGTACACTGCAGGTATACTGATAACAACTATCCTCAAGTTAGAACAGTACACGGCAGGTATACTGATAACAACTATCCTCAAGTTAGAACAGTACACTGCATGTATACTGATAACAACTATCCTCAAGTAAGAACAGTACACGGCAGGTATACTGATAACAACTATCCTCAAGTTAGAACAGTACACAGCAGTTATACTGATAACAACTATCCTCAAGTTAGAACAGTACACTGCAGGTATACTGATAACAACTATCCTCAAGTTAGAACAGTACACTGCAGGTATACTGATAACAACTATCCTCAAGTTAGAACAGTACACGGCAGGTATACTGATAACAACTATCCTCAAGTTAGAACAGTACACTGCAGGTATACTGATAACAACTATCCTCAAGTTAGAACAGTACACAGCAGTTATACTGATAACAACTATCCTCAAGTTAGAACAGTACACTGCAGGTATACTGATAACAACTATCCTCTAGTTAGAACAGTACACGGCAGGTATACTGATAACAACTATCCTCAAGTTAGAACAGTACACTGCAGGTATACTGATCACAACTATCCTCAAGTTAGAACAGTACACTGCAGGTATACTGAAAACAACTATCCTCAAGTTAGAACAGTACACTGTAGGTATACTGATAACAACTATCCTCAAGTTAGAACAGTACACTGCAGGTATACTGAAAACAACTATCCTCAAGTTAGAACAGTACACTGTAGGTATACTGATAACAACTATCCTCAAGTTAGAACAGTACACTGTAGGTTTACTGATAACAACTATCCTCAAGTTAGAACAGTACACTGCAGGTATGCTGATAACAACTATCCTCAAGTTAGAACAGTACACTGCAGGTATACTGATAACAACTATCCTCAAGTTAGAACAGTACACTGCAGGTATACTGATAACAACTATCCTCAAGTTAGAACAGTACACTGCAGGTATACTGATAACAACTATCCTCAAGTTAGGACAGTACACTGCAGGTATACTGATAACAACTATCCTCAAGTTAGAACAGTACACTGCAGGTATACTGATAACAACTATCCTCAAGTTAGAACAGTACACTGCAGTTATACTGATAACAACTATCCTCCAGTTAGAACAGTACACTGTAGGTATACTGATAACAACTATCCTCAAGTTAGAACAGTACACTGCAGGTATACTGATAACAACTATCCTCAAGTTAGAACAGTACACTGCAGGTATACTGATAACAACTATCCTCAAGTTAGAACAGTGCACTGCAGGTATACTGATAACAACTATCCTCAAGTTAGAACAGTACATTGCAGGTATACTGATAACAACTATCCTCAAGTTAGAACAGTACACGGCAGGTATACTGATAACAACTATCCTCAAGTTAGAACAGTACGCTGCAGGTATACTGATAATAACTATCCTCTAGTTAGAACAGTACACGGCAGGTATACTGATAACAACTATCCTCAAGTTAGAACAGTACATGGCAGGTATACTGATAACAACTATCCTCAAGTTAGAACAGTACACTGCAGGTATACTGAAAACAACTATCCTCAAGTTAGAACAGTATACTGTAGGTATACTGATAACAACTATCCTCAAGTTAGAACAGTACACTGCAGGTATACTGATAACAACTATCCTCAAGTTAGAACAGTACACTGTAGCTTTACTGATAACAACTATCCTCAAGTTAGAACAGTACACTGCAGGTATACTGATAACAACTATCCTCAAGTTAGAACAGTACACTGCAGTTATACTGATAACAACTATCCTTAAGTTAGAACAGTACACTGCAGGTATACTGATAACAACTATCCTCAAGTTAGAACAGTACACGGCAGGTATACTGATAACAACTATCCTCAAGTTAGAACAGTACACAGCAGTTATACTGATAACAACTATCCTCAAGTTAGAACAGTACACTGCAGGTATACTGATAACAACTATCCTCAAGTTAGAACAGTACACGGCAGGTATACTGATAACAACTATCCTCAAGTTAGAACAGTACACTGCAGGTATACTGATAACAACTATCCTCAAGTAAGAACAGTACACGGCAGGTATAATGATAACAACTTTCCTCAAGTTAGAACAGTACACAGCAGTTATACTGATAACAACTATCCTCAAGTTAGAACAGTACACTGCAGGTATACTGATAACAACTATCCTCAAGTTAGAACAGTACACTGCAGGTATACTGATAACAACTATCCTCAAGTTAGAACAGTACACGGCAGGTATACTGATAACAACTATCCTCAAGTTAGAACAGTACACTGCAGGTATACTGATAACAACTATCCTCAAGTTAGAACAGTACACAGCAGTTATACTGATAACAACTATCCTCAAGTTAGAACAGTACACTGCAGGTATACTGATAACAACTATCCTCTAGTTAGAACAGTACATGGCAGGTATACTGATAACAACTATTCTCAAGTTAGAACAGTACACTGCAGGTATACTGATCACAACTATCCTCAAGTTCGAACAGTACACTGCAGGTATACTGATAACAACTATCCTCAAGTTAGAACAGTACACTGTAGGTATACTGATAACAACTATCCTCAAGTTAGAACAGTACACTGCAGGTATACTGAAAACAACTATCCTCAAGTTAGAACAGTACACTGTAGGTATACTGATAACAACTATCCTCAAGTTAGAACAGTACACTGCAGGTATACTGATAACAACTATCCTCAAGTTAGAACAGTACACTGTAGGTTTACTGATAACAACTATCCTCAAGTTAGAACAGTACACTGCAGGTATGCTGATAACAACTATCCTCAAGTTAGAACAGTACACTGCAGGTATACTGATAACAACTATCCTCAAGTTAGAACAGTACACTGCAGGTATACTGATAACAACTATCCTCAAGTTAGAACAGTACACTGCAGGTATACTGATAACAACTATCCTCAAGTTAGAACAGTACACTGCAGGTATACTGATAACAACTATCCTCAAGTTAGAACAGTACACTGCAGTTATACTGATAACAACTATCCTCCAGTTAGAACAGTACACTGTAGGTATACTGATAACAACTATCCTCAAGTTAGAACAGTACACTGCAGGTATACTGATAACAACTATCCTCAAGTTAGAACAGTACACTGCAGGTATACTGATAACAACTATCCTCAAGTTAGAACAGTACACTGCAGGTATACTGATAACAACTATCCTCAAGTTAGAACAGTACATTGCAGGTATACTGATAACAACTATCCTCAAGTTAGAACAGTACACGGCAGGTATACTGATAACAACTATCCTCAAGTTAGAACAGTACACTGCAGGTATACTGATAACAACTATCCTCAAGTTAGAACAGTACACTGCAGGTATACTGATAACAACTATCCTCAAGTTAGAACAGTACGCTGCAGGTATACTGATAATAACTATCCTCTAGTTAGAACAGTACACGGCAGGTATACTGATAACAACTATCCTCAAGTTAGAACAGTACACGGCAGGTATACTGATAACAACTATCCTCAAGTTAGAACAGTACACGGCAGGTATACTGATAACAACTATCCTCAAGTTAGAACAGTACACTGCAGGTATACTGATCACAACTATCCTCAAGTTAGAACAGTACACTGCAGGTATACTGAAAACAACTATCCTCAAGTTAGAACAGTACACTGTAGGTATACTGATAACAACTATCCTCAAGTTAGAACAGTACACTGCAGGTATACTGAAAACAACTATCCTCAAGTTAGAACAGTACACTGTAGGTATACTGATAACAACTATCCTCAAGTTAGAACAGTACACTGTAGGTTTACTGATAACAACTATCCTCAAGTTAGAACAGTACACTGCAGGTATACTGATAACAACTATCCTCAAGTTAGAACAGTACACTGCAGGTATACTGATAACAACTATCCTCAAGTTAGAACAGTACACTGCAGGTATACTGATAACAACTATCCTCAAGTTAGGACAGTACACTGCAGGTATACTGATAACAACTATCCTCAAGTTAGAACAGTACACTGCAGGTATACTGATAACAACTATCCTCAAGTTAGAACAGTACACTGCAGTTATACTGATAACAACTATCCTCCAGTTAGAACAGTACACTGTAGGTATACTGATAACAACTATCCTCCAGTTAGAACAGTACACTGCAGGTATACTGATAACAACTATCCTCAAGTTAGAACAGTACACTGCAGGTATACTGATAACAACTATCCTCAAGTTAGAACAGTGCACTGCAGGTATACTGATAACAACTATCCTCAAGTTAGAACAGTACATTGCAGGTATACTGATAACAACTATCCTCAAGTTAGAACAGTACACGGCAGGTATACTGATAACAACTATCCTCAAGTTAGAACAGTACACGGCAGGTATACTGATAACAACTATCCTCAAGTTAGAACAGTACACAGCAGTTATACTGATAACAACTATCCTCAAGTTAGAACAGTACACTGCAGGTATACTGATAACAACTATCCTCAAGTTAGAACAGTACACTGCAGGTATACTGATAACAACTATCCTCAAGTTAGAACAGTACACTGCAGGTATACTGATAACAACTATCCTCAAGTTAGAACAGTACACTGCAGGTATACTGATAACAACTATCCTCAAGTTAGGACAGTACACTGCAGGTATACTGATAACAACTATCCTCAAGTTAGAACAGTACACTGCAGGTATACTGATAACAACTATCCTCAAGTTAGAACAGTACACTGCAGTTATACTGATAACAACTATCCTCCAGTTAGAACAGTACACTGTAGGTATACTGATAACAACTATCCTCCAGTTAGAACAGTACACTGCAGGTATACTGATAACAACTATCCTCAAGTTAGAACAGTACACTGCAGGTATACTGATAACAACTATCCTCAAGTTAGAACAGTGCACTGCAGGTATACTGATAACAACTATCCTCAAGTTAGAACAGTACATTGCAGGTATACTGATAACAACTATCCTCAAGTTAGAACAGTACACGGCAGGTATACTGATAACAACTATCCTCAAGTTAGAACAGTACACGGCAGGTATACTGATAACAACTATCCTCAAGTTAGAACAGTACACAGCAGTTATACTGATAACAACTATCCTCAAGTTAGAACAGTACACTGCAGGTATACTGATAACAACTATCCTCAAGTTAGAACAGTACACGGCAGGTATACTGATAACAACTATCCTCAAGTTAGAACAGTACACTGCAGGTATACTGATAACAACTATCCTCAAGTAAGAACAGTACACGGCAGGTATACTGATAACAACTATCCTCAAGTTAGAACAGTACACAGCAGTTATACTGATAACAACTATCCTCAAGTTAGAACAGTACGCTGCAGGTATACTGATAATAACTATCCTCTAGTTAGAACAGTACACGGCAGGTATACTGATAACAACTATCCTCAAGTTAGAACAGTACATGGCAGGTATACTGATAACAACTATCCTCAAGTTAGAACAGTACACTGCAGGTATACTGATAACAACTATCCTCAAGTTAGAACAGTACACGGCAGGCATACTGATAACAACTATCCTCAAGTTAGAACAGTACATGGCAGGTATACTGATAACAACTATCCTCAAGTTAGAACAGTACACTGCAAGTATACTGATAACAACTATCCTCAAGTTAGAACAGTACACTGCAAGTATACTGATAACAACTATCCTCAAGTTAGAACAGTACACTGCAGGTATACTGATAACAACTATCCTCAAGTTAGAACAGTACACTGCAAGTATACTGATAACAACTATCCTCAAGTTAGTACAGTACACTGCAGGTATACTGATAACAACTATCCTCAAGTTAGTACAGTACACTGCAGGTATACTGATAACAACTATCCTCAAGTTAGTACAGTACACTGCAGGTATACTGATAACAACTTTACACTTTTTTAAGAACTGACAGTGCTTATAGTCAACAAATAATCATAACCTTCATCTTGCGACATTAAATTAATAGGCTGTATGATAATTGTTATGTTATTGTGTTACATCTACAGAAAATGGTGCCTAAGCCTTATTGAACAATTTTCAGCAGCAAATCTTGGTCAGTTTCCAGTTGTAGTTGGCTAAATGGGATCTAAACTTTGTGCCTTAGCATACACTACTTGAGCTTAGCAGGTTAAGAGTTAAGGCTTTGAATTTGTTTGCAATCTTTGTATTAAATTATTTAGATGACACAACAATATAAGGTATGACGCACACTGATTTTTTTACATTTAACATTATGCGTGCTAGGAAATTACAAGTCATGCATGAAAATTTAATATCTCTTTTATAAAGCAGCAACACAAATTTACATTTAGAAGAGACAAGGAAGAATAGCAGAAATAATGTCATAGGTTTTATGAAGCACATTTTACTTTCATGGTGACAATAAACAGGGTATAAGCTGGTGTTATTTTCAACTAAAAAACTATAACCCTAAATAACCAAACTGCCATAACAGCATTCTGATCATAAACTTTATAAATAAACTGATAATCTATAGTAAGTTATATTACCCAATATTTCTTGGCATATGGTCTATAAAAGGTGCACTGTTTCCAACATAATAAAGGCAAGGATTATCCAAACCAGTCTTGTTGTAACCTTGGCAAGATCAGGTATGGCTGATTTAAAATGTCACAGAAATCATTAAAGACAAAAATATAAGGTTTAGTACAGAAACTTCCACCAAGAATGTTACGCTGTTTGGATGAAACTAATAAAAAAGAATGTTATGAATTAAGGTAGGTAGAATTAAAGTAGTAAGTAAGTATGGTTTGAAAGTGCTCTAATTTTGTAGCAGACATTTTCCTATGGAAAGTATGCAAGTAGAATAGCAGAATATATTTTATTTTCATCCTGAATACACTCAAACAAAAATTATTAATTCTGAACACCATATAATCCCATTTTATAAATCACATGATTTTTTTCCAAAGTACAAGTATGAGACAAAGTATCATGAAATATATATACTTTAAATGACAAATGCTGACTTCTGGCTGTTTTATCCCTTAGTCCAATAAAAAATAATGTTTCCGCACATTTCCACTTCTCAGAAAAAAAAGACAATAATATATGATCATTGGATTATCCATGATTCATAAAAAAACATCTCGACTCTTAGCTTGCTAAACAGGTATGTATACAATTTTGGCAAATAGTGTAGATCCAGATCAGCATGCTTTTTGCAGGGAGGTGTCGAATTAAGATCTGCACTATCTGCTGCTGAACCTCTAGCAATATGTCTATAGACACCTCTGCAAGTCAATGTAAAAAGATGACTCAAGAATTATTTGGGTTATTAACAAATGTAGCAAGCTAAGGATTAATCTCCCTTTTTTTCTACCACAATATCACTTTAGAGAGATATTTTGGGTCAATAAGAATCATTAATATAAATCGAAATACCTTTATGTATAAGGCTTGCAATGTTAGAGTATAAAGAAGAGTTTAAACCTTTTGAGTTTTGTTTTTTCAGGTTAGATGCTGTTCATAGCAACAGAAATCCTTTATCTTCTTGGGCTGGATTATGTGGACATAGACCAAGAAGTCCGGATCCAGACCAGCTAGTTCCAAAGAGTTGTGCATGCAGTACCTGTGCTGGTGATTTTCTTCCATTAAAACAACTGAAGTCCCTAGCCTACGATGATCTTAATTACTTGCTGCTATGAATTTCAGGAGATGAAAAAAAACACAACAAATGATGCAATATAGAGAGAACTGGGCTCCTTCAAAAAGGTTATGGGACTTTTGTGGCACATTATTTAACAAGTTTGACATATATTGATTTGGGGATTGTCTTAGCCTGACCTGTCCAAGTCATAAACAATCAATAAATCAAGATACTCTGCAAAGAAAGACATTTTTTCCTTTATCCATAGTAATTCAAAATTCACTTCTTAAAATAAAGCATTTCCCTATGTCTTGCCTTCTTCACACATTAACTGGACTTATTACACCTTCTTAAACATTCAACTAATATACCTTCCTTCTCAGTTTTCTATATTGAAAATGAATGAAATTGTTTCTAAAAATCTTAGCAAAACATGGCCTTTATTCAGACAGGTAAAGCATGCTATACTGCCAACAGTTATATGGATAGGATATGTAACATGTAGTTATTTGACTAACAGGTTTAGCCATATAACTCCCAAAACTTATTCATATGGTTCTAGATCCAAGTTAAAAATGGTTAATCAAAAGGATTTTTAACATACAACAAATCAGGAATGACTCATTGATTTTTGAAATTCATTGGTTGATGAACCATGACCGATGAACTGTGTTTGGCTGTTTAAAGTATTGTAGAGTCCAAGCGACTTCAAGATATACTTTAAATGACCCAACACGTTTCATCAGCCAACGAATGTCAATAATCAACCAGTCATTGCTTATACTACATTTAGATTCAATTAGAATCAATCAATTTAAAAAATACATAATTAAAACTGTATAATTATGTTTTATTTTATTTTTTTATTTTATTTTTACATGACAAACCCCGCAACTTCTTACAAAATTAAGATAAAATGAATAGCTTTCTCTGGGCATGTTAAAATTATTCTTATTGAAACCATGCCCACAAAGTCTAGAAGTAAAACAAGAAGAAAGTCGTTCCTCATTTATAGTTCTTTAAATGTCACAGTTACAGACTTATAAAAAGCTGTGTTTCAAACCTCAATAATATGTAATGTGTTTGCAAACAAATAAAAATTAAAATGTTTAACAATGAACACTGGCCCTGAAATGTTTTACAAACATCTAAGCTGTATGGCCTTAATATGACCTCATGTCTATGCTCATTCATTAAAATAGTCCATAGTAAATTAAACTCCGCCCACCTAGCCTATCAGCAATCAGGAATGCAAGCACATGCTGTCTACATCATAATGTAGTTCATCGAGAAATGAACATAATTTTTTATGTATAGTTTGCAGCAGTAAACTTTGGAAATGCAAATATAAGCAAATAAATTTGACTCACAGTGACCCAAATTGCTTTAACACATAATAATTGTTATGTATTTCTTAAGATGCACTTGCTACCTGAGCCAGGCATGGGGCTGGAGACTCAGCAGTCACTCTAGATCTACACTGTTTGTATACAGAATATTAGTCGGTTTAACTGCTTAAAAGTGCCCAAGAAAATGTCCCAGTTGGTCTTGTAAGTTGGTTGTTAACTCTTAGCTTGATCAATTTTGTTAACAACATTTGCCAAATTCTCATTCTTTTTGCTTACATGTACATTATATACTTAATATGTTAAATTTAAAGGTTGATATACTCATTAATAGAGAGTGAGCAGCAAATAATGCAGATCCTGATCAGACACTCAGGTTTAATCAGACAGAGGTTTAAGTTATTGGTTCCATGGATACAGTCTAGTACGTTATTAGTTTAGTCCCAGTTGTGGGTTCAAGTCAAAGTTATATATTCATGCAAGCTGATTGTTTTTGTAAGTGATCAACTCAGCTGATAGTCTGGATCTTGATCCACCAAAGGGATTCAAACCGACACAGCTGAAGGCTAAGCAGTCAGAGAAGTTACAAATCGGTGAATACCACTATCGCCTACATGTGTCAAATGATCACATGAACAAATTAAATGCATCAAAATACTGACCATTATTATTGTATGTTTAAACTACACTGGATGCATGGTGCAGATGAGCAATGGAGAGAATCAGTCCATACCCATTCCCATCTGTTGAATATGTTTGTAACAGTACTAATTTTGTTTCCCTGGATTCACCATTATTACATGTAGCTGTACATTTGGATCATTATTTTTTACATTAGGTTTATGTTCTCTCTTTTAAGGGAGTCTATCCATCTTAAAAGTGTTTGGGTAAGAAATAAAAGGTCAGAAGTATCAAACTTTATACTTTAACATAAATGACAGTATCATTTAATTACCCTACAATTAACAATTTAGAAATGTTTTAAAGAGAGCGAGAGTGGAGAAGAGATAGAGCAACTTAAGTGAAAGTAAGAAAGGAATGACTTGGTGTCAACTACCAAAGAACTGATGCAAATTTGTGTCTGTGTTTATCTGTGTTGAAAGTGGCCCTCAAGCTCATCATATAGTATTCAATAAATGACCATTAACAAGTTAGACAATAAAGGGAGGTAATTAATTAAATAAGTACATATTAAACATTTCTGCCATATATTCTAATCAGCCACTTTTTGTCAATAACAAATCATTTGGGTTTCAGTTGTTGTATGTGATGTTGTTAACACAAAATATTATGTTTTGTGTATTTTTGTGTTCCCTTAATTGTATTATGGCCACTATAAACAAAATTCATAGCTTTTATTCTTATTGACTTGTATTGTTGACCATTCAAATAAATTAGACAGAAACTTCTCGGGCATAATCCAACTCAAACAAATAAAAATATCCACTAATCTAAGTATGAATCAGTATTCAAAATTATTTAAAAGTAACTGAGCCTATTAAAATATCCCATTGTTCTAATAATGAGGAGAATTCTATTACCCATGAGAAATGCATGAGTTTTCACAACCCCAATATTCATCAAATGAAAAGTCAACTGTAAAAAGTGTCCATAAAAAGCTTGCTTTCCGTATCATACATAATCAATAACAATTTTATCTGACTATGGAATTCCCAAAGGTTATTAACTATCATCATCAAGCAAATTCAATATTTCAAGATTTCTTTCATTCTTGCCAAACTCCTCCCTGTGCTTATTATTTGGTGCATCAATGCTAGTATAAATATTTTAATAGGCACCATTATGGAAGATGATATGATGAGAAATAATTGATCACTTCATGCAATTGTGTTGTTTTCTGCATCATGATCTAGCAGAGAGATCACCAAAAGACCTGTAATCAATCTGCTGCTACATAATATGTTGCATGTTTGGTAGGATTAATGTAAAATATAACTAACAATATCCAATTTATAAAAAGACAGGAGTTAATTGTGAAATTATTTTCAGATCAAATTTAAAGTGTTGTCTCGTTACTAACTGAATGTTTGTCACTGTAGGAAATTTAGCAGCAAATAATGTAGATCCTGATCATAAAGCTCTCAAATGAAGCTAACTTATCAAGATATGTAATCTAAACTGGTAACTTTTTTATTCATATTCAGGAGGCATAAAGTAAAATTGACTTGATAAGCTGTCTGATTGTCAATTTGCATTTTTATTTTTCAATTTTTGGACAATAAAATATAAAACAAAATAGCATCTCTAATCACTAGATTGTATGTGAACATGCTGTCTTTCAAATGTATTAAGGATTCTTTTGTTGTCTTATGGGTGGTACATGTATCAAAAAGTTTGGACCAAAAATATATTCATTATACACCATAATAAACCAATGTTATATGAACAGATCTGGTAAAATAATGTTTATTGATGTCCTACACCTGTCGGAAAAAATGAACCATAATGCCACAATCGTCATGTATTTCCTATCTGAGTCACGCTGCATATAGTTAGCTATTTTTAAATCAAGAAAACCATGTGACCACCAATGTTTTTAGTTCATCCACGCCATCCCTTGTGATATCAATGTCTATTTTAACAGGAATCCCAATCGTTCTTATTTACTGATATTGTTACGTATATAAAATGTGGGCAAAATGTCGGATATCACCTTTAAAGGTGGTAACCAACAGATTGCCTTTATCTAATGTATTAAAAAAATTAAATATACATTTTCTAGGGAACTTGTGCATAATTCCTGCATGAAAAGGCATTTTATGACATTCCCTCAATAGTCAGACAGTACAAATCATGATATATATATATATGGCACTTTAAATATCCATGACTTCCAAATCTATAAATAAGCATGATAGTACTCTCTGCTAAACATAGATATCGACATCAGAGTGGACTATCCGAACGATATATAACGTGATCTCAACAATAAGTTGCCGTGTGCTTCTCTTAGTAAAAAAATAGCTATCTCTGTAGCGTGGCTCAGAAAAAAAAATGCCTGTTTGCAATTATGAGTAGATGTTTATGCTTCATTGTTCACACAGATCTTGGACATCAATGAACAGCATTTTCACAAAACCTTTTTAGGTAACAATGACTTACTTGGTTAGTTTAGAAAAAGAATTATTCAGTCCAAACTGCCAGATACCACCTACAAGGCTTGGAGACTCAAAAGCATTCCAACACTTTAAAGTTATGTAGCAGTAAATTTAAACTCAACAGCTTTTAAGTTGGTGAAGCTCAATGACTAAGTATATCTTAGAGCAATGCTTAATACAATAAACCTCAGGTGTATACCCCAGTCATTAACAATACACTGACTAGCTTGATGGAGATACAATAGTAATACATGTATAATAGGTGCAGATCGGATGGTCCTGTGCTGCATATACACAAATCTGCCACCACATTGCTTAATAAGACACTATTAATGAGGACAAATATTTAAACAATTGACATATGTTATAATGAGCATCCAGACACCTGGCCAATAGACAATTTACCTGTCCTTTTAGCATCCAGACACCTGGCCAATAGACCAATTACCTGTCCTTTTAGCATCCAGACACCTGGCCAATAGACAATTTACCTGTCCTTTTAGCATCCAGACACCTGGCCAATAGACTATTTACTTGTCCTTTAGCATTAAGACACCTGGCCAATAGACAATTTACCTGTCCTTTTAGCATCCAGACACCTGGCCAATAGACCATTTACCTGTCCTTTTAGCATCCAGACACCTGGCCAATAGACCATTTACCTGTCCTTTTAGCATCCAGACACCTGGCCAATAGACTATTTACCTATCCTTTTAGCATCCAGACACCTGGCCAATAGACAATTTACTTGTCCTTTTAGCATTAAGACACCTGGCCAATAGACCATTTACCTGTCCTGCTAGCATCCAGACACCTGGCCAATAGACAATTTACCTGTCCTTTTAGCATCCAGACACCTGGCCAAAAGACCATTTACCTGTCCTTTTAGCATCCAGACACCTGGCCAATAGACTATTTACTTGTCCTTTTAGCATTAAGACACCTGGCCAATAGACAATTTACCTGTCCTTTTAGCATCCAGACACCTGGCTAATAGACCATTTACCTGTCCTTTTAGCATCCAGACACCTGGCCAATAGACAATTTACCTGTCCTTTTAGCATCCAGACACCTGGCCAATAGACCAATTACCTGTCCTTTAAACATCCAGACACCTGGCCAATAGACAATTTACCTGTCCTTTTAGCATCCAGACACCTGGCCAATAGACAATTTACCTGTCCTTTTAGCATCCAGACACCTGGCAAATAGACCATTAACCTGTCTTTTTAGCATCCAGACACCTGGCCAAGAGACAATTTACCTGTCCTTTTAGCATCCAGACACCTGACAAATAGACTATATACCTGTCCTTTTAGCATCCAGACACCTAGCAAATAGACTATTTACCTGTCCTTTTAGCATCGAGACACCTGGCAAATAGGACTATTTACCTGTCCTTTTAGCATCCAGACACCTGGCAAATAGACTATTTACCTGTCCTTTGAACATCCAGACACCTGGCAAATAGACAATTACCTGTCCTTTTAGCATCCAGACACCTGGCCAATAGACCAATTACCTGTCCTTTTAGCATCCAGACACCTGGCCAATAGACAATTTACCTGTCCTTTTAGAATCCAGACACCTGGCCAATAGACAATTTACCTGTCCTTTAAGCATCCAGACACCTGGCAAATAGACTATTTACCTGTCCTTTTAGCATCCAGACACCTGGCAAATAGACCATTAACCTGTCTTTTTAGCATCCAGACACCTAGCCAAGAGACAATTTACCTGTCCTTTTAGCATCCAGACACCTGGCAAATAGACAATTTACCTGTCCTTTTAGCATCCAGACACCTGGCTAATAGACCAATTACCTGTCCTTGTAGGCTAAGATGGCAAACTATTAAGTTGAATCTATACCAGTTGCATTTTTTAAATATAAAATTCAGCAAGATATCAGTTAAACGTTTCTTCTTACACAATTACAATGTCAGAGGAGGCAATTAAGATTGAAGATATTTTGAAGTCTTTTCTTCAACTCTAAGTTTTTTTAACGCAAATAAGTCAGTCTCTGGTTAACAGAATTATGGACAGTTATATCCAAGAAACACCCAACTATGGTGTATTGCAGGACATTTTTCCCTAACAACAGCTGCAGCAGCTCAAAATCAATGTTGGACATTAAAAAAGAAAAAAAATGTGACAAACTGATACCTAACACATATCATGCTACAGTTTATAATTAGAGATGCATACAAGTCATTATTTTTCTACTAACAGTTTCATGGAAATAAATATGTATTACTAGAGAGTCAGAAGAAAACACAGTGCAGATGCTGATCAAGTTGGGGATGGGGGTTGGCTCATCAAGTTGGGGATGGGGGTTGGCTGATCAAGTTGGGGGTGGGGGCTGACTGATCAAGTTGGGGCTTGGGGTTGGCTCATCAAGTTGGGGGTGGGTGCTGGCTGATCAAGTTGGGGGTGGGGGCTGGCTGATTGGGGTGGGGCTGACTGATTGGGGGTGGGGGGCTGGCTCATCAAGTTGGGGGAGGGGGCTGCTCATCTAGTTGGGGGTGGGGGTGGGTGTGGGGGTGGAGGTGGGGGCTGGCTGATCAATTTGGGGGTGGGCATTGGCTGATCAAGATATGCACTATTTGCCAAGCTCAGAACCAATTTGTGCCTACCTACATAAGAGCTTACAAACATACATCCCAAGGCTGGTACTTAAACAGAATGTCTTTTGATTTGCACAATGCTTTCATACATAACTGCTTGTATAAACATATATTTTTCAGGACATTTTAATTTAACAATGATTTATTTGGTTTTGAGAAAAAAAAAGTTGTGGTCCAAACTGTTGGATGCCATTATTAAGGTTCAAGTCTTTACTTTTGCATTGTATTTTGATATTGGGTGAACCGATATATATATATTTCTATATATATATATATAATATATATATATTATATTATATATACTAGTTTAATAATAACATTCTCTTGTAAAAATAATCTCATTATGTGTGTATGCATAACTAAGATTCTGTTGAGTTTCTTAAGGAACATTCATATCTATCCTGAATTAAAAACATGTGTTGGAGTTAGAATTGTAAAATGTAAAACTTTTATATACATGTAACAAAGCATGACAACTTAACACACCATCTTGTTTATCTTGTACAAAACCAATTGCACTTGGTTCCAACATATGAACTGACTATAAGTTGATTGTGCAATCTTAGGGCACTATCTCGGGGTGGGGGATGGCCTTGTTTGACCTTGTGATAGTTATGAAAGTGGATAAACATTGTATGGAGAAACACTCAATAGAGAACATGTGTGGTGTTGGCAATAGTCACTGCCAATATAATTCTGGTGCCACTATTATACAACAGAGCATGGTGCCCCAGATGTAGTGGCAGTTATGTTAGGACAATGTCCTTGGAAAGGACCTACATGCAGTTTAATGTGATTAACTGTGGTTTGTATAAGGTATATAATATATGGGTATTAGGTAAAATATAATGGGTATTGGATATAATGTAATGGGTATTTGGTCTAATGTCCTTGAAATAAGGTTATTGTTCTGAGTATCGGGTCTATGGGTCTTTGTCTCACTGTCCTGGCTCTGCGGTCTCCTCTTTTGGGTCTTCGGTCTCTTTCCTCCTTCTGCGGTCTCCTGTCTTGCCGGTCTCCTGTTGTGGCTCTCCTGTCTCCTCTCTGTGTCTGTGTCTCCTGTCCTTGCTCTGCGGTCTCCTCTTCGCCTCGTCTCTGCTTCTTCTCTTCCTTTCTCTATCTTCCCTTGTGGCCCGCCTCCCCCCGCCCCTCTCTCCCCTTGCTGCCCCGCCCCTCTGCCTTTTTTATATCTCCAAGTTAGCAACTATCACAGTCATTCACCACATTCATCTGGTTGGTGAGATTCATAAAAGTCAAATGATTCAGTCAAACCAAGGAACATTTTAATTTTAATTAATTAATTAATTGCATATTAAATTGTAATTGTGATGCTTTGTGTCAAATGCCAAATGCAAAAGCCCACTATAGAGAAAAACACATTGACATATATACACCTACTTTTTATCTTGCAGCTTTACATACACATATAATATGATGCACATGTAGTTTTAGCAAATTTAGTGTACAGATTGTAAATGAGTATTGGACATTGTATACTTTTAAATGTTTTGTGTGTGTTTCAATACTCTGGGCAAGGCATATAAACAAAGAATTCATTAAACTTCAACATTCCTGGCATCAAGAATTTATTATTAGCCGATATTAAACGG